>OX383964.1:1205000-1639134 GCA_947532105.1 Athrips mouffetella
AATGAATGAATGAATGCATAACACTTTATTGGACACAAAGTAAAACCAATAACAAGAAGAGCTTACAAAATTGAACTAAGAGTGATCTCTTCCAGACAACCTTTTAATCAAATCAGCATTAAACTGAGATCTGCAGTGTAGTGCACTATACATAGATATCATAAAATAAATACAAGAGTAACATAGTACTGTAGTGATCCTCCTCGAAAGCCTTCTTTTAGCAGAGCTGGCTGGCGAGTATTTCTAAAATTGAATTTGATTTCGAATAATGACGTCACGTTCTGAAAACAGTCGCCAGTCAACTCCTGCCCACGGCTGGGTACGGACGTTGCTATTAGCTTGCATTTAAAAAAAAGAATATAAAACATAAATACGATTCCGAGCGTCTCTTTTATAATAACCCCGGTCCTCGTGTTCGCTATAATGGTGGAGGCGCCGTCGTGCCCCTTATGCCATTTTATGTAAAGTTTTACAGTTTCGCGTCTCGACAAACCAGTCCTGAGTGGGGGAAGAGGATCATAATGAAGAAGATGATGCCCTGTATGTGAAGAAGCTGATGCCATATGATGACCACGACGCGTCATACTTTATGAGTGCCATTTTGAAAGGACACGGCACGCATAACACGTGCCGTACAACTGTAAGCTAATTTTGTATTGTCTAAAGCAGAGAATCACCCTCATCAAAGTTTTTTCATATTGTTTGTCATGCTTGAATTGCTTACAAACGTACCAATTTCGTAATAATTTGTGTTTGCAAGTCTCCAAGGCGACGGATGGCGACAGAGAAACTGCGCATGTCTTTTGGATGACAATCTGACAAAGATGTCATTTCATATTTTGTTTGTTTATAGTATTTGTTCATATTGCGTAGATAATATTACGTGTACAATATTATTTCTATAATCACGAAATATTGTCCTATAAAAAAAATATAGATAAGCTCATTATGATTATAAATGCTTTGTACGCAATATTGTAAATGTAAAAAAGATATATGTATGTTTTTGTACTAAAATCTTTGTTAGCAGGTTTTCTCTATAGTTTTTCACTTTTCTAGTCAAAGAACCTCTCATATAGTTAAAAGCGTGAGTTATAAATGTTTTACTTGACGATGTATGTATAGATGAAAGACGTCCAAAAACGTATTCATGGTGTCCTAACTTTATTTTGTACTTAACACTAATTCTCTTTTTCATGTTATACTATGCTCAATGAGTTGTGATATCGAGTGTCGATATCCTTGGATGCGCTTCAGCGTGTCCACATCGGTGATCGCTAACCATGAGCGACACCACTAAGATGGCTATCCTGACTGACGACTGATGGCGGACGTGCTATTTCCGACCATCGCATCGCCAGCAGAGCTAGGCTGCAAGCAGCTCTTCAGCCATCTCAAAAAAGAAGATTGTTTTAATTTTACTATCCATGTGTTAATAAATTTATTTTTTGGGTATGTTCATTAGGGTTGTAATTGCGAACGATTGCAACTTTATTGATCATCTGGGAAAGAAAAACGGGGTGTTTTTTGGATGTTTGTAATTATGATTTAATTACAATCATTCCTTGGTTTGTTTATTTTATTCTACTACCTGGTAATAAAAGATTCTTCAATGGTAAAGTGTTAAAAAGGTATAGTGATTTATTGGTAAAGGTAATCTACAGGTAACGTGTTATGATGACGGTAAACAAGTAAGTATTGGTATTTTCTTTAAAGTCTATACTACAGACATAACTTTCTAAAGATTTTTCTCATAATTTCAATAAAGAGTGGGTTCAGTTAGGATAAATGTCACAGTTTTCATTATCGGGGAAGAACATAGGTACAACTATTATTAAATCATATGTATTTAGATAGAGGGTCTGGATCAGGCTCAAGTATCGTGTTTGTAGCTGGTATGACTACGTGTATTTTTCTAGCTTTGCTTCCGCTTTACATCGGCCGCAGGTCATATGATGTTAACTAGATTTCAAATTATGATGCTTTTGGAAAAACATCACTTTTTGGGGTTAAATATTAGTTTTTGGAATCGATAATATAGGTTAGCTTGATGGGATATATTGTTGCCTCTAGTTGTTATCTTGTACAACCACTTTTATGCCCATAGGGTTAGTGGGTGGCTTTTGTTGGGTCACAGTATCTTGGGAGCATCTTAGGGTAGCTTTTGTCTCAATTTAGCAACGCCTTTATTTTGTTTGAAAGAGAAAGGTATATCAATAATGTCACTGACATTATCCAGCTGCAGGCTGCATAATTTAACGCGTAGCGTTTTTCAAGCGTTTTCCTTATGTCAAATTGACTTTCATCAGCCGCAAACTTCTAGACAAACTCAGAGCGTTTTTTCTATGTCAATGTCTAATGTGGGAACATTTTATTTTTTTAGGATGAGTATAGAGTAGGAAGTTTTCTTTTTTAATTTATGTAAAGGTTCCATGAATTACGAAAGAGAATGTTTTATATTATTGGATGTCAAACTTTATTTGTCAAAGAGCATAGTATCAGTTATTTTCTTAGAGACGTAACTAGTAAAATAATTTTAGATTTGATCTAAGATAGTTCTTTTTTCAAAATTTTTACCATTGTATTTTTTGGTTTAGCAAGTAGTAAAGCGTAACACCTGTTGTGGTGTAATTTTCGGTGGTTTTGTGCACCGTAGTTCATGAGATTACCGAAACTGAAAGCAACAATGTTTTGTCACATGAGCTAGATATTAGCAATATTTTGCAGGGTTATGTTATGCTTGCATTTGTAATATTTTCCACCATAGGCAGGTAGATTAGGGAATTTTTTGTACAAGAAATTTCCAAGCTTCACTCGGAAATTTCTTTGCCCGGGGGGAGGATAATGTAGTGATCCTCCTCGAAAGCCTTCTTTTAGCAGAGCTGGCTGGCGAGTATTTCTAAAATTGAATTTGATTTCGAATAATGACGTCACGTTCTGAAAACAGTCGCCAGTCAACTCCTGCCCACGGCTGGGTACGGACGTTGCTATTAGCTTGCATTTAAAAAAAAGAATATAAAACATAAATACGATTCCGAGCGTCTCTTTTATAATAACCCCGGTCCTCGTGTTCGCTATAGTACTGATATTAAGTGATTTTTGTAACATAGTACTTATAAAATATCTAGACCAATTTTATTTTACACGAATATAGTCAAAAAATAGACTGTACTTTAAAGTATACTTTAATATTAATGCATAATTGAAAGATAGACCTAAGGCATAGACCGACCTTGCTCTTAACTTGATTCAGTCAGTCATACACGTCGCATGTAACCTTCAAATACATCATACATACTCGCAACACAAAACAGAGACGGACCTAGGATTTTGTTTTACTGCATTTTACCTCCATTGTAAAAATTGTGATTCTTTTTATTTATCAAAAAATGGGGTTATCCTACGAATTTAACTGAACTTTTCTAATGAACTTAGGCAACAGTTTTTTGTGACAACCTCAAAGACGCGTTATTCTTACGTCAATAGACGTCGGACGACCTATCGACCAATGCTTCTTGAGATAGTTTAGTTAGATGGCATACTCACCCAATCATAATTTCATAGCGCATAGTATATAATATATTAAATGGAATCATTTATTCATATCAATCAACTAAATATTCAAATTATAGTTAAATAAAATACAACAGCTGTGGTCAAAATGTCGCTTACAATCTATGCCATTTAAAGTTTTAGTCATAGAGCCCGCTCCGAATTATACCCAGTGGGAATGTGCCCATCGCTTTGGCTGCGTTACCGCGTTGGATAGCCAGTGAGATGTGCTGCACCAGGTACATTATTATGTAACTTGAAGAATAGAATCTTAACACTTGATATAATCTCCATATACTTACAGATATTTCTTTCGCTGCAAGAAGCATAATGTTCCTGACTATGAGTCAGCGCCATTTAAGTAGTTTTACACTTTTCCGGGTCACGATTTCTTAAGCGGATTGCCAGTCCTTCCTTACTTATTATGTCCATGGTCTGTACAGTCAAGATCTCGTCAACTTTCACACATTGGACTTTGCACCGTTCTTATTTCAAACGCTCTACTTGCTTTTGAGTGAACTTGCGTTTGTATGTGTCCAACAGCCACGAGCCCCACGATACAAGATTATCCTACTTGACTGTGACAGTTGTATTTTTTGTACATAATAATCTTGGGTTTGTTCTCACTCACTACGCTGGCTCAGCGACCCCAAGAGGATCTTGGCCTACGACACAAGAGTTCTCCATTCTTACCTGTTCTGCACCGCTTCTTGCTAATCGGCTCTTTGGAGGGCTTCAATATCTTTCCGAACTTCGTCACCCCATCTGGGTATCTACTCTCCTCCGATGTATCGATACGATCGATCGATCGATATCGAGTAGGATATTGGTTGGATGCTAATTACTGCCAATTTGACAATTCATCCAACCAATATTCTACTCTATAGTCAGGGAACGAAGTTATGAATTCGACAGTATCGAAGTAGTATCGTATGGATATATCGAAAATTGAGAGTAGACGCAATGCACGAACGACTAGTCGTTGTCCACTCGGTCGTTCCACGTGAGCTCTTTTGGCGGCCCGAACCACAACAGTTGTTCTCACAACAGAAATAAATCAATACAAACACACAAAACATATCAATATAAAAATTAATACGCGATTTTTACATTTATTGGCGAACTGAAGTTGCATTCAAGCCTTCTTTTAAATTATTCGCATAAACTTGAATTGTGTTGGTATTGTCGACTTCGTATAACACGTTTTAAATAACTACGTAATTCACTCGAGTATCGTCCCACACGTGATACGTAGAATAAAAAACCGGTCAAGTGCGAGTCGGACTCGCGCGCCGAGGGTTCCGATATACCTATAGTATTTTTGGAAGCAATAAAGTCCATTTTCAGGACCGCAAAACTAAATTTGTTTGTAAAGGTTTTTTGCAGATTTCTGAAAAACTGTGCAACTTAGAAAGATCGTTTTATTTTTGCTGTAAAGTTTATATAAACTTCTGTCAACTGTAATTAATTCAGATTTTTCCTTACTCAAACTTCGGAGATAAGGGGGGGGGAATGGTATTTTTCTTGACATTTTTCATCATAACTTTAAAACTAAGAAATTTAAAAAAATACAAAAATATATTTTAAAATGTACAAGTAAAGCCCTTTCATATGATACCCCACTCGACCTAGTAGCGACAATTTGAAATTTGGCCCCCCCTATTTTGGCCCCCTTTATATTAATAATCATACTTTTTTCAATAATTTTTCTTGTGCAATTAAGTTGGGCAACTATATTCTAAAACTATTCCAAATTTCAGGTTGATAGCATAAGTGGTTGCTGAGATATAGAGGTGTGACAGACAGACGGACAGACAGAGCGGCACCATAAGGGTTCCTTTTTTTTACCATTTTGGTATCGGAACCCTAAAAAGCGCACACTACAGGGTGTAAAAAGAGACCATCTCCTGAAAACCAAAGCTGAGAATTCAGACCATAAAAATATAATACCCCAAGATAATTAGATTTTGGCCTAGACAAAAATCGGAACCAAGATTTTCTTTTTGTGGTTTACGAAGTCTTGGAAGTAATTACATAATTACTTAAAATTAAGCATATCACCAAATGGGACAAGGCGGCAGATTAAAAAAACCCTATTATATAAATAGTTACTGTGGCAAAAATTCCAACTAAACGAAATGTTTTCTGGGCTCGTTCAATGATAAACCTTTAGTATTTTACAAACTAATTAAGCACCTAAGTTCTTAGGTAAAGCCTAAAATTAAAAAAATCCCACTAAAAGTTTTATTTCTTTTTGTCTGCTCGGGCAAAATACATAACTATTTCGTGACTTTTTGTACTTCAAAATTTTGTTGTACTTGATCAAACAGTCATAAAAGTGAACACAATATGTTAAAGCTTTACAGTGGTATAATTATTGAGGGATTTCTCTTTGGCCAAAATAGTTAACTGAATGAAAAGTGTTTGATTATACTCTAAAACTGTACTTACGTTGATTACTTTGAAAATTAAACATTTCAGGCAATAGCGTATCTTTTTATATAAAAATTACATTATGTAGCGCTTTATATCGACTCTAAATAAGTTGAAATAAAGTTCATAATTGACATTAACATAGTACACGGCTCGTGATTGCACGGTACGGCAACGTCGCATTGCTTCGCTGTTTTTTTCGGTACGCGCTTCGGAATTTAAAGTTAAACATGAAAGATGAAAATTTCCATCGGTTGTAGTAAGCTGAAAATACTTTTGATCTTCTGATCTAAATATATAAAACAGCATGCCCTGACCGACTGACTGACTGATTCATCAACGCCGAGCCGTAACCGATAAAGCTACAGATGTGAAATTTTGTAAGTAGTTTTTTTGTACGTCAAGACTACACATTAAGAAAGGATCTTCCGAAACTCATCCCCTGAGGGGTTGAAAAATGGGGTGGAAGTTTGTATGAATATTCTACAGGTTTGACATGAGACTCAAAATAATTGTGGATTTGATCTAATGAAAGGGAAAAACTGGCCAAGTGCGAGTCGGACTCGCGCACCGAGGGTTCCGTACCACCACATGATATAAATTGTATTAGTTGAAATGTCAGTAACTTACTGTGGTCGATTTTTGAAGTGAAAACTTCTTCAGCGGCGCTTGGCACTTTTTAGATGGGGAAAAAGTTATTAACTCGCATCAGAAGTCGCGTCAGATCTCGGATGAAGTATAGAAATGGATTTGAAAATAAGCATACCAAGTTAGAGCAGGCTCAATATATACAAAACTTCTAAAGTGTGATAAAGACCAAAACATTTTTTTTGTCTTTGTCATAGCAATAGTGAAATCTGTGAAATAGGCAGCTTTTTCCAAGATCAAAGGAGTGCGACTCCTGTAAACTTGTTTACTATTATATATTCTGTGGTCATAGTCTCGGCTTTTTTTGTTGTGCACAACGTGATATGTGCACGACAGACTTGACGTACTGGTTTTGATCGTTATTTAATAGCGAATCCTAAATGTATGAGATCTACATTTCGGATGACAGCTGTAAAACTAAAAATCGCTATAACTCGAAAACTACTGACCCTAGACTACTCGTGTGCTAAGACAAATGATAGGTCTCGATGAGATCTTCATTTCGGATGACAGCTGTCAAACTAAAAATCGCTATAACTCGAAAACTACTGACCCTAGACTACTCGTGTGCTGAGACAAATGATAGGTCTCGATGAGATCTTCATTTCGGATGACAATTGTCAAGCTAAAAATCGCTATACCTCGAAAAATACTGACCCTAGACTACTCGTGTGCTGAGACAAATGATAGGTCTCGATGAGATCTACATTTTGGATGACAGCTGTCAAAGTAAAAATCGCTATAACTTGAAAACTACTGACCCTAGACTACTCATGTGCTGAGACAAATGATAGGTCTCGATGAGATCTACATTTCGGATGACAGCTGTCAAACTAAAAAACCCCATAACTTGGAAACTACTGACTCTACAACACTCATGTGCTGAGACAAATGATAGGTGTCGATGAGATCTACATTTCGGATGACAGCTGTCAAACTAAAAAAACCCCATAACTTTGAAACTACTGACTCTAGTATACTCGTGTGCTGAGTCAAATGATAGGTCTTGATGAGATCTACATTTCGGATGACAGCTGTCAAAGTAAAAATAGCTATAACTTGAAAACTACTGACCCTAGACTACTCATGTGCTAAGACAATTGATAGGTCTCGATGAGATCTACATTACGGATGACAGCTGTCAAACTAAAAATCCCCATAACTTGGAAACTACTGACTCTAGTGTACTTGTGTGCTGAGTCAAATGATAGGTCTCGATGAGATCTACATTACGGATGACAGCTGTCAAAGTAAAAATTGCTATAACTTGAAAACTACTGACCCTAGACTACTCATGTACTGCGACAAATTTTAGGTCTCGATGAAGAAGTACACGAGCAATGACGCGATTGACCCTTACAAAAACATCATATTCAAAAATTCAAGTTTTCACTTCTGCAGGCACTCTCGGAGTGCAACTCGTCCTTTTTTGAGTCCGACTCGCACTTGATCAGTTTTTATATTTTATAGCTTATGCAGCATGAGATACAGCCCACTGACAGACAGTCAGACAGACATCGGAGGCATATTAGTATGATCCCGTTTTTCACCCTATGTGTACGGAACCATAAAGTCTGAAATAATTAAAGTTTACAACCTTTCTCACAACCAATTAACGCTAGCTAGCTTCCACTTCAAGTAAATTCTTATTAAAGAGGAGTCAAGATCGGGGGGTCAAGAGCAAAAGCTTAGCACGCTAGTCCGACTCGCACTTGCCCGGTTTTTTGTAACACTGTATCCCACAATGATATTTTCTCCTTTCAATGGACTGTTTGAAATGTTGTTGTTTGTACAAGCAGGCAGCCAGACACTTGCAGCCCACTCTAGCTACTTGGACTGTTGAAAGAAGAACACTAAAAAGTCTAATATTATGTCAGGCTTGACGTACTCTTGACATTACGTAGAAGAAAAAAGTCTCGGGGCGCACGGCACGCCATACCGGTTCCAAAGAACATATAATATTACGCCGGTTCTCGCTCGCTTGACGCGATCTATTGAATTAAAAATCAACTTTTTTATCTTTTTATAATTATGCTTAATTTTATTAATAAAGGAAAGAACACACGATGAAACCTGTAATTAAACAAAAGTTTATCAGTTGGTATTTTTGCTTCAACATTAAATACGAAAATATTTAACTTTAGATTAATATGCTTAATTTTAGGTAATCTGCTCAAAAACTGTCCTGGAAAGTCTATCAAATTTAAAATAATTTGGTTGCCATTTTTGCCTGTACTTTTATGTAACTTGCATACAAATTTGCTAATAAAAAAATATGCGCAAATATTTTTTGCTTAGTTTTAATTGAAGTAGGTACCTTGGAACCCACATCAAAAGTTTACCCCATCAGATATTAGTTACGATTTTTGGCTTGACTTCACATGCATAAACAAACAAAAAAAATGATTTTCTGGAGAATCTAAAAGCCAGCCAATTCATTAAAAATTATTTTTTACATAAGTGTTCCACCACCTATTATAATACATAGCAACTTTATAGTAAATTGACGGTTTCGATTTATGTCCAGCCAATTAAAAATTACAGCTTCAGGACTCGGCCTATAAGTATAACGTCAAAATGCGAAAACAAGATTTGTTAACGGAATAAGCGAAATTGAGAAAATAGTTTTTTCATGGGATTTTTTAGGGGTAATTAATTTATAAAAAAGAATTTGACGCTTCTAAAATATTTCTGTTGCTACGCGGTACACACGGCCGCAAATCAGTAGAAACACTTTTGGACCTTATGGCGTGGTAATAGAGTTGAAAAAGTTTCTACCAACAAGTGGTTGACCGTACATCATACAGTCACGGCGAAGCGGCGCGGAGCGCGGTGCATGAGCGCTGAGGAGGGGAGGGGAGGGGAGTGGGCGTGGCGTGCGCGGGCGGATGCGATGCGAGGTGGACGCGCGTTGATAGCTTAAAAATCGACTAGATCAACGATGAAACTTTAAAACAACAACTTATAGAAAATTTCTTTTATCAAGATTTTTTTTACAGGAGTGGATTTGTTTGAACAAAAATCAGTTGGGGTGTTTGAGGGTTTCACTTATTGTTTCACTTTTTCCATTAACACGTTGTGTAACAGATAGCTGACAGCAGCTATCAAACTGAATAAATTATTTTCATACTGGGAGACCGTTCATTATTAGTGTTTCCATTTTCTATTTTCCTTTTGGTGTTCAGCAGCGCCATCCAGTTGAACTAACAAAAGGTGCTGGAAAACACCCTCTTTGAATAAAAAACAATGGTTTTTCAAATTCACAAAATCGTAAAACCAAATTTGTTGATTTTCTTGTTCAGAGACGTTTTGCGTTATTTTCTTAAGGCGATTAGATCCCTCAAATGGGCATTTCATTTATAGCTGGTCAGGAAATTTTTAAAAAGTATATGTGAAACATCAGTTCAAGGATTACATTTGGTACATTCATTTTGTCTTTATTACTTTGTATTATATATATTTAACAAAAAAAACTACGGTACATCGATTTTTAATTTCCTACTGTTCCTAAAGCGCTATGATATTTAGAAATATTTTTACACTAATAAATTAAAAAACCCTTATTCTTTAAATACAACATACGATTTTTTTGTCTGTTATATAGGTATTTCATACGAAAAAGTAAGTTTTTCCTCATTTTTGCCAAAATTCCGTTTCATTGTTGGTTGTAACAGGCACGTTGAAGAGCACTCTTATGTGAACGCTACAAGTTTTAATAAGGTCGATATTTGCATTAACGATCGCGTAACTTCTAATTTGAGGGCTAAAATCGCCTTAATAACTTGCATGTTCGTTGAGAAAAATAATTCTGTTTCTTGGCCCTGACCCACAGTTTAAATTTTGGGAAAATATTTTTTTCACCCTGTATATTCGACATTGGTCCTAAATTCGACCACAGATAAAGTAATAGCCTTCTTGGTCTGAACTTGTACGAGTGTGTTGACATACTCATACCAAACTCCTCACGGAGTCATTGCTTGAACAAGTCGTCGATTACGACATTCATTTCATATTGGACAGAGTTGGACTCAGGATCGCCGCTCTCAGATTCACTTAAATGCCGAAAATCATAATCAAATCAGAATAATTTATTCATTGTTGGATATTAAAATTACATTACTTCACAAACAAAGTGACCTGCCATTTTACTATTATTTAATCTGTGCCATGGTGGGGTTTTTAACAGGGAACCCTGTCTTCCATGCTCGGTCGGCCGCATCGCGCTGACGAAAACCGATCACAAATAATCAAATTTTGCAATCGCGTCCCCTTCAGTCATCCGCAGGCCGAGCACAAATCCACAGGTATTTATCGCTAGACGAAAGTTTAGCAATTACAAAAAGACTAATTGAGTTTGTATACGATCGTGACGTCACAATTTATTAGTCATCGTATACAAGTGACTTTTTAGACAAAAAATAGTCTTGAATTTTTTTTCTAAAGGCAAAAAGTTTGTTAAATATTGTGCTACAGTTATAAATGAGGTTTTGTTGTAAAGTGCGTTAAATAGTTAATCTACTGATATAATATGTAGAAAAACTTTCGTAAATTTTGAAAACATGAGTTGTTGAAATTTCGCTAATAGCCATGGAATGCCCATAATCGAAGAATAGTAAGAAGTATGCATCAAAAATCGAAGCAAATAAAGATAAAAACAGAGTACAGGCTAAGCGGCGTCAATTAAGTCAAAAATCATTGCAATCGGCTTATGAGAACCCAGCCAACCAGACCTCTGAAGTTTAGTGCGACAAGATAAAGGGTCAATTTTACTCGTCTCTTTACTAAAATATCGGCCTAAATCGTAAAAACACTAGGTATAGGATGGCCTGTTTCCAAGATATGACCGTTTTCATATTGTCAGCAGTCATTCGAAATGAAGATCTTGTCAAGAACTATCATTTGTCCCCACCAGGGACTAGATAAGTACTATACGTACAACTTCCCCACAAACTAGTCGTCTAGGATTGCTAGTTTCCAAGATATGACCTCTTTCGTTTTGACAGCAGTCACTCGAAATGAAGATTTTGTCTAGACCAGGAGGTTTTTGTTCTGAGTCTAGACCTATCATGCATACGAGTATATATATCTTTTCTGCGTGCCACCTCGCAGGGCAGTAAAGCCAGCCGCTCAGGGTTGTACGTCAACGTCAACCTCATCAACATCTGCACAACATACTCGGCTAGTGCGAAGCACCGCCGCGCCTCCACATTGTTGTATCCCTCCATGCCCGAATGGTGAGGGATACTCAGCTAGGATTGCAAGTTTCCACGATATGACCTCTTTCATTTTGACAGCAGTCACTCGAAATGAAGATCTTGTCGAGACCTATCATGCAAATATATCTATTCTGTCTGCCACCTCGCAAGGCAGAAAAGCCAGCAGCTCAGGGTTGTACGTCAACGTCAACCCCATCAACACACAACATACTAGTGCGAAGCATCGCCGCGCCTCCAGATTGTTGTATCCCACCATGCCCGAATCGTGTGGTAATACTCAGCGAGGTTCAAATCTCTTTAGTGGGATACATTAACTGAAAGATGGGTATGGCACGGCCGCCAGCCACATTGCACTAGTCTTATATTTACACACAGATTACAGGGTTCCCTGTTTGAAAGTTACAGGCACGACCCGCTCATGCCGAGTTTTTTTATTTACCGCGCTTTGCCTTTGCTTTTTGTTGGCCTCCTTGATTTGACTATTGCCAGGCGGTATTTTTTTATACTTAAGTAGTTAGTAAAAAAATCAATAAAGTTTTGAATGTGCAGAATAGCCCTCAGTGCAGCCGTGGGCAGTGTGCACTGCCCTGCAGCCCTTAATTAAATACGTCTGTGGGTAATAGCCATAAAACTAAGTATGTACACGGCAAGAAAGTCGCAAATGTCTTTCAAGGGCATCCACTATAAAATACGTAATGGTATGTTTTTATACATATACCTTAATGACTTTTCATGAATTAGATTGATATAATAACGATACAATAGTTTAAACATACCAACGATATAAGTTTACATATGTGCGTGACATGTGATTATTAATCAATAAAAAACGTGATTATTAATCAATAAAAAAATTGTAAGTTTGACTTTGATAAGGACGGCTCGTAAGTGCGCAAGGGCAAAAATGACATGCTTTATTTAATATACAGGAAGTAAAAACACTGGTAATCAGACCTGAACTGGATTTTACAGCAAAAACTTATGGCTTGACTGGCCTATTGGCGTCTGCCTACCCCGACGGGAAATAGGCGTGATGTTTTGTATGTATGTATTGGCGTGGTTTGTGTAGTGATCCTGCCTTTTACGCCGCCGCCGCCGTGGGCCGCGGGTTCGGTCCACCCAAGGCTATACATGAATTGTGCGATGAACACAAGGTTTTCACCAATCTCTGGTACCCATAGTATAACGCTACTGCCTATCCTATTTTTGGGAGTGATGTGAGCACGTTCACTTGACACATTGGTGTCAGATAGTCCTCTCTCGCCCCGGGATTGCTCCGTCGGCGGGGAATCTTCAAGAAGTTGCTTCAACTTCCTCAAGAGGTTTCTTCACGTGACCTGCAGCTACAGGTTGGTCACTGGAGAGCCGCCCTCCGCGGTACCAGCCCCCCGGGTGAGACTCCGTGAGGAGAGGCCCGGTGAGCGACTCGAGGCCCGGTGAGGGATTGGTGATCTCTGTGGGGGATGACACATTGGACTTTGTATCGTTTTTATTTCAATAGACATAGGAGCTAAAGTCGCACTACGAGTATCAAGCATGACCTGCTCTTGACTGTACTATTCCAAGTCAGCACTAAACAGATAAAATGGTCATATTAGCTTCACCTCACTTCCTACGAACGACAGGACTAGCTCTTTCCTAGTCAGCAGGTGAACACGCTAGCTCGGTCTGGAGCCGCTCCGCAGATACGCACCTGGTGGATGCAACCACAGAAAAATAACGGTACTTAGAAGGAGGATTAAAGAAATAATTCGTCACTAAATAGGTGTTGTAGGCGTTTTTCTATGGATTTGACAGGTTATTTTGAATATTTTCTATGGATCATCGATGATGGGGTTGTGACATGTTGGCAGATGTCATCCCCTACTAAAATAAATTTGCAAGGTATCTATTCCGAGCGAAGCATGGAGGTCCGAAATCTTTGGATGCAACACTTAATGACACATGCCGAATCATAACAGGCTGTGTTTAACCGACTCCTGTCGGTATGCTGTATCCCCTAGGTGGCATCGCACCCGTGGCAAGCTCCATAGAGAGAACCAAATGTGATACAGACCCCCGACACCCTATACACAGCCATGACCCGATACCTGAGACTCTGAGACACTCAAAAGTAGGCGCAGCTTCGTTAAGGCCGTATCTCCAATACCTGAAGATGTCTCTCAAACCCGGCTTAATTTCTGGTATATCTACTCCACAGCATCACCTATTCCGCTATACGAGCAACTACCCCCTGCACACCACCTGCCCTGGCTGACGTGGAAGTCTTTAAACAGACTCCGGACCCCAGTCGGCCGGAGCAAGGAAGTGCCGGTGGGGCTACAGCACGGATTCTGGTTTGTCTGAGAGAAAGTTTAAAGAATGTGTAAAGCAAACGTTATGTAAAAAAGCTTACTATAGATTGGATGACTATATGAATGACAAAGAAGTATGGTGCTCTGATATTCCAGCGAAACACAAGAAACACATTGTAAAAAGCCGACTCTTAAAGTAGGCCGAGCTGCAGTGGTTTCTTGCCGTTTCTTTTACGCTGCCATAGCACGATCCGAAATGGCGTAGACTCGCTCTATTTGCATTGTATTCTGCATGACATTCAATAAGTATTCTGTAAAGAATCTACATTGAATAAAATTATCTGAATCTGAATCTGTCTATGTGGTTTCTCTCCCCAGACAATGGTACACCTTATGTCTTGCCCTGCGTGCTCTTCCATCAGCTCACGCGAGGACCTTTACAACGCTACAGATAATGCTGGCTGCGTATTGGTCCAAACAAATATAACAATGCGAAATTGACACGAATAAGTAGGTTAACCTTGATAAAAAAAACCGGCCAAGTGCAAGTCGGACTCGCGCCCTAAGGTTTCCGTACCTATCTACCATATGATATACTAAAAGCTTTTGCTCTTTGACTTTAAAAACTCCATGACCATCCAACTTGACCCCTCTTTTATAGAAAAGTTCTTGAAACGGGAGCTCACCTTAATTGGTTACTATTAGTTATGAGAAAAAATTTAATAGTCCAGTCGCTTAACGTCTTATATCGCCAAATTCACCAAATTGCACCAAATTTTTTCCAGGTTCTAGTTAGGTACATAGCTCTCAATTTTTGATAGGAGCCAATTCTTGAATTTTCAATGGATTTTTTTTTAAATTTAAGAATTGGCTCCTATCAAAAATTGAGAGCTATGTACCTAACTATTATATCTATTGATTTAAGACTTTTCCCTTAATATTTGTACTGTGAGATCTAGCTTCTTGCCAAATTTCATAATTTAAGGTCAACGGGAAATACCCTCTAGGTTTTGCTTTAGTGCATAAATGTATGGAGATGAGGACATAAAAAGCCATATCTTCATCATCATCAAAATTTTAGATATTGTGTGGTTTGTAGACCTTAACATTCGTTATCAATTTCAACCTGATACCTACCTCTATCCGTTCGTGAGAAAAAGGATCTTGACAGACAGACAGACGGACAACAAAGTGATCCTATAAGGTTTCCGTATTTTATTTGGAGCTACGGAACCCTAAAAACGTGATATCCCTTTCAAAGACTTTATCTCAGGTTACGAGAAACGAAACCCTATCGATTCTGTCTCTTACGTCACATCAACATCATCAAAGATATTTGACACATAAGCATAACGCAATAAGCACGCAACTTTGATATGCAAGGTGATATTGGAAAACCTACCTGTATACACCCTAAGGCAAAAGTATCGTCTTTCAATGACATGTTTGATACCAATAATAATGAGAACAAAACTTGTGTTTCATAAAAATAATGAATTAATAAGAATAATGAAGTAGGTAATTTATTTTTCATCCCATCTATTCGAAAAGGACGACTTGGTTCGCCTTTAAGTGCACCCAAAGGTAGTGTTTTCTATGAAACTTAATAAGTGCGTGGCAAAGTACTTTGCGGTACTCAGATCTTTAATAAGCATAATCTTACTTAAGTAAATGGTCCCATAAAAGTCGATACGATCTCCGCTCCCATCCCATTCCGTTTATTGTTTAAATGTTGGTAGTTTCGAAACAGAACCTTGATACAGTATTTTAATCTGTGATACAGTTGAAGTAAATCGCAATTTATGAACTCGTTCTTAAGCGGCTTTTTAGGTCAGGTGAGGTTGATTTTAAACCGCAAATTTAGAAGAAGGTTCACACGAGTTGGATGTACAAATTACGCAACAGTATTTAAGATATATATCGTATACACGTTCTGATTATATCACACAAACATCGTTGAATTTAGGCACCTTTACACGTTGCTGAATCAGCGCGCTAACTAGCTCGGATGATTTTAACAAGTTTTTTACGGAACTTATTTAACCGTGTTCGCTAGTGCAATTTAATTTTTTTGTGATGCAAATATTATAAAAGCAAATATGCTTTCTGTAAATTTAAAAAATATGCATTTGAAAGGTAAAAAAAAAATCGTGCTGTCTACTAATTTTGACTATCAGTCACTGGCCTGTGAGTGGCCTTAAATCACAGTAAACCGCCCATAGCTGTAAATCTTGTCATTCCTTTTTTTTACCTGGTGACTAGCGAAATAACTAGACCTTTATAGCACTAAACACTTCCCCATTGAACATAGGTCGAAAAACGAAAAAAAAAATCTGTGACCTCCCAATACACAATGCACTATCCGCTGACTGCAGTTTCGATAGAAAGTAGAATTTTTCTTTCGTATTTCGACCGTCATTACGAAAACTAGTTTAGTTTCAATTTTTTTCTGGTCCCAAAAAAATTATGTAACTAATTACAAGCCGAAAAGATACCAATCTTAAGGAATCAAGTCATACAAGATTCAAAAGTTCACTGCTGGACAGGATGCTGCCTTCAGAAATTTACACATACTATAATAAGTGCGTGCAGCGTGGTATATTGCCATAGTCATCACACGTGTTGTTAGCGTAGCGGCTGGAATCATGAACCGCGATAGTTGATGGCTGCAGTATGTAAGATGGTACGATACACAGAAGGACGCTGCTGCCTATTCTCGCGTTTAAAATCCCTTAGTAACCTTTTACGACAAACACGTCTATCGTCTAAGATCGCAACCACTAAAAACGTTATCTAAAGACATATTTTCTCCTCATTTCAGGACAAGGAGACAGGTGACCTAAAATCTGCCCAAGAGCTTCAGGATGGCAGCGGCACTATCCACGGGTACTATACGATCATGAAGAGCAACGGCCAAAGACGCACAGTCCACTACCAGAGCGATCCCTTCAGACGGTATAAGTCTGCGGTTAAGAAGGTTTTCTAGTCGACCGTTCTCTTTGTCTCTTCCGATCGGTCCTTCACTGCAGAGGATCGTGAAATCGACTTACTCGCTGTCTGGTCATTTCTGCCAGCTTCTAACTTCTACTTTGTGTAGAGCTGTCCTGAAAGGCAACTCTAGTTCTTCAGAAACCTGACCTGGTCAGACCACCGTTTAGCAAATTTTACTCTTTGTTAGCCATTTTCTTTCAATCTTCTCCGTCACAATATATCTTCTCTAAAAATATCCGAGCCTCTTCCTGCGAGATAGCCAAAGTATCGAATATTTCGAGACACATTTTGTCGACAGTCTCGAAGCCCGTTTTAGACGTAGTTCTAGGATTTAAAACAATTTTGTCATTACATTACTGTCCAATGCTTAGCATACGTCGCCAACACCAGTCAACCGCTTAAGCACGCCTTTTTCGGAGTCTTGAGGTATTTATTGCATGTAGTCGGCTTGCCCACCACTTACGCGGGAGCTGTCGTAAAATGAAGGCGCGGGCGAGAAAAATTGTCACTGTATAATTAAAGCAGTAGTTCAATTTTCGGTTGGATTAGATTATTTTACATTAGTTGAACTATTTACAATATACCTATTACATATTTTCAGTAGCGGTTAATTAAAAATCTTTTTGCATAGTGGTGCGGGTTTTAAGAATTTTTAAATGGTGTTTACTATTAAAACAACTCCATCTAAAATCCCTCATTTCAAAGAAGTCCTCCTTAAATTAATACTATTTAAAAAGTTTCAATTTCCTTTGTGACAATCAATACGGTTTTTGTAAGCGTCTAATATCTTATCAGCTACAATTGACCTAATAAAAAAAATAAAAACTATTTAGATGAGAAAAAAACTGCATCAGGTATTTTATTAGTCCTAAAAAGGCGTTTGATGCCGTCAGTTATTCACTTCTGCTTAAAAAACTTAGTAGCATCGGTATCGTAGGAAAAGCCTACAACATTTTTGAATCCTATTTGACGAATCGACAGCAATTTTTTAAAATTTGTGATTTTAAAAGCAATCCTAAAAATATAACTTTTGGAGTTCCTCAGGCGTCAATACTAGGACCACTGTTAATCCTTGTATATATAAATAGTATAAGCAATACAAAACTATCTGGTAATTTGATTGTATATGCCGATGATACATGCCTATTTTACTATGGTGACAACTTACTTGACCTCGTAAAGGAAGCCCAAGCTGATTGAAATCTACTAAATTAATGGTTTAAATATACAAATCATTTACTCAAAAATTGTTCCCCTGACAGGCGCATTACATAGGATTGTTCGCTATGCTCGACAGCACATCAGTAGAAACACTTTTGGACCTTATGGCGTGGTAATAGAGTTGAAAAAGTTTCTACCGACGAGCGGTTGACCGTACCATATAAATTAAGGACCCTTATTTATACGAGTAATTCCTTAGTGAGACCACATCTAGAATATTTGATTGAAGTCTGGGGTGGCGCCGCTAAAACGAACTTAAATAAACTACACAGGTCACAAAATAAAATAATTAGATAACTGTTTAATTATAAATATGACACAATGACGCAAATTGTATACAAAAAGACAAATTTTTACAGTATAAAAAATTAATACACTTACAAAACATGCATATTAGTAAAGAAAATGATCAAACAAGACATAAACACAAACATTACTTTAAATAATAGAATGTTCAAATATAATACAAGGAGTAACAACAAAACCCGATTTAAACCACCCAGCACTAAATAAGGAAAAATAAATAGTAAAGTAAAAAGTATGAGGGTGAACAATTACATAATAATTTACCATCTCATTTAAAGGACATAAAAAGAATCTATGAGTTCTCTCAAAAGTAAATTGCAACAGCAATTGCACGATAATATTATGTAGATATTATTAATCACTTATAGTGGATTGTCTAGTAAAAATAGACAATTCACTTACTAGATAATTAATTCACTATAAGTTTTATAACTTTTAATTTTTTCTTTTTAAGTGAAGTGTAAATGTCCTTTTGGGAAAATAAACTCTTTGAACCTAATTACGTGAGACGATTTTGTCAATTTTTCGATTCCCCTCTATGAGATGTCGTAAGATTAGGCTTGACCCCCTCCCCTTCTTCAATGTCACGAAAGATTTTTCAAAATGCGTGTTTCTATTTCTAGTGTAAATACGTTAATCTTTGCTTGATTGCGTTGGATTTATTTGGGAACCTCTTGATTTTATTGAAGAAGTATGTTTTTCTTAATTATCCCAACGTTATCCAATTTAACACTGTTTCCTATGGAAAAAATACGTAATATTTTCCGAGACCTCTCTCTCGGAGGAGCAAGTGAGATTTCATGAGATTTGGCTCGGCCGCCTTTCTCCCTCTAAACGCCTCATGTAATTAATAGACGCCCCCTTACTAATAGATAGTAGGACAGACTGTATGACAGACGATTTAAGAGTTTTTACTCCGTGGTTCATAATAGTTTTGGACCAGTGGTGAAATTTTTGTATGCTACTCAGAACACAATTCTGTCAATATCATCATCATATTGTGTGGGTTGCAAAGTCTATTGGGTCTATGACCGACCTCACAAACCCTGGTGTCAGAGTTGTTGAGCCACCAAAGGCCTCTGGAATACGTACGACTTTACCTTGGAGACAAAGTGTTTTGTCTACCCATACAAATTCCACTACTGCCAAAGGAATGTTACATAGGAAAGTAAAAAAATACTCCTTTTTAGAACCATGTTTCTTTGGGAAAGTTCGGTTTTATGGTTTTAGTAATAAAAGTCCGTATTAACCTCTAGAACTCCTTAATTTTCGGGACAAAATTTTAACAAAACAACAATAAACAAACAACCATTTTAACAATTTCAGCAATTTCCCATAGGGTTTCCAAAAGTTTAAAATTTAGGAAACGATAGTGTTACTTTTATTTTTTTTCCTTAAGTGCTACAGAGGTAATTATGCGATTTGCAAGTTTTTTGAAAAGATAAATGTAATATTATCGTCAAAGTTTTCTAAGAGTGTAATAATCCCAGTTCTAAACTTTGACCAGGCTGGGGGTCCTACAATAATCCAGTATAACCCGAAACTATTCAAGATACGAGTGAGTAGGCTTCTGCTAGGTGAACTTGCCAAAAGTGAGCCTTTCTTTATCGTCGACCTCATCTCTTTCACTGAATAAAAAGTCACTGTATTTCCTTGGTCTTCCTTCGAGCCATACCTTCTACTAGGATTTTAAATTTCTTGCATAGCAATGACATTTATAGGGTTGCCATGATACGGCAACTTTAAAATAGTTTATTGACCGCTTTATTTGCATTCTTTATAAGGTGTCGTAATATTCGACTATTTTCATATTTAACTTTCATTCCTCTTCCTTTTATTTAGCTGGGTAACCAAGACGCAACACTGGTAGACCTTTCAAATTTAGGTACGTAGTTTGGGTTAAATTGGTGTCTGCCAAGTGTTTGCCATCATTGACACCGATATTTCGGTAAAATTCATAAGTAATCTGAAATATGGCAAAACTCTATTAATTGGTATGTTAATTTCGGAATAAAAAAAATCCACATAAAATGTCCAACGATCACTTTAGAATGTTTTTTTTTTATTTTTGCCACGAGTAATAATTGTAGTTTTCTATTGTTGTAGTTTTTTATTTCTTTTTATGAACACTGAAGTAGACCAAATCACGGTTTTTTAACAATATTTATGCCTACTATAACTTACTCTTCGGTAAATACTCAATTATCAATGTTGTACATAGATCTAGCTATCTATCTAATTAGCCGAAATTCGCCTACTGCTGGGTATTGGCCTCTAAAAATATTGATGTATAATTAAATTTTTAGACACTTATTGTAGAGAATAAGTATTGAGTTATTGAAAAGAATAAAAGTGTCCATCTTAGGCAATTACTTTGTTAAGGTAAAAAAGTTCGTTGGTTACTTTTATTAAACTAATTCCAGTTAGAATAAACAAATACTGGCTCATACCGAGAAACAATTTGTACGAGTAATCCACTTATATGATCAATTTGATCATTTGCGCGGGAGACTATATTTTTATTGTATAACATTGTAGCACAAATAGTTGTTGAATTTAAGTCTCTTAATTAATTTAATTTTTAAACTCCATCTGTACGTTACCTCGATTTAAGTTGATAGAGAAGTATTTCTTTTATTGATACTGCTAAAATTTAACATTAAAATTAAGTTAAATTAATTCATTGCCTCCTTTTGCAGAAAGCTTTCTTAAAGATAAACCCTGTCATAGGATCGTATTAATAAATCGCTCTCAATATTGCTCTTAAGTGTTTTGATAAGATGTAACTGGCTTTGTTAACAGCTTTTCAAGAGATACATGTTGAGAATAATATCACAATTGAGAGGATGAAATAATTCCACTTTCTATTCTCCTCAGAAAAAAAAATTCAGCAAAAAAAAGTTTTGCTTCACTCTGCGTACAGTCAAAAGCACGTCAAGCTTGACACATTGTACGTACTTATCCCTATCGAAGTAGGGAGGGGCTAGAGCTGCGCTGTAAGTGTCAAATTTGAGGTGCTTTCGGTTTGACAAACAATTACTTACCAAACAATTGACATAAAGTTATCAATTTTTCGTCGCAACTTATTTAGCTGTCAGGCAAATGCAATTCAAGAATTTTATGATCCAAATAATGAAAAGGCAAATTTTTGAATTAATAATTCAATTTCATATAAGATTTATAAACGGTCAAGTAGTCTGTCGCTCTTGACTATCCGTTACTGGCAACACCGATTTAGCGCGAGCAGCAACGTCTTAAGAGGCCTTTAGCTGTATTCAGCTTCATTGTAAACAAAACTACTTTAGTTTTTAAGTACAAAATGTATGACCAATTAATAATTTAATTTGTTATTGCAAGAAATTGCATTTTATTTTCTATAATTTTCTTAGCTGTCATGCGTTTTATTGTAGCGGTAACGTATAAAATTAAAAAAAGCATTCTGCAACATGATGGCAATACTTCTCTATGGGTTGTTCGTACAGTCAAGAGCACGTTAAGCTTGACACTTTGGACATTGTACTATTCTTATTTCAAGAGTCGTAGGAGTTAAAGTCTTCTGCCAGTGTCAAATTTAACCTGATCTTGACTGTACCACAGAATATATAATGGTAATGTACCCAATTTAAGGGCCATCCAGACACGGTCGATTCAGCTCGATAAAGGTAAGCGTAAGCAGTGACGCATATGGCGCAAGGCAGGGCAGAACGCGTCTTCCCTCTCGCTTTATTTTGAAGAAAACTGAAAGATAGATATACTGTTCTCTGCTGCCCTGCGCCATCTAGTTTCCAGCTTACGCCTACCTTGACTTGGGGCTGCTAGGCCTGCCAGAACACAGCTATAATGAATTTGAAGGAAATTATTTAGGTGTCTTGCTAATTTTGTAGTCCAAATGTATTTTTTTATACATGTGAATATTTTCAAAAGATATTTCTAATGTTTAGGAAATCCGAGCAGTGTATTTTATTCACTGATTTGAAAAATACTCCTTTTAGTCAAATCCTACTATCCTACTAATATTATAAACGCGAAAGTTTGTAAGTATGGATGGATGGATGTTTGTTACTCTTTCACGTAAAAACTACTGAATGGATTTGAATGAAACTTGGCACACATATAGGTTAGATCCTGGAATAACACATAGGCTACTTTTTACCGCGGGAAAACACTTCATTATCACGGGAAAACGCATTGAAGATGGTGACTGACTCACTGACTGATATATCAACGCACAGCTCAAACCGCTGGGTATAGAAATTCGAAATTTGGCATGTAGATTCCTTATGAGGTTTAACGGTGCACCAAGAAAGGGTTTTACAAATTTCTACCCCTAAGGGGGTAAAATAGGGGTTGAAAGTTTGTATGGAAGTCCGTCAGTTTTAAAGTTAGGATCTTCAAATTTTGTATTTAGGCTTACAACAAAAAATTAATATTTTCGTTTCTCAGGGTTTTTGAAAATCCGACACCCTAAAGGGTAAAAAGGGGGATGAAGTTTGAAAATCCTTTATTTTTAAAGTAAAATCCACATAACTTATTATTTAGGCATAAGGTTTGTAATTCTATGCAACGCTCATCACTGTTATTGAAATTCAACCCCTAAAAAAGGGAAATGGGGTGAAAAAGTCTAAAAACCAATATGGGTATCGTTTGTATGGTTCATTGGGTCGCTGATTACGAAAACTACAACAATTTTGAAATCCAACGAGGTGGACGCGAAATACCATCATCCTCTGGGTATGGGGTTAGGGTGCGATAGGGTTGAAATGTCTAGAAATCAATATGGGTGTCGTTTCTATGTTTATATGAAGATAGGGATAGCGGTAAAGATGGCGTTAGGGGTAGGGATAGGGGTAGGGAGATGGAGTGGGAGAGGGACAGGAAGAGGGAGAGGAAAAGGGAGGAGGAGGGAGAGGGGAGGGGGAGAGGGAGAGGGGCAGGGACAGGGATGGTTTGACGGACGGTTGGACAGATGGTTGGACGGACGGACGGACGACAGATAGACGGAACGGACGAAGTCGCGGGCAACAGCTAGTCAAATATAATTTATTCATTGTTGGATATTAAAATCTCTTAATGACATCAGCTACACTAAATCACTTCACAAACAAAAAGGCGCCACTGGATTAGCGTTTGTTAAATTGTTGTGCCACCTATTTTGGCGCTGTACGTATAGATGTGTATCGGTGACTGTCCATGGATCTAGAAAAACCACAGAATATAAATGTCATCCATCATCTGTGATAGTATACGTCAAATTTAGTTCACGGGACACTCACTGAGGCGTTTCAATTTGACAAGCAAAATAAGCAGTCATTTGTATAGAAAAATCCTAGTTTAAATTCAGCACGAGCTAAATTAGCAATGTAGGAAGAAACCCTTTCTTTAGACAATAATAAATCAGCCAATGTATAGAATGTAAGTGACTAGCCATTTTGTATAGGTACTTCGGGTACTTCTTTATCAATTAAAATAAATACCTATATAAATACATGTCAATCGAATTGTCATTTTAACCCTCGATTTACTAGTGGAATAGGTGAAATCAAAGAAATTTGACCTCATATAGAAGTAATATATAAGAAATAATTCGTCACAAGTAGGGATGTGGGCATGCTTTCATCTATCGATAGTCGATAAGTTACACAAGGACAAATCGATGTTTAAACTTTGACAAAAAGTTGAAGTACTAAACTTTAATAAAAGGCAAATCTGTTAAAAGCAGTGATTAAATTCATTAAAAAAAAAATACTTTTTGCATTTTTTACTAAAGGTGATTTCTTACGTAGGTGTTTTAATATTAAAGATACCAAATTTCTTACTTACTTACTTACTAAAAGTAATGGACGGTAGCGGTGGAGGCAAGAGGGGTAGGAGGTGTAAAGCTTCTTTTTTTTTTTTCATGTATATCTCTAGCTTACATACAAATTATGTAGGATTTTAAAACAAACTTTTATCCCTCAATTCAATCCATTTGGGATGGTTTTGCAAAAATGCTGAAATACGGGTTTGTGTTTTTCTTCTAAGTAGCTCAAATAAATTTTCAAGCGAAATTTCGTGTATCTTATCTTGCCTTATAACGTGGAGCCGAGTTCCTTATTGGACCTTAGAGCACAAGGAGCCTGTAGTCTTCTGGTTTCGGATAAGCTTGACCCAGAATCTTCATACGCTTGTGAGCCAAAGCGTTGCATGAGCACAAGAATTGCTTGTCAGAATTGTTTGTAGCGAAAAACTTTAAAACCTTTTTTGTAGAGAATTTTATATAGATTAATTTAGTATTTTTATTAATTTTCTTACAATTTGTTGATTCAGGATGATTCATGCTGATTGAGACATTTCAATTTGGCGAAGACACACAACGTTATATTTGTTTGACAGTGTCCCCATCGGGAATCGAACCCAGAATGAAAACAAAACGCGTTGAATGTTGTAAAATATAATAAATGGTACAGCAGCACTGCACTTACTTTCTCGCGATATGCAAGTAGAACTGTCAACCGCAAACTTAAATTTGTAATACCATACCTACACATAGTATGGAATTACAAACGTTTATTAAGGTTTTTCTGAAAAATGTTCTACCACATGAATTCGGAACTCGAATTGTAAAATATTAAAACAAACCAACCGTAAACGATTTCGAACAAATCACATGTTCAAATTTTGGTAGTACTGGAACACCTTTTATATGAATTTTCACAGATTTTTAAATTTCAAAACTCTGTTTCTTATGAATAGTTGTTCAGTTTTGTCGACTGTAAAGCTCTTTCAGTTTTTGGTACATCCATGTACTAAATTTTCACAAAATCCAATCAAATTGAATATCCATTCAGGTAGATAACCAAAACAAAATTAAAATTATAGAAAATAATACAAACTTAATGGAGTCAATTAGGGTCAATGTAGGTACCACTAGTTGACCATTTAAGCGGTTTTATAACAAAATTCATAAAAAAACTAAATTATTAGTTCTACTTTCAGAGTCACTTCTAAAAGTTCGACTATTAATTAGTTAGGCTTGTGATATAATAAGTGTTAACGACTTTACAAAATATGCTCTTAAAGTTTTTTTTTTTTTTGAAATGTTACATTGCATGACCACTTCGAATAAACATACTAAAGTACTAGCTAGACAAACCCATAACTTTATTGTAAGACGCCAACATAGTTAAATTCCATATAAAATCGCGGTATTTTTAAATTTTCTTACTTTCAGTTCAAATTTAAGTTTTGGTCAGCTATTGGTGCTTGGTCATCTAGTGGAGCACTGACCCTATGTAAATCACAAGTTTACGTTTTGGTAGTACAGGAACACCCCTTATATGGAATCACACAGACAAACTGATGATGGCGCAAGATACCTTGCATAGAGATGCTTAGTCAAGCAAAGTTTCATAAAAATAATTTGAACTATTTAAAAAAAAAAACAATTCTTCGTTTTTGTTGAATGACAGCTACCCTCAAAATGAGAGCCAGCAAAAAATCATTCGGAAACAAAAGTCTTAAATTAAAAATATGGTGTTAATAGGACCATTCGTTTAGTCGCTAGGCCAAAGCGTGACGGACAGACCGACCAACCGACAGACGGACATTTTTTAGGGGACTTGCTTAAGTGATATAGAACACATTTTTGAGAATGTTTGTGCAACTTTTTTCACGAATACAATACCTTTCTCGCTCAGCTCGAAAGTAAAAACACTACTATCGATAAAAAATACATCACTCATAAACTCCAACATGATCCCACAAAAAACGATAAATTACAGTAAAATACGTAACAATTTCCATATTATCTGACTGTAGAAATGATAAGTTGACATTTTTTTATGCAATATTTGTGATAATAATCCACAAACATGAAAAATACTGAATAAAACTTACAGATGAAAAGACAAAATTTCTTTGCAATTTTCGTTTTGTTGTTTTAAAGATGTACAGCCATCAACTACACACGTTATTATTAAAAAGAACAATCACTAATATGGAGAGCAACTTAAGAATAAATTCACGATATTTTGAAGTTATTCACTACATGTTTTTTATAATTTACACATTGTTTACAACTTAAAATTCAGGAAATATTTTCAACCGTTAAAATCCCAACAAGTTATAATAATCCTATAAACTTTGTAAATGCAATGAACGCGTCGTTCATCTAATTTGGTAGGATGTGATCACTGACCACTTGACATGGCATGAGACATGCTAGCAGTTGTCATCCCATACTGAAAAAAAATAGCATGGTTTCTTCTCCGAGCGAAGCAAGGAGGTTTTTGTTCTGAGGGTGAAATATACGAAACACGTGATTTCAAATTTTACTAGTAAACACGATTCTTTTATAGTGCCTCTCAAAAAATGAGTAGCAAAGTCTTGAATAAATGTAACGCCTGATGAAACTTTATACAAACAAAAACCACATTGCTCTTATCTACAAACTACATTTCTACAGTTTACAATATTTTAAATAGATCACTATTTAAAATATTGTAAACTGTAGAAATGTAGTTTGTATTAATTGCTAAGAAAAGGCCACTCCATCTTTACCCGTGGTTGTCGTAAAAGGCATCTAAAGATTCTTGAACGGGAGGTTTCTTTCTGCATTTCATGCAAACAATAAGTGGTCCCATCTGGGGTCCATCGTGCCAGCCTCAATTGTGGCAAAAATATAGGGTCCTAATAAAAAAGTGAACATAATTTTAACATGTTACTTAGACCATGAAACTGAACAACTTTCCCAAAGTAACATAGGTACCGAAATACAAAAAAGCAAATTTGAAATCTTACACAACATCAGCTGATGCAGTTTCTATTGGAGCTCAAATTTTTTTTTCGTATTTCATCCTATTTTCCTAGCGAAAAGATGCTTTTTGCTCACGCCTCCACCCACCTGCCGCGCTCACCACAGACACCCACAGATGATATAGATTACAAATAGTTCTGTGGCGCTCACCTACTTACTGCTTTTTCTAGACCCCAGCAGTTCAGGCAGTGCGTTTTCCTTCTTTTGAAATGTTATTCCACATTTTGTGATAAAACTTTGTGTTCTGTACATAATATTAGGTTTGTCCTTAGAATTTTTTTGTCAAAATTAGGTCGAGATTTCAAACGCAACACGCCGATAGCACGGATCAGGGATTGTGTGGCCAGCGCTTGAAACTCAGGAGACCGATTTACCTGATAAGGTTGACGACAATCATTGGATTCTTCTGCACCTGCAGCGGGGAGAGCCTTCCTGACATTGGACCATCTAGGCTGGTATCTTGCGCCGCCAGTGAAAACTGGCGTGTCGTCGGGGTGGCCTCCGCAGTGGCCTGTCACGTACGGTCAACTGCTTGTCGGTAGAAACTTTTTCAACTCTATTACCACGACATAAGGTCCAAAAGTGTTTCTACTGATGTGCGGCCGTGTGTACGAGCTTCACGCCGCCGACGACAGAAAATTACGTTTTATACTGTTATCACGCTTGCATGTCCCATTATTAATTACCACCAGGGGCACTTAGTAGTGAGTGGGACGAATTTGGTTACTGGTACAAATCTACAGGGTGAATTTGAAAACATTCGACAAATTTTGAGATTGAGTTCAGACCGCAAAACTAAACAACTTTTTCCCAAGGAACATAGGTCGTTAGACGTAAAAAACATTCTATCTCCCATACAAAATGTATGGTCAGCTGACTAACTTTGCTATGAAATAGTAAAAAAAATTTTTCGTCCGATGACCTATGCTCCTAGGCGAAAATTGTTCAGTTTCGCGGTCTGAATTTTTTCTATTTCACCCTGTAGTGGTCCTGGACGATAAAAAATCTTCATTGAACACATTAATCTGAATCAGTTAGCGTTACTCACAAGCATGGTATTTTTAAATTAGGACGTTCTTACTCCTTCTAATCTTGAGAACAACGACCAGTGATGAAACGAATTCACCTTGAAGAAGGATGCCCTTAATTTAAACAGAAGTATGTACATACATACATACATACATAACATCACGCCTCTTTCCCGTTGGGGTAGGCAGAGACCACAGTCCTCCACCTGCTACGATCTTGACATACTTCCCTTGCTTCCTGTACTTTCATTAATCCTTTCATACATGCTCGTCGGTTTAGGGTACTTTTAACCTGGCCTTTATTCAGAACGTCCTGAATTTGGTCCTGGTACGTTCGCCTAGGCCTTCCCCTTCCAACGTTTCCATTCACTCTCGCCTGGTAGATCTCTTTCGTCAATCTTCGTTCATTCATCCTCTCTACATGACCAAACCATCTCAGCATCCCTTTCTCGATTTTGGTCACTACGTCTTCTTTTACGCCACACCGTTCTCTTATCACACTATTTCTTATCCTGTCACTCAATTTAACACCAATCATACTCCTTAGCGCTCTCATTTCCACTGCATTAATTCTACTTTCATGCTTCTTCTGCCATACCCAGCTTTCACTGCCATACATCAGTGTTGGTACCAAAACTCCCCCATGAACAGCCAAACGAGCCTTGTGAGACACCTTCTGACTCTTCATAAAGGCGTGCAGGGCACCATTCACCATGTTTCCAGCATTCACTCTTCTTTCAATATCACTTTCACACTTTCCATCTCTCGTAAACTTTGAGCCCAGATACACAAACTCCTTCACTTGTTCGACTTGTTCACCATCTATTAATATAGTACACTCTGTCATACATTCTTCTCTTTCAAGTACCATTACTTTAGTCTTGCTTACATTTACTTTCATTCCTTTCTTGTCCAAAGCCACATTCATTATTGTTACCATCTCCTGCAACTCGTCAGCAGATGACGCAAGTACAACTTGGTCATCAGCGTAGAGAAGACATTTGATGAGTAACTCATTCATTCTCAGTCCACACATACTCTCTTTCAGATCAATCAAACAATTATCCATGAACAGGTTAAACAGCCAAGGTGACGCTACACATCCCTGCCTAACACCTTTTTCGATGCTAAACCATTCAGTGTACGCCCCGTTTATTCTGACACAAGCACTGGAATCCTCATAGAGAGATTTCAGTGCTTGAATCAGATGACCGTTTACCCCATACATAGACAATGCTGACCACAATTCATTCCTCACCACTCGGTCATAGGCCTTTTCCAAATCCACGAACGCGCAGTAGACTTTTTGGTTTTTAGCCAAAAACTTTTCAGCTATGCACCGCAAGGAAAAGACCTGATCTGTACATCCCATTCCCTTTCTAAATCCCGCTTGTACATCCCATATTTTATCGTCAGTATCTTTCATCACTCTTTCAATCAAAACCTTTGCATACAGTTTGCCGACGACACTGAGAAGGCTTATCCCGCGATAATTTTTGCAGTCCTGTTGTGACCCTTTTCCCTTGTACAGCGGCACAATCACAGCCTTGCACCAGTCACCTGGTACTTGGCCGTTCGTCCAACACAAGTTGAAAAGGCGGTACAACTGACTAGCCACAATGCCTCGCCCAGCCTTCAACATCTCGACCGACACTCTATCATACCCAGCTGCTTTACCTGATTTCATACTTTTCATCGCTTTCATAATCTCATCCATACTTATCTCACTTACACAATTCTCCTCTTCATTCTCATTCATTTCCACAGAAGACCTAGGTTCGCTGGCCTCTGCTTTTTCTCTCTCAAACAGACTTTCAAAATATTCCTTCCACCTCCTCAGAACACATTCTTCACCTTTTATAATACTTCCATCCTGGCTTCTGATTTTACTCAGCTCCGATGTTCCAAACTTTCCTCGGGCTGTCCGTATGGATTTCCAGAAAAACTTTTGGTTGGACTGGAAATCTTCAGTAAGCCTTCTGTCAAACTCATCCTTACACTCCTCTTTCTTTCTCTCGACAACTTCCTTAACAATACCTTTCGCTCTTTTATATACCTTTCTTGCTACACTTACGTCATCACTTGTTGCCCTCTGCATTCTTTGGTTAGCTTTTACTGCTAACCAATCTGACCATGCTTTCTTCTTCTCACAAACAGCTGCCTGTACACTTTTATCCATCCACATATTCTTCTTCTTTCCACCCTTTTTCCTTTTTGACACCCCACAAACATTGACAGCTATACCTACTACTCCATCTTTAAATTCATTCCACAAACATTCAATATCATTTACTTCATCCAGGTTTTCAAATCTTTCACTCAAGTCTTTCAAGTATTCTTTTCTGACATCCTCCTCTTGCAATCTCTCTACTTTGATACGTTCTAGAACGCTCGTCTGCTCTTGTGGTCTATGCCGCCACCGGTTAAATAGACCACCAATTCGGGTCACAACCAGGTGGTGGTCTGTGTCGATGGCGGCTCCACGATATGCGCGAGCGTCCAGAACTCTTTTTCTCAATCTTTCATCCACAACTACAAAATCGATCATACTTCTCGCATCACCCTCCTCTCTTGTATACATATGGATCCTTTTGTGGTCAAACATAGTGTTTGCCACAAAAAGACTCCATTCCAAACATATCTCAAGCAAACTTATTCCATTATCATTCACACGTTCATCACCAAACTTACCAACAACTCTTTCATAACCGTCACGCTTTCTTCCTACCCATCCATTAAAATCACCTAGCATGATAACTCTTTCATTCTGATCACATTTCTCTAACGTATCTCTCATATTTTCCCAAAACTCATCTGTTTCTTTCTGGGCTTTCAGGGACTTTCGCGAACCAATATTCGTTGGTGCATATGCACCTAGAACAAAAATTCGGGTCAGTCCGACTTTCAGTCTGACCCAGATGAGTCTTGGGCTCACACACTCGACTTCTTTCACGCACTCTACCATTCTTCCGGAAAGTATGACACCGACTCCCTGACAGCCTCTGCTGGTACTGGGAACACCAGACCAGTACGCTGTGTAAGGGCCGTGTTCTGTGGTGTCACAACCTTTCCGTTTAGTCTCATTCACACAGAGAACGTCTATACGCCTTTCATCCATCATCTGACATACTTCATCTATTTTGCCATTCATTCCACCTCTGACATTCATCGTAGCAAAGCGGCTCTCCGTAGCCCGCTTTTCGCCCCCGGGAGGAACGTGACGTGATGGGTTGCGAACCACACCGCCGCCTTTTAAGTTTTTATTTTTATTCAAAAACATTGCGTTCCCACGAGTAGCAAGGGATTACGGTCCATCCTGACAGAGCCCGCATGCCAGGACAAGGCTAGCCTAGTTCTGGGTTCGCCTGGGCCCAGGGCCTGTGACCGCTTTCGACTAGACTCGCCTCTAGCCACGCATCCATCGGCGCGGTCAACCTTAGATTGGCGGAATGGACAGGGATAAAAGGAACGGGAGGGATAGGTTAGTTGGGATAGGAATACTTGGTGTAGGAAAGGAATAAGGTAAAAGGATATTACTTTCTCGGAAGGATCAGGATGAGTTAGTAATAGCTCGGGGAGCCGGGGTCGCGTACCCGTATACAATACAACAACTCCCAAGGAGAGGGTAGTTGAGATGTGTACCCCCTGTTTTACAGAAGTATGTAAGTATTTCATTTCATAAATGAAGGTATGCATCCAAGACAGGAATAGCTGACATGGGTCGAAAGACAGCCAGGCTCAAGTGGGACTGGGCTGGGCACGTGAGCCACATGCATTCGCAACGGTGGGCGAAAGTCGTCACACAATGGAAACCCTCGATAGCCAACGCCGTCGGGGTAGACCACGAAGAAGATGGCGTGACAACTTGGACTCGGACCGACGCGGTTGGTGGGAATTTGCTCTTAGGACCGCGATGGTTGAAGGAACGAAGGGGAGGCCTTTGCCCAGCAGTGGGACAGTACAAGCTAGGAAAACAAAAAGGTATGCATCACTACTTAACAAAACAGGTAGGTAAACGCAACCAAACAAGCATAAAATATCCGTCAAAATAAAATCTAACCACTCAAAAACACAATAAGAAGTCTTAATCTCCAAAAAACTAACTTTGACATGTTTTCGCCTAACAAAAGGTTCTCAAATCACATTGTGCTACCGCAATCAGCTAATCCATTGTCGTTTGAGTAATACTGTTAGCTTAGGGCCTCAATTATTGACAGTGATACCTTTTCATACCCTTTTTGTAAGCTCGAGGTAGGTGGTACAATAATTTTGACATGTTGACCAGGGTGTTTGTCAAAAATGTCATTGATAGCCATCTTGCTGTTAAGCGTTTGGTGTTGTTCGGTCTAGTATAGGTACCCAAACTGCACGAAACTGTGGATACTTGCCGACTGTATAGGGAACTATATTCGTCTATTATGTCGCAGGCAATATAATGTAAAACGAAGAATTCGTCATTTTACATAATGCCGCGACATTTTACAAAACGGCGCGTAATTCGTTTCTGGCATTCGTTTTGGCCGTAAGATAATCTAACTCAACCTAACCGATCCCTGCTCAGGATCGGTTAGGTTGGATTTACCGCGGCTAACGAACCTAAAATACACCAGTGATCTAAACCCGTTTACAATCTGCCGGCGCCGTTTTACAATTTGCCGACCGTTTACAGTTTGCCCGCCGTTTGTAAACGGCGAATTAGTATATCAACCCTGAAAGATGTGATTCTACCCATGAAACTAAATAAATTCCCCTAAGGAACATATGTCGAAATATGAAAAAAAAATTACCTCCTATAGAACTGAATCAGCTAATAGCACATTTTCTATGGGAAGTCAAAAATTTTTCGTATTTCGATCTATGTTCCTGGGATTTTTTTTCAGATTCATGGGTAAAAAAAATCACATCCCCTTTCTGTTATATCTTGTACAAAAATAAATTGGAGTTATTCTAGAGGCTAAATCTAAAAAAAGTCACTCGTGTGGTACCGGTAAAGAGTAATACGGTATTACTCTTTACCGGTACCACACGAGTGACTTTTTTTAGATTTAGTAATACCAATCAACCCATCTCTACCCGTGGGTGTCGTAAGAGGCGACTATTAAAGGACTCACTCCTTTCTTTGTATCACACCATCTTACATACTGCGTTCACCAAATACCGAGGTGACTATAGTACTTCTTCTCCAAATAGTGCCATGCGTATTTCTGGATATTTTGAAGGAGCTCCCCTCCTTGTCCTGCAGTTTATAATGAATGATATGCTAAATGCAATAACTTTTGGTCGTCAACTTTTGGAAATTCGCAAAAAAGCTCGACTCTCCATACAAAAAGTTGAGCAGTAAAAATTGCAATGCATTAAATTAGCCCCAAAACACCATGACGACCACGTACCGGAAGACGAAGCGTTGGCAGGCCCCCCACAAGGTCGACCGACGATCTGGTCAAGGTCGCGGGAAGCCGCTGGATGCGAGCAGCGCAGGACCGGTCGTCATGGAGATCTTTAGTCCCCTAATGCCTATGTTCAGCAGTGGACGTCTTTCGGCTGACATGATGATGATGATGAGCCCCAAAACTAAACCATTTTTGACTGAACCGTTTTTATTCTACAACTTTACTTTTGGAAATATAAATAACAATTTGCAGCCTTGCACAACACATTACAACACAACTCAACAACTGACACAACTGACTGTATTCATAGAAATTACTTAAACATGATAATTATTTTTGGTTGTACATGAATAAATGATTTTTATTTATTTTATTAAATAACTGTTGTCTTCAGTAACTTAGAAACACCAATTTTAGTTTCGTACCTACTTATCTAGTTTTGTAATAAAAGCTTATCATCAAAAACAAATAAAAAAGATAGTAGGTAACCCTAAAACCGAAAATTGATTAATTGGCAATAAATTATGATAACCGTGACAGCCCTATCTGAGATAACGCGATAGGGATTACAGCGTCAGTAGTATCATGAATGTTGTTTTGATAATTACTGATATACTATGCGATAAAAATGCAATGATTTTATTAACAACCGATTTTTGTTTCAACATCTATTACGTAACAAGTGTACTACTGAATTACGTACCTAGTAGTTCTTTGTTTAAATAATAGTTAATTGAAAATGTGGATCATTATTGCTACTCTTTCCTTCTACACAATACTTGAACGCATCGTATAATAAAACGTTAAATAAATAAATAAACACCGACAAAAAAAACCCTTATTTTTCGTCAATCATGAAAACAAGCAACTTTCCCAAAAAAAGTTCGACTTTACAAGCCCACTGTTACGTGTCCCCTATTTTTAGATTCCGTACCTCAAACGAAAAAAACGGAACCCTTATAGGATCACTTTGTTGTCCGTCTGTCTGTCTGTCTGTCAAGACCCTTTATCTCACCAACAGGAAGAAGTATCAGGTTGAAATTAATACCATATATTAAAGTCTATGAACCACACAAGATCTGAAAATTTCAATTTTTTACAACGACGCAATCAAAAGATATGGCATTTTATGTCCTCATCTCCATACATTTATGCACTAAAGCAAAACCTATGGGGTACTTCCCGTTGACCTAAAATTATGAAATTTGGAAAGAAGCTAAGTCTCACAGTACAAATAAAGGGAAAAGTCTGAAATCATTAAATATTACAACTTTTCTCACAACTAATGGTAACCCATTGTGGTGAGCTCCCGTTTCAAGAACATTCATATAAGAGAGGGGTCACGTTGGATGGTCGCTGAGGCGATTTTTATTTTAGTTCTATTTTAAAAAAGGAAACACTTACAAACTTGGAAATTGGTATGTTTATAGTGCATAAGCTATAAAATAACAAAAAATAATAAAATTTGGTCAGCCGCGTGTCAGACTCAAAAAATCTAGCACATTAACTTACTGAAATTTTAACTAATACAATTATGATTATGTTTTTTTTTATATTTATTTATCCAAAACGTATAAATTACAAATTATGATTTAAGGTCGTGCGACGGAAGCTTTATAAAGCTTATCTGTCGCAGACGAGTTCTATACCACATGTGGTGGTACAGAACCCTCGGTGCGCGAGTCCGACTCGCACTTGGCCGGTTTTTTTTTATGTTACAAGTGAGCAAACGAGCAGTCAAATTTCGTGCGCGTAATTGTAGCGGTTGGTAGTCGAGTCGAACTTTGGGAGCACATCGACTAAAAATTAGGGAGTGAACCAACATGATATAATTACCACGATAGTTACATATTCTTGCGTTTTTTTCGTCAGATAGATCTTCGCAACTATTTAACAACGATTTCTCTACCTTAAGCTTCCAAAATTACATATAAAAACACAGATATTGTCAATGTTTAGACCACGCCTGACTTTGCAAAATTTTGTTCACAATATCTTTAAAATCTAAAGAACAGGCATCCTGCCGAGATGTCAAAACATTAACATGTCCAGCGGCTCAGCGGATATGCCAACGGTGCTCAAACTTGTAACTGCTTGTAACAGTCACAATCAACAATTTTGTGGTAGCTTCTTAGTAAATTGAACAGATGAACATACATACCTACTTATACAACGTGTTAACGGAATAAGCGAAACTAAGAAAATAGTTTTTTTCAGAATCGAGAGTAGAATCGATTTCGCGGGTTTTTGATAGGAGTAATTATTTTTTAAATTTTATTATTTAATTTTTTGTCGCTTCTACATATTTCTGTGGCTACGGGCGCAGGCAGCGCACGATTCCTGAGCGGTGAAGAGGGGAGTGAACTGGGTGTGGCGTGCACGGACGCGTGGTGGACTTCGCATGATAGCTTAAAATTATTATAGAACAACGATGAAATTTTAAAATAACAATATCCAGAAAAACAAATCTTTTTTTAAGATTTTTTTTACGGGAATGGATTTATTTTATTAAAAAATTCAGTTGGGGTGTATGAGGGTTTCACTTATTCCATTAACACGTTGTATACATACATACATACCGGTCAAAGTCATAACGCTCCTTTTTGCTGTAGTCGGGTAAAAATAAACAGTATTTTCGCAAGAGAATTACACAACACTAATAGTGATGATATAAGGGCTCGTTGATTTCTGTGTTAATTTTACAATACACATATTAACAGCCTCCGTGATCTAGTAGTAAGAGCAATCGGCTCTCGATCCGGAGGTTCTGGGTTCGATTCCCGATGGGGACACTGTCAAAACAATAATCTCTTTGTGCGACCTCCCCAGTTTGGTTAGGACATTGCAAGATGAATCACCTGATTTTCCGAAAAGTTAGATGATTCCGTGCTTCGGAAGGCACGTAAAGCCGTTGGTCCCGATTACTATCTACGGATGTAGTCGTTAATGAGCCATGTCAGAGGCCTTTGGCGGCTCAACAACTCTGTAACCAGGGTTTGTGAGGTCGATCATCGACCTTGCAACCCACACGATATGATGATGATGATTTATTTATTTAATCGTATGGCTTTACGAATAGGCAAAATTTATAGACTTAAATTTACTCCTTTTAGCCATTCGGCGGCGATGAATATGATGATGATGATGAATACACAATTCTAAAATTTCGCATTTCAGCATGCAGTGCACCCCTATCGCACAACGTGTTATGTTATGAGTTAGGAGGGAAATCGTTCCGCGACTACATGCGCTATTTGAAAACTTCTTTAGTTTTGTGGTCTTAGTCACATTCCAAATTTTTGCAGTGATAATATGCTAGTGATAAGTATCCGTCGGCACTCAGCAGGCAAAAATAATTACTACCAAGTTGACGACGACAGCAACGGTTGCTTGTGACCGGCGACAGAGAATGGATACAAATTGGGATTTACATTACTCGTCACGTTACATTTCGTTAACTTATGTAAATCCCATACATTTCAATTCAATTCTACTTGCGTTTATGATAGTAGAAAGACACTTGTTTACGATATTAAAAAGCCATTTGTCTACGGCCCTCGCTCTGACTCGCATGAGGAGAAGAGGGATCAAAAGTAGCCAGTGCGTACAAGCCCAGGGCCTAGAGACAAGCTTTCTACTATCACGAACGTAGAATAGAATAAAAATGTATAGAGTTGAGATAATCTAACGAAATTTTGCGTGACAGCTATATAATGTTGTCTGTGGTTAAACCCATACATTTTATGTTTATTTTATTTCGGGTCTTAGCGCGATAATAATTATTAGGCATAATAACTAGGCGTGACCACGGCTGAAGCAACACAGCCAAAAGGTCGGGAATAGTAAGGTAATTTATTTTGTGTAATAATTATTATCGTGCTAAGACCCGAAATAAAATAAACATGTTTGAAAAGTGCGAAAGTTTAAAACAAACCCATACATTTATATTCTACTAGCGGCCCGCCCCGGCTTCAAACGGTTACTAATCTACGGGTAGAGGTGGTGCCTTTTATTGCGATATATGACGTAGCCTTCAACTCTAAAATATTTCGTTGTACCTCAGGACGACAACCTCAAAAGAATATACCAAAAATTTTAAAAATAAGGCTTTGGACGACCAGTCGCAACGACTTGCGCCCTCAGCGCCCTCTGTGTGTGCCCCGTCAGCGGCTATCAACGGAAATGCGCATCGAGTGTGAAGCTCATTCTAGGACTTTAATTAGAGTGATTTAAATATTGTGATATCTTCCAAGATATTCATTTAAATAACATGGTGTAAAGCACAATTTTGATCTACGTTCATTGTTTTATATAACCTTTTAAATTAGATAAGGATCCATACCTTGAGGGTAAAAATACGTTCAAAAATACCTTATTTTGAAAATCTACTTTTTTGCTATAAATAGTTGGTTACTGTGGGTTATCCTTAAAAGATAGACAAATACTACCGCGGACTTTTCTTTAGAGCTCTTAGAGAGCAACAATTCTTTCATACATAACTTTGATATAAATTAAACCATTTACGCAGCGCACGCCCAGAAAGCTCTCTAGAGGCACGTTTTTTTTTTTCGACTCGATCGACAAACATCATCACAGTTCAGTTAGTTTGCACTCAATGATTATAAATTATAGCCTCAAACCTTCCTATTGAATTAATCTATCTATTAGTGAAAACCGGATCGAAATCGATACAGTAGTTCCAGAGTTTAGCGATCACAGACAGACATGATGGATGACGACAGAAAAACGTTTCTGGGGACTTTCTTTTATAATATGTAGTGATTCTATAGCGTTTGCGATGATAGAAAGCCACTTGTCTCAGAGCCTTGAGCTCAACTAACTATGTCCTGTAAATCACGTAGACACACCACAAAATCAGTACCTACAACTTATGACGTAGAGATTTAAAAGACCTGCAATCTGATTGATAAATTCTCTAGATAAAGTTCCTGGTTGCCCGCTTATAATGCCACTGTTGTGTTTCGCGATATAACCAAGATGGGTATCGATTTTATGTAAAGATTACATTTTAACAGATTAGCGTTGCGATTATGAAGTAATTTCAACACGCAGAACTAGAGTGAATATAAGTGGAAAACTGTTGTCAAATTAAATTCTAAATAGCTTAAAAAGACACGGACCATAACATCAATAGTTCGAGCAAACAAGCTTTTGAAAGCAAGGAAAACGCTTCTTAGAAGAGCCTTTTGGACGAGCTGCGAAAAAAATAGACATCATCATCATGATATTCCATAAAACGTCCAATACAGGACAGGAACTCCCTCCAAAATTCCAGCTTTTGCTGAAACAATGTGGAGGGGAAATAACATAGTCACCACGCTTGTTAGCGTTACGGCTGGCACCATGGACCTCGGTTGTTGGTGACCGCAGAATGTAAGATGATACTATACACAGAAGGATGCTGCTGCCCATCCTCTGGTTCATAAAGCCTTAGTCGCCTCTTACGACACCTACGGGTAGAGATGGGTCGTTACTATTCTTTGACGGCACCGCACGGGGAAAAAATTGTACACACACAAAAATGCAACATATTCATAACATTACATAAACAATTTTATTCTAGAAATATTCTGCAGAAAAGTTTGGGAAGCACTAGCAGCGATCAAACGTTCAATGATTCGGAACGACTTCAGTTTTTTGTCATGGTGTCCCTTTGTCCTGGCAGGTAATAAGTATTGGACAGATTTAATACAGTTCAATTAATTTATACTCATACGTACGTAAACTACATTAAATGCATTTGTTACAAGGTACCTGAATTGAAATATGCTAATGGGCTGTTATATTGAGGATTTGTAGGCACAAGTAGCTAGTTGAAGAGTTTAAGACAGACAAAAAATTAAAACGAGCAATACCTGTCTATAGATTTCTCTACTTATACAAGGTTTTAAATAACAAGTGTAAAACCTCGTAAGTGTTTATTCTTGGGGATAACCTTAGTTCTACAACTTTTCGAAATTCGCATATAAAAATAGACTATGCATACAAATTGAAGAGCAGCTGCTGATCATTTTCTATAGAGAGTTGAACTTTTGTTTGCGAATTTCCTTAAGAGCGTTCATCCGTTAAAATCGCGTTGGAGTCAAAATTTTCGATTTCCGCCGAAGGATAAAATAATGCAGTTCTTAGTTTTCAAAGAAGATATTAATATCGTATTAGATATACTTTCATGATCTGCTTTTTGGTTTAAAAACATTTTTAAAATAATGGTATATTTTTCCAAATAGAACAGTTTTTTAACACGTCCGTTTTTAACTTAGCGCTTGACCTTCTACGCAGATGCGAGATTTATGTAGGGTCAAATGCTACAAGATTGAAAAAAAAATTACCATCAAAAACTCAGGATATTGTTTAGTTTTTGGTTAAAAAAAAACTCGATTAAGTTAAAAATTTATTCAAAAAAACTACAATCAAAAGTGACATTTTCAGTAAATTTACGGAATATTAACCGTGTCATTTTAGGTGAAAATGTAAGACATTATTTTTCTTTTTGGACTTAGCATGTGAAGTCATTCATACTCTAAAATACTTTATCTTTTTTTTTGGAATAAATTGTATTTATATTTTACTGTGAAATATTTAGTACTCCTATAAAATCGATGCGAGAAAGCGCCAGCGGCAGCGCTTAGTCGTGGCCGAGGCCTTGTTGTGGCGACGCATCGGAGTAACGCTCTTAAGTCATGGAACATTTGTAGGATTTAGCTCCCAGATAAAGCCCTTAATAGGTTTCACACCGTCGTGTGATGCCGGCAAAGAATAGTACCAATCTCTAGCCGTGGGTGTCGTAAGAGGCGACTCAGGGTTAATGAACCAGAGGATGGGCAGCAGCATCCTTCTGTGAATCTTATAAATTCTGCGGTCACCAAACCGCGGTCCATGGTGCCAGCCGTAACGCTAAGAATCGTGGTGATACGTCCCCTTCACATTGTTTCAGCAAAAGCTGGAATTTTGGAGGGAGCAGTGGACGTTTAATGGGAGGTTATTTAGAGGTTTTAAACAACTTTACAAAATCCCTTCTTAGAAGCAAAATAGTTTAATAAATATTTTTTTCAATTTTAGTTTTGTTTGCACGTATAACCGTCCATTATTACAATTTCAAGATTCCAAATTTGGCATGTAAGTTCCTTATAAGACCTAGGGGTGCACTAAGAAAGAGTTTTAAAAAATTCCACCCCTAAGGGGGTAAAATAGGGGATGAAAGTTTGTATGAAAGTCCGTCAGTTTTGAAGTTAGGATCTTCAAAATTTGTATTTAGGAGGACGACTAAAAATAAATAATTACGTGTCTCAGGGTTTTTGAAAATTCGACACCCTTAAGGGTGAAAAGGGGGATGAAGTTGAAAATTCTTTATTTTTGAAGTAAAATCCACATAATTTATTATTTGGGCATTAGTGATGTAATTCTATGCAACGTTCATCACTGTTATTGAAATTCCACCCCAAATTCAACCCCTAAAAAAGGGAAATGGGGTGAAAAAGTCTTAAAACCAATATGGGTATCGTTTGTATGGTTTATCGGGTCGCTGATTACGAAAACTACAACAATTTTGAAATCCAACGTGGTGGACGTTAAATACCATCATTCCCTTGGGATGGAGTTGGGGTGCGATAGGGTTGAAATGTGAATATGGGTGTCGTTTGTATGGTTTATCGGGTCGCTGATTACGAAAACTACAACAATTTTGAAATCCAACGTGGTGGACGTGAAATACCATCATCCCTCTGGGGATGGAGTTGGGGTGCGATAGGTTTGAAATGTCTAAAAATCAATATGGGTGTCGTTTGTATGGTTGATCGGGTCGCTGATTACGAAAGCTACAACTACTTTGAAATCCAACGTGGTGGACGTCAAATACCATTATCCCCTGGGGATGGGGTTGGGGTGCGATAGGTTTGAAATGTCTAAAAATAAATATGGGTGTCGTTTCTACGAGTATGTTAGGGATAGCGGTTAAATTAACGTTAGGGGTAGGGGTAGGGATAGGGAGAGGTAGAGAGGTAGCCAGGTAGACAGGTAGAGAGGTAGAGATGTACTCGTAGATAGGTAGAGGGGTAGAGAGTTAGAGACCTAGAGAGGTAGAGAGGTAGAGACCTAGAGAGGTAGAGAGGAAGAGAGATAGAGAGGTACAGGTACAGGTAGAGGGAGAAGGAGGGGAAGGGGGAGAGGGAGGGAGTGAGGGAGGGGTGGGGGTGAGAGAGAGGGAGAGGGAGGGGGATAGGGAGGGGCAGTGGGTGAGGGAGGAGGGGGAGGGGGAGAGACAGAGGGAGGGGGTGCGGGAGAGGAAGGGGGAGAGGGAGAGGAAGGGGGGAGAGGGAGAGAGAGGGAGAGGGTTTTAGTTTTTCTCAATTACTTCTGCGAATTGGCTCTGTTTTGAAATATTACATAAAGGTGTCTCTCATCTCTCTCTTTACATTTGTTAGGATACTGCTGCTTAGTTCCTCTGTTCTGAGTAATTTATAGTAACGTCTGTATATTATATAAAATTCAGCTAGATCTTGAATTATACTCATTGATTTGCGCAGGGTTAGTCCTGTTTTTCCTTAGTTTAAAATTACCCCGAAATGATAGGTAAATAATTATTTCCCTGGACTAAAATATCTCATTGCTTCGGAAAACCGGTAACAACCTAAATACGAAATCCACGCGAGCGAAGCCGCGGGCAACAGCTAGTGTCTAATAAAATCATGTAATTCATTGATTTTCTTTCAGTTAGATTCCAGTGCGTAAGGCAAGCTATCTACGTACACCCGCTCCAAGCAATTTCCTGCGTTGTCAGTCAGTGTAACACACTTATCTAAGATCGCAACACCTCACTATCCGAGTGTGCAGTAAGTTCATTTAAGGATTTTAAGGGTTATACGGTGGTAGTTGCTCTAGAAAACCAGTTACCTCGTCAAACTTAGGTAACCAACTTCGTAAAACGGAAAAAAATTAGATCAAATGTTGACAAGATCGTAGCAGGTGGAGGACTGTGGTCTCTGCCTACCCCAACGGGAAAGAGGCGTGATGTTATGTATGTAAATGTTGACACACTTTTTATTTTATTTATTTAGGTTCATCAATAGTTATACACACCAATTTTATACAAACTTATTTGTAGGCAACAAAGGAACAATGTTAAGTGCTATCAAAGATTTCGGACCTCCTTGCTTCGCTTGGAATAGATACCTTGCTAATTTATTTTAGTAGGGGATGACATCTGCCAACATGTCACAACCAAGGAGGTTTTAATCCACAAATCTTGCTACACAAATTTAGTCAATCGTATATTGTAATACGGAATAAATTCCTGTCATACGCGAAGAAGAGAAATTGTGCCGAGCGAGAGGTCAATTAGTCGCGGTTGTGTCACGCTCACACAGTTGCCATAGCAAAACGAAATTGCGGGTTGTTAGGAAATATATTTTGACGTTATGCTTGGTTTTCATATAGAAAACCTTTTTAGAGCTAAATCTTAAAAATTTAATATTTTTCGGGTGTTTTAGGTTCTGTGATTTATCTAGGAAACTCTCAAAAATATTTTTGATCTAATTGTGTTGTTTAAGGTCAAGCAGGTTATGTACTTCTTCATTGGTCATCAACCTTTTTGGTAATATTTTTTAATACATTACTGGTATACCCGTCTTTGACACATTTTTATGTCATGCTAAATGTTGTTTAAAATCGCGTATTTTTTCTGCAAAAACAGTGAAATATTGTAGAGTAAATGGCTGCAAAATTGATAGTTATGCTATTTGCGGAATATTCTTCTATGGGTATGCATTATTCCTTTAATTTTTCTATGAAAAAGCCGAACTGCTTTACGTATGAAGTAGGGTGGCTGTAATGTACGATATTTGAACACAAAGGAAACTAAAAAGGTACAACCACATCAGTATTGTGGGATGTGAATCTGCAGAATCTGCCCATAAAACTGAACAACTTGTCCCAAAGAATATTATGATGAAATAACATTATGATGAAGATATCTGAATCTAAACATGAAAGAGAAAAACAGCTTGCATTAGTTTTAAAAGACAATCAAACAAAACAACGGAACCTACGTTGCCTGTACAATAATAGGAAAATAGTACATCTGATGCTGCTGGTTATTTGCTGCGTTCTTATTGACGATATGCGGGAAGCCAATAATTCACACGCCTGCCCTGCGCGATAGATATTTCGAGCCATTTACGGTCAGCATCAAAGTTTTGTGCCGGGCATTATTGAGAGATTTTATGTGATGCCCTTGGGTTGGAATTTGTTTAAAAAAGTTTCAGATGTGGACAGATGTCACTTGGTAGGTAAGAATGATTCATTCATTTAAATAAAATAAAATAAAATAAAAAAAATACGATCGAATAGAGAACCTCCGCCTTTTTGAAGTCGGTTAAAAAGTAGGTGGCTCGCAATTAGGCCCAAATGAAGTTGGTTGATGATGAGTTTTTAGAAGAATACCAACAAAAACCTGTACGAGTATCGACCTGTTGTTCCCGGACAGCCAGACGGATCGCAAATATAGATGGACGAAGAGACAGCTAATGTTACGAGGGCTGTTCAATAAGTAGTGAGAATGAACAACATATTGGTTTTAAGTCTTTTAATGTTTGTGAGTATTTATAGTTTATTTCAGTAAAAAGATTTTTATGGCTTTATTGTTACATATTATGCGATCCAGCGCCAGCTCCAAATACCAGACACGGGAAACTAAACAATTTAATTACAACCGCACATCCAAGGTGTATTTAAATATTGTTCTGGTTTGATCACACGATTAAAAGTTTTATTTGTTGTACTACATTTTTGAACTATCGCGGTTTCAGGTCGTGGCGGCCCCTTTTCATTGAGTTCAAGTCGTATTTGTATAGTCTTTTTCACATTTTTTTATGTAAACGACACTGTATTCGTCCATTTTTACAGTAATTAGGCACGTCTACTATTTAAAAACAATTATTTATAAATTTTCAAGCAAAATTGCGAACAGTAACTGAAAGCTGTATACGAAAAATTTGTTTACGTATGATCGGCAACAGCACCTTGTCACCGAACTGCATGCGCATCGCGACCTGGCAACGTAGCATTGAGCAGCGCTCCTGATTAGGCTAATTTCTCATAGAAAATCTTTTGTTTCACGTGCTCGAGCGTGTTGATGTTTCTCTTTCACACTCATTGAATTCTGTATTAGGAATTGTACTGAAGATTTTTTCATAGGAGCGCAATCCTTGGCGCTCCACTTGGTACAACTTGACTACGTAAATTGTTGCGTAATTATTTCTTAGGCTATTATAAATGTATACAACGTATAGGGTTATGAAAATAGGTAGGTTTAGGTTTATACTTTTCTGCTATGATAAGTTTAGAGCAAAACCTGAATGAAAATTAAATTGTTTAAGGTTGTTAATTCTAAAATCTTATCTAGTTCTTAAAGACGAAACCATTATACTGTTATAAACATTTAGGGAACTTTAGGTTTATTAGAAATTGATTTGAGTAATTACTGTACTTTATGTAAAACTGTTTGTTTCCTGAAAATAAACAAAAAAAATACACGTCAAATTTTATTAATTGCTTTGCTTCTTGATGATGAGGCATGCAACGTACCTGGGGAACAATTCTTGAATATCACCGGGTGATAAAATATCACTCAAAAAATTAAAAATCATAGATTTTTGTTTTCAAAAGTTTAGATTGATCTTCTTAAAATATAAAGCAGTCCTTGATTGTTAATTTTCATGCATTCTGATTTACCTTTCAACAGTTTATCAGCGCAAATGTGAATTTTTAAAGTCTCAAAAGTGATATTTTATCACCCAGTGATTTTCAAGAATTCCCTGGGCTTTTCTGGAAAGCAAGAAGAAAGAAATGAAAAAAGGTTCATTTTGGAAACAAACAAAAAGAATGCTGCTGCTGAAAAAACTCTGACCCAATTGTTGAATATTACCGAGTGATAAAATATAATTTTTGAGACATCAAATAAGACAGTGGGTGCTATGGGCGGTGGTGGTGACCACTTACCATCAGGTGGCCCACCTGCTCGATTGCTCACTTTTAACATAAAAAATATCAAATGTACCCCGATTGGTTTAGATTTTTAACAGATAAAAATGTAAACCATAGTACATGAAAAGTAACAATCAATCACTACTTTATATTTAACGAATATCATTCTGCACTTTTGTAAAGAAACATTTTTAATTTTTAATTTTTCGGGTGATAATTATTTATCATCCGGTGTTATTCAAGAATTGAGCCCAAGGTACTCATGACATGCTTGAATAATATTCATGACATGCACATACCATGCTTGAATAATATTCTCATGTTGTACATGACATCCCATGAAACGTACACTGTACGTACATTACGATACCCACGGGTGGAGATGGGTTGGTACTTGGTACTATACTTTGCCGGCACCAAACGGACTTGACTTCATTTACCTCTATGACTCTATAATTGAGCCACGAGCCAAGCGAGTGGTTCGAAAGAAGAATCCTCAGCGTTGCGAGGATTTTAAGATACGAAACACTTTGTTGCCGAGGGAAGCACAACTTATCAGGTAGAAACTAAAGGATAATATCCTGCCAAATAAAATATTTAAAATGAAGCTGCTGTTCCAGAGGGCTTTAATAACATTACATCCCCAAGCGTAAAATAGTAAGGTCACCCTACTGTGTGAAAGAGATGCCACCGCGACTATTGGATATACTCGTCATCACGCTTTTTTTGGCCATTCATCTCTCCATCCTAGAGCGTAGCGTGTATTAAAACCTCCTTGGTCACAACCCCATCATCGATGATTCATAGAAAATATTCAAAATAACTTGTCAAATCCATGAGCAACGCCTACACCACCTAGTGACGAATTATTTCTTTAATCCTCCTTCTAAGTACCTTTATTTTTCTGTGAGTGCTATACTTAAAAAATTAAAGACGAACACCTCGTGCGATATAAAAATACAATAAGAGGAGTTTTTGAAAAAAATAACAATATTTTCAAAATCGTTTTCAAGACGTATAATTTGAAGATCTATGAGGCATTGGACGTATATTTTGCAAAACAACTAAAACAAAAAAAAAGTCAATAATAATAAAGTTTTTATTTGAGACAAAAAGAATAAAAAAGTGAGATAAAGTTATTGAACAAAAACTTAATCGAGTTACACTGACTAAAAAAAGGCTCCCAAAGTAGGACACCTTGTGAATTGGGTGGGAGTCAGTGCATTCCATCGTGGGGTTCAAATCTTATTTATAAAAAGAAAGAATCCCTGTTTTAGTAATTCTGGAGGAGCCGATACGTGGATACGTCTAAGCTATCGTTCGGGGGGCAGTTTCGTGCAAGGTGGATATATAGGCCCTCTGGCGGTAAGAATTGGTACCACATCGAGCTTTAAATAGGTCAATGTGTGAGGAGAGGGGTGTGTGTGAGTGAGTGGAGCGAAGACGTGGGGAGGGGGGTAGTGGACGTGGGATACAGCCAACCAGGAAAATTTTTCATTGATTTAAAGAGAACAAGCTTTTATAGTCAGCTCTTAAATATACTTACAAGGAGTCCTACTAAACATTCCTGAAAAAAGTTTTCTGTATACTATCTTACTACAAACATTATACAAAATTATTAGTTTTGTGTTTAATGATTATTTGTAATGTTTAATTTGAGTAACAGTCAGGTCTTGGGATCATCATTATCAAGTACAGTGACAGAATTTTTGTAGTTTTGTATATTATTTTTTATAATAAAACTACACGCAAAAAATACTCAAACACAATAAAACCACAACATTTTCGTTAGTAAACAGTTAAGCCTAGTCATTGCCAGACCTCCAGCAGAGCGCGCGTGTCTGATTCTATACAAAACCCTCATCAATTTACAAATTTAATTTTAATATCAAATCATCAAGCATTCCACAGATTTAGCTCTTATTTGTTAAGCCATTAAGTTCAAAATTTTATATCTATTTCACAGTTATAAGAATTCGTTATTTTGTATAGAAGTCGTTTCTTCAGGGAATGAGTTTCCCCCAGGGAGATGAGAAATGTGGGCAGTAGAGGCAATTCCTTATGCGTGTGAGGTATGTCATATCTTGGATGGTAATCATAAGATAGTAGACGCAGTTAAGAAAATAATAATATTTTACTGTTAGCTATTTTATCTTTTCTCTCATCTCTAATTTTCTCTACAATAACCTCCATGGTTTTGCATAGATGGCCAATATTATTCATCTTCAGAAAAATGTTAGGTTTTTTGGTCTAAGTAGCACTGGGTAGGTATTCAAAATGTAAGCTGTCAAAATGGACCTATTACGCTGGATTTACTTTAAAAACTGTATTATCTGATAGTGCATTGTGTATCGGATGTGTGTAGTGGAATTAGTTTGTTTTGAACACTAGTGCATTGGATGGATGGGGAAATGCGAATTCCCCGTCCACCCACCAATGGGAAACTCCAGTGGGTGGATGGATAATGGATATGCCCCAACAATGCAATGTGCCTTGAAAAGAGTTGTTCAATTTCATGAGCAGATTTACGTCTGTGAGGGTTGTATAATTTAACTGTTTTGTTTCCCAAAAGTTTGATGAGGGTTTTTCACCCCGGATTTTTACCAAAGAAAATAAGTTGAAGTACAAAAAAAAATTTCGACTTCTCATATAAATTGCATCAACTAACACCTGAAAACATATTTTGAATGAGAGATAAAAAAAATTCAACCTTTATTCTTTGTGAAAATTTGTTCTTTCATGCTCAGAACCACCTCTTAAAATATCCGGTGTGATAAAAAGTTAACGCTGTATAGAACTATTACAAGATCATCATCATCATCATATCAGCCGAAAGACGTCCACAGCTGGACATGGCCTCCCCTGAAGATCTCCATGACGACCGGTCCTGCGCTGCTCGCATCCAGCGGCTTCCCGCGACCTCGACCAGATCGTCGGTCCACCTTGTGGGGATCCACCTGCCAATGCTTCGTCTTCCGGTACGTGGTCGCCACCCCTACGCCCCATCGGCCATCGGTTCTTCTTGCGATGTGCCCTGTGTGCTGGCCAGTATGGGCTCAGCACAGATGTCAAGATGTCAGACGGTTGCGGCAGGATAAGGGGTGAAGATGTCAGGGTGATATGTCAATAATTAAAATCCAACCGTAACAGTGGAGCGTGTTTATTACACTGAAGTACTTAAGTGACCAAATCTAGGTCGCACGTCAGCTAAAACAGAAAACTGCACTTTGTACGATCGATGGCTCGTACACCCTGCCCATTGCCACTTTAGTTTAGCGATTCTCAGAAGATAAGCAGCATTATCCTTTGTATCAATGTTAACCTTTTTTTATCTTCATTTTAGCCCAGGCTCATAAAAGTGAACGAACCCGAGTATATATCAAGCAAGGAACGAACCCAACCCAAATTTTTACGTGATGGCGCGCGTGTCATCGGTTTACTTCACCGCAACCGCATGCAACATGAAGAAAAACTTGTAACTTGTAACAGCTTGTAGTCATCATAGCAGCTATCCGGTTACACCCAAAAACGTTGGCTAAGGTGTAGAACAAATAATGTTGTAATGGTTCCGTCCAGACAAAGATAGTCCAACGTCAGTAAGTATACTTTATGTGAGGTTAGTCCGATTACTTGGACCTAAACCTGGATCAAACTTCGTTAAATATACGGGGTGTAAGGGACAGCTTTCCGGAAACCACAGAATAAAGTAATAGTCCTGTAGCCCGTGGAGATTCAAATTACTTTTTTTTTTTTTGACAAAACCAACAGCTTATGCACTAAAGTTTTAACATTTAAAAAAAATACTTAGAGAATAAAGCCAATTACAGGTTTTCAAAAGATAATCAATAAGTGCTAACGACTACTTACTTAAATAAACAAACAAACAAATAGTTTGTTTGTACGCACGGCAGCAAGCACGTTTACCATTTGTATTTGTGAAATTGTTATAGATTTCACTTACTAATAGCGAAGTCTTAAAGATCGTAACCCGACGCAACCACATATAGCGTCAAGTGATGTAGTCCGGCCATATTGACAAGAGTTAAAAAAAAACATATGCATTTTATTATTACAATAAAATTTTTGAGTTATCGTTTCAAATTTATACATCTTAGACCCTCTGAACAAACCATATACCTACCCATTTTATGACTGATTCTGTGGCCGGTTCAGATTTTAAGACTCATTTGGTCTTAAATTTGTTTTGGCTAATTTCCATAGTCTTACTATTACGTATGGTAATTCAACAAAGCTATACAACACGGTAACCTAAATGCGGTAACCTAGAAATGTGTATAACTAACATATATGGAGATTATAGTTTTGTCACTATATGGTTACGGCGGGTTACGATCTCTAAGACTTAGCTTTTAGTATGTGAAATGGCGAAATCTATAACAATTTCTCAAAGACAAACGGTACCTTTTTCGTAATTTGAATGTCCACGGGCTACGGGACTATAATAGTACTATCATACAGAACGCACACTCCCCGCCCCCCTTGCAATCCACCCCACACCCGCCCGTGCGATTTGCGTGGTGCTCCTGAGGGTCTTTGTACTGAATATGCGGGCCCTACGCGACCATCTTCTTATTCTACCTAGCGTTATCCCGGCCTATTGCTAGGGTCTGCTTTCCGACTTGATTTTCCTCACTTTGCCCGGTCTTTGGCATCCTCTGTGGTGAGATTGCGTCCTCCCTCATGTCAGCCTTCATGACGTCCAGCCAGTGTTTCTATTGCGCGATCATTAAATTTCAAATTCGCGCTCGTTGTATGTTGTGAAGGGGCATAATCAAATCAGTCAACGAAACTGAACAACTTTCAGTGATTTAAACTTCCAGGAAATGAAAAAAAATATCGGCGTCTACATACAAAATGTTCAATTAAGTTTACAATTTTGTATGGCGACGCGGATTTCATATTTTTTTGTTTCCTGAAAGTTGTTCAGTTTTATTGAATGATCATGCACTATTAGAAGCTGTCTCTTACACCCCGTATAATTTGTCTACATATCTTTACACCGTGAATTTTTAAGCCCAATGATTCTAATGATAAAAACAATCAACCTTCACGAATAAAAAAAAAATTTCCAAAAAAGCATATTTTGGCTCCAGGTAAAGTCTACGTAACTTTACCTGGAGCCAAAATATGTTTTTTTCGAGATTTTTTTTTATTCGTTGTCACGAGATCGACTTTATGTATGGAAGATCAAAGAATTATTGCGAGTAAAAATTTTTTTCTTTGGGAAAGTTGGTTATTGTGGTTGGTTGGTTATAAGCGGAACCAATGAAAATTCAAATTGTAAAGGAAAAGCTATACCTATAAATTTTGACTGGCCTTTGGTGTGGTTGGTAGTGAGCTTACCTTCTACGCCGTGGGCCGCGGGTTCGATCCCCGCCCGAGACAAACATTTGTGTGATGAACACGTGTGTTTGTTCTGGGTCTGGGTGTTATTTATCTATTTACGTATGTATATGCGTCTCTGGCACCCATAGTACACACGGCCGCACATCGGTAGAAACACTTTTGGACCTTATGGCGTGGTAATAGAGTTGAAAAAGTTTCTACCGACAAGCGGTTGACCGTACATAGGCTTTGTCGAGTTTGGGATCAGATGACTTGGGTGAATTGTCCCCCAATATACATTAAGTTTATTTATTTATTTATTTATTTAAAGGTTATTTTTTGGATAAAAAGCAGCATCACCTGAAACACTTGTGGTGGCTTGATTTTTTTAGGGATATATTGACTTTCGCCCTTATTGTGGTGCAACATTTTTGAATCAGGATGTTGTCTACGTTGAAAATAAATTGAAATACTTTATGAATGCTGAATAGCTATAGTTGTGTAAACGATGCCAATGACGTCGCAATGCAGTAAGTATGTTCGTATAATTTCCATTTTGATGAGCAAGAAAAAGTAACTCAATTGACTCCGTTTTCAACAGGGACTAGATACGTAGGTATATACAACGTTTTCAAATATAGTGGAGAGTTTTTCCTGTAGGAATGGTGCATAATTTTCAAACACATCCTTCAATAAGTGTGTTATCTATCATTTAACCTGATATTAAAGCACATTTTATCTACGGAACCCTACTAGGACCTATCCCAACGTATAATTCGTCTAGGAAGCGTTGTTCCATGAGATATACGTCAACATATTACATTAAAATCAAACTCAATCGTAATCATGTTTTTTGACAGATAATTTATTTTTATGACACTATGACAGAACTGGCGCCTAGTTTGATGATATTTAGCTGTTTATAAGAGGAAGACGAGGAAGACTTGCCTTTGTATATAGGTTGACTTTTAATCTACTCATGATACTGAACAACTTTCCCCAAAGAACATAGGTCGAAATACGAAAATCAAGTTTTGACCTCCCATAGAAACAGCATCAGCTGATAGCGCATTTTGTATGGGAGGTCAAATCTGGTTTTTTGTATTTCGACCTATGTTCCTTAGGAATAGTTATTCAGTATCATGAGTACATGCATATCTTTTGCTATCAAGAACTAATTAAAAGTCACCCTATACAGGGTGTGAATTTAATTGCGTGCCATAGCTTAGGGGGTGCTTCAGTAACAATGAAGGAACAAAAAAAATATATAAAAAAATCATACTTATTTTTTTTTTATCATCAATGATTTTTTTATATAATTTATCAGGTATTACATTTTGACGGTCCTAAGCCCGTTAAAGTATGAAGGGAAAATTGGAGACACATAAAAAAGAAAGGATTTCTTGATACTCTCGCGCTGGCTCGGTGATAGCGCGGTGGCCCTCCGCGTTAGTTTAGTTTCGATGGAGTTTAATTTTTTTTAAGTAGGATATTTAATTATTTTTTTTTTGTTCCTTTATCGTTACTGAAACACCCCCTAAGCTATGGCACGCAATTAGATTAACAGCCTGTATATTTGTGGAGGAAGATATACTTGGATATTTAGTTATAAGAGCCCGTTCACATTTGGCGATTTAATCACGCCATGGCTAGCACCTGTCGCCTTGACATCACACCTAGCTGAATTCAAATACTAATTCGGCATACATTGCTGGGAGGCTTGGTTATGTTAATTGCTATATCCTTACTTCAACGAGCAATGTATGCCGAATTAGTCTTTGAATTCAGCTAGGTGTGATCACTCCTTTAGACGCTTGCGACTTACGGAAAGGGGCGATTGGGCCCTGCTGCCGCGCTGCTAATCCTCCTAATGTGAGAGGGCTTTAAGCGATTTTGTACCCAAGTTGCAAAAGATATCAGCATATCCCTGGCATGAGTGGGATTTGACTTCATGGTATTTGCGTTCGACACTTTTCATTTCGTTGACTCTCCGAACTCTTACAGCTATGCGGCAAATTGATGCGACGCAGATTCTTAGTATTCTTACCCTAAAAACTTGTACTGTCGTGTTCATTTATTCGTAAATATCTATTCGTAGGTATTCATCACCATCATATCGTGCGGACTGCAAGGTCGATGACCGACCTCACAAACCCTGGTGTTGGAGTTGTTGAGCCGCTAAAGGCCTCTGACATGGATGTAGTCGGGATAAACGGCTTAACGTACCTTCCAAAGCACGGAATCGTCTTAATTTTCGGACAATCAGGTGATTCATCCTGCTATGTCCTAACCAAACTGGGTAGAGATTTTTGTTTGACAGTATCCCCACCGGGAATCGAACCCAGAACCTCCGGATCGAGAGCCGAGCGCTCTAACCACTACACCACGGAAGCTGTGTGACGTCGATATTAATACGTCAATACGTAGGTACTGTAATTCAAACAAACTGCTATTTTGCGGTTTTACGTCAGATAACCATAGCTTTTGGACGTCAAAGCGTCGTCGCGTGAATTTGCAGATTTTGGTTAGGTATCCTTAGGAAAAGTTTCACGGTCTGAGCATCACGCGAAAATAGTGCTGACATTTTATTTTTACATCTTGTTTAATTTATCTATGTACCAAAAACCTAATATAGACTCTGATGTTTAATTCTTGATGTCTATGTCACTTTTCCCTCAGACTGTACCGAACCTATCAGGTTGCGCATTTGCAAACCAACTTAATGTGGATCAATAGGCCACTACTCGCGCTACAAAGTTGCGAATTTCAGTTACTCGATGACGTAGGATAACTTGCAGTGCCCTCATAGTCTATAAGTACCTGGCCGACCGAGCTTCGCTCTATAATAGCCACCTCAATATTATAATATCATCGGGTGAGCAAGCTATGCTACTCGCCAACAGGTGGCGCTATAGGTTTCTGTCTAAAACGCGGTATTATTTTAATGCTTAAAAACACGACAAAGATGAATTTTCCCAGACATGAGACCCGAGCTAGATCAATTTTTCGCCCCCAAGAACCCCCGTATGGTAAATTTCATAGAAATCGTTAGAACCGTTTTCGAGAAACCGATTACAAATATACAAATATATTTGTGAAGAGTGTGCATTGCAATAATGTCTACAAACAAAACACAAAAAACAAACAAAAACAAAGATAAAAATGGCAGTATCACAAGGCAATATTTCAAAAAGAAAAAAAAACATCAGCTGTCAAAAACCACTCAATATTCCCGATATTCAAATCTGTTTCTAATCGCTTCGAAAATAAAATTCAAAATGGCCGCTGCCAAAATACACTGTCCAGTTTGTGTCCAGTCAATTATTTTGAAAAAGTCTTGTGTTTCTAATTATTTAGTGATGGGGGCTGTCAGCGATATCGATAAACAAATAAGAAGAAGATGTTTTCCGGTTCGGTGGACGGAAAATAAAAAACGGCGAGATGTCACGCCTTATCAAGATCTGTGGCTGAGCTTTTGATTTTGTTGCATCGTGACACTTTTAAATTGTGAGACAGGAAAAGGTAACTAGAGGTCCAAAGTGAATGAAATTAATAGTACCAACGTAAGATCTACATTTAATTGGATAATTATCATTAGTACGTCTACGTTTAAGCAAGTTTTATTTTTTTCTTGGGTCTAATCGGTACTCCCATTAATTAGCTCTAAACAGATTATTCTAATTTAATTGTAGAGAAAACAAAACTTTACTGTAGGACATTAGGTTCGTTGAGTTGATTTTTAAAATTTTTATTGTTAAAATATTTTTTTAACCAAGTCTATGCAGAACATTTTTGTACCTACCTGTCTAGAATAGTTTCATAATTTCATGAAAGTCATGTTAATTTTAGATTTCTAATCTTATCTGAAACCTACGTAACGCTGAGCTCCGTAACAAAAACAAATGACGATGTTTGAGACTCTTGTTTTATAAAGATTTTAAGACTCACTGATCAACTTTATGAAGTGCTGACTTTCATCGTTGTATAAAGATTTTAAAAGACTCCCTGATCGACTTTATGATGCTGACTTCCAAGTAAAATTTCCGCTAACCAATTTCTTGACGGTCCGCAATCCGTTTTCCATACTAAATTCAAATGACTAGCATTCTTAATCAAATGCTGTTGAAGAAAAACGAGTGTATATTGCTATTTTCAGTTAAATTTTTCGCTGATGGATACAAAGATACAGCTAATGCACCGAAAGTAGGTACTACAGTATAGATCGCACACCCACAATGGTAATATTGAACCAAAAATTGCTAACAAAAACTAGTACTTTCGGTGCATTAGCTGAATCTTTGTATTAATCAGCAAAAAAAATAACTAAAAATTGCAGTATACTCGTTTTGCAACAGCATTTTATGTCCCGCATAAGAATGTGAGTCATTTGCATTTAGTATGGAAAAGTGTCATTTTTTTTGCTATTTAATATACTTACGAAAATACAAATTTGAATGTAATGTACAGATTACCAGATTTAAAAAAGTACTTTAACTTAGATTGCTCCGGCTCAAATGACTTAGCGTGACCTTGAATTATTACCTAGTATGCAAAATAAATTATTGGTGTTTGCTTGGCGAACAATGTTGACAAATAAATTCTCAAAAATTCGCACTGTGCTTAAGAGGTTAATTATTAGGTATTCTTATTTTGATTTTAGTTTAATCATTAATTTGATTTGTAGTTAAACTAATGCACGTCATACTTTATACTAAAAAAATACTTACTATTATTTGAATTTTAACTACGGATCGTGATTTTTTTGTCACTCACATTGATATCATATCCGGCGCCAAAAATGCGAAACAGACATAGTACAAGCTATCGCTACCAGTGATTAGGTGAAGGGCGCAAGGGTTGTCCGGTAGCGATTCTATAATCCCGTAATCTGTATAATCCCGATAATCCGTATAATCTGTGCACACAGGGACACACAGCTCGATATTAGTTTTTTTTTACACGTGACGGGAAGAGTTCTCTAATTGGAACAAATATAAGGTCTTAATGAAATAGTGAACATTTTAGCATGTTACTTAGAGCATGAAATTGAACCACTTTCCCGAAGGGAAACAGGTCGAAATAAGAAAAAAATGGGAACTCTCTTATAAACTGCATTAGCTGATAGCGTACATGTATGGGAGATAAAATTGTTTTTTTCGTATTTCGACCTATGTTTATTATGGAAATTTGTTCAGTTTCATGGTATGAATGCAGTTTCAAGGATTACAGTGTCTAGTTTACCATAACACCTAATAAATGGTCGCTAACATCGAATTATCCACTCTACAACGTTTTTAGGGTTCCGATACCAAAATGGTAAAAAAAAGGAACCCTTATGGTGCCGCTCTGTCTGTCTGTCTGTCTGTCTGTCCGTCTGTCTGTCACACCTCTATATCTCAGCAACCACTTCAACTATCAACCTGAAATTTGGAATAGTTTTAGAATATAGTTGCCCAACTTAATTGCACAAGAAAAAATTTTGAAAAAAGTATGATTATTAATATAAAGGGGGCCAAAATAGGGGGGGCCAAATTTCAAATTGTCGCTACTAGGTCGAGTGGGATATCATATGAAAGGGCTTTACTTGTACATTTTAAAATATATTTTTGTATTTTTTTAAATTTCTTAGTTTTAAAGTTATGATGAAAAATGTTAAGAAAAATACCATTCCCCCCCCCTTATCTCCGAAGTTTGAGTAAGGAAAAATCTGAATTAATTACAGTTGACAGAAGTTTATATAAACTTTACAGCAAAAATAAAACGATCTTTCTATGTTGCACAGTTTTTCAGAAATCTGCAAAAAACCTTTACAAACAAATTTAGTTTTGCGGTCCTGAAAATGGACTTTATTGCTTCCAAAAATACTATAGGTATATCGGAACCCTCGGCGCGCGAGTCCGACTCGCACTTGACCGGTTTTTTAAATGAATAAAACGCAAAAAAACAAGGTAATGTTTTCCAGGTTTATTTTTTTTTAATAGATTAAAACATAAAAAATGACAAATAAATTATTATTATTATTTTTGTAATAGAATTTTAAATGCGTTTATTTATTTTGATATATTTTTTTTATCTAAGCAAATCTTATGACGTAGGTAGCAAGTTGAAATCTTTCGGTACTGTGCGGCTTAAGATAGTTCTGTGGTTAAATCACTAAAAATGATTAGATTACGATTGATGTAAACTTGAATAATCTCAAGTTTGTGAAATAACTTTATAAATCATAAGTTTGTGTAATTAATAATTAAGGTCCCTTTTTATTTGTATATCAGATTCAGATTCAGATTATTTTATTCAATGTAGATTCTTTACAGAATACTTATTGAATGTCATGCAGAATACAATTCAAATAGAGCGAGTCTACGCCGTTTCGGATCGTGCTGTGGCAGCGTAAAAGAAACGGCAAGAAACCACTGCAGCACGGCCTACTTTAAGAGTCGGCTTTTTACAATGTGTTTCTTGTGTTTCGCTGGAATATCAGAGCACCATACCTCTTTGTCATTCATATAGTCATCTAATCTATAGTAAGCTTTTTTACATAACGTTTGCTTTACACATTCTTTAAACTTTCTCTCAGGTAATTGCACTATATTGTCAGGTATTTTGTTGTAGTATCGTACACACAGACCAACGAAAGATGTATTGACTTTAGTTAATCTAGTATATGGTTGATCAATTTTGTGCTTATTTCTAGTATTAAAATTATGCCTGTCACAAATTTTAGGTAATTGATGAATGTTCTTTCTAGCATACATAATATTTTCATAGATATACTGGCATGGCACTGTCATTATGTTGATTTCCTTGAACAGTTCTCTCAGGGAATCACGAGTCTTCAGGCAATAAATTGCTCTTATAGCTCTCTTTTGTAAAACGAATACTGAATGTATATCAGCTGCTCGGCCCCAAAGCAGTAAGCCATAAGACATAATGCTATGGAAGTAGCTAAAGTAAACCAGCCTTGCGGTAGCTACATCAGTCAGTTGTCTGATTTTTCTGACAGCATATGCAGCCGAGCTCAATCGACCAGAAAGAGCCGTTATATGAGGGCCCCATTGAAGTTTAGAGTCTAGTATTAACCCTAAGAAAACTGTACTATTTACAAAATCTAATGGTTCATTATTCAATACTATGTTATGTGAAGTAGACCTTACATTTGGTAGTGCAAATTTAATACATTTAGTTTTTTTGGCGTTTAAGACTAAATTGTTAACAGTAAACCATGCATGAATCTGTCCAAGTGCATCATTGACTTCGTTATAATTTTGTGATTTTCTACTTACATTGAATATTAATGAAGTATCATCAGCAAATAACACAATCTTTGACAGATTCTTCACTACAGTAGGGAGGTCATTAATATAAATAAGGAATAAAAATGGCCCTAATATGGACCCTTGAGGTACGCCAATTTTGACAACAGATCCCAGTGATTTCGTTTTGTTTACTTGTACCTTTTGAATCCTGTTTTCCAAATATGACTTTAGTAGTTTAAGTGAATTATTCTTAACACCGTAATGTTCAAGTTTTAACAACAATGTGCTATGATCTACGCAATCAAATGCTTTGGATAGATCACAGAAGATACCAATAGCATCTTCAGATTTTTCCCACGCGCCAAAAATGTATTTTAAAAGTGCAGTTCCGGCATCCGTTGTACTGCGCCCTTTCGTAAAACCAAATTGATGGTCATGTAGTAAGTTATTTCTATTAAAGTGCGAAAGCATTTGATTGAGTATGACCTTCTCAAAAATTTTACTAAGTACAGGTAAGACTGATATTGGTCTAAAATTACTGGGATCCTTTTTGTCACCAGCTTTGAATAATGGAACTACTTTACTTTTTTTCATCAAGTCAGGAAAAGTACCATGATCGACACAATCATTGAATATAACAGCTAAATATGGAGATATAGTATCAATGATCGCACTGCAGACTTTTACTGACATTCCCCATAGGTCCTCAGTAGTTTTCATTTTAATACTTTTAAAGGCTTTAACAATTTCGTTAGGGGTGACATGATTGAACCCAAATTCAGTTTCGCAGGCGTCCACATTCTTTTGAAGTAAACCGCTAGCAAGTGAAGATGATGAATTGAGTGACTCTGTTGTTTTCAAAGGAATATTAGTAAAAAAGGTTTCGAATTCTTGAGCCACTTCTACGTTTGAACTAATGGTTCCGCGATTTGTATGAAGTGTGATTTGATTGTCACGCGGTTTCACTTTACCAGTTTCACTGTTTATAACATTCCATACAGCCTTAATTTTGTTATCAGCAGACTGTATTTTTTTCCGTAGGAAAAATGATTTTGCTTTTAAACAAACTAATTTAAACAATTTTGAATATTTTTTTATATATTCAATGAAACTGTCGTCATTTGAATAATTTCTTATCTCATATAATTCAAAAAGTCTGTCTCTACTTTTGCGAATACCAGCGGTAGCCCAGTCACTGAACTTGAATTTTACAATGATTTGCTTTTTCCTAATAGTGAAAATTTTACTGAATTCAGTATTAATCAATGTGAATAAATCTTCATATGAGTTATTAGGGTTGTTAGGATTATAATTGTGACAGGGCAGTTTTTCTAGTAACGTGTTTTTGTACTTTTCTAACCTGTCGTTCGTTAGACTCCTGGTTTCTATATCTATCTTCTGGGTTACTCGAGAATAATTAAAAGTAACACTTTGACCCGAGTGGTCCGACTGAAGCGAGTTTATGATACTTTTATCAAAATAATCGCAGTTACAAAATACGTTATCAATACAGGTAGCCGAGGATGACGTCACCCTAGTAGGTTCAAAAAATACATGCTCTAAATTATAACTTTTAAAAAGACTTAAAAGTTTGGTACTATAGGAAGTATTTTCTAAAATATTTACATTAAAGTCGCCACACACTACCGCAAACTTATTTACTTTGGTCACTATTTTTAAAACATCTTCCATTACTAACTCAAACAAAGAAAAATTTTGATAAGCGGGAGGTCGGTATACACATACTACAACATGCTTGTCCAGCTCAACACAAGATATTTCAATACATCTTTCAACCGAAAGTCCAACAATATCTGTACGGTTCTTAATTTTAAAACTGTTACGAACTAAAATCAGTGACCCACCGTGTAAAGCAGACTTTCGATTGAAAGAACTGGCTATACAATAATTATCATAATTAATTAACATTTGGTGATCTTTTTGCCAGTGTTCAGTGAGACATAAAATGTCAAATTTAGTTTTTTCTAAGAACATTTCAACTTCTAAAATTTTGCTGGAAAAACCCTGAATATTTTGATGTAAAATTTTCAAAATATTAGATTTTTCCTTTGTCTTTGCTATAGGAAGTTTTTTGCCAGAAGATTTTTTTTTATTTACCTCAGTAAAAATTCGATCAGAAAAACCTTCTTTTGTCGAATCAACTAGTTTAAAGAATTTGAGTTAGTAATGTTACTAACTACAGAAATATTTTGTACATTACTTCCTATAACAGAACTATGTATATTATATGCTATCAATGTAGCGAGGTCTTTCTTAAACTTAAGGGGCAGATACATAGTCTCCTGCGTTAAAGTAAAATAATGAATAAAATTATTTATGTCAAGATATAAAATGTCACTATGACGAGATGTCAAATTCTGTAAATATAAATTCATTCTGTGTATACATTTGTTGTGTTGCTGAGTGACATTTGAGCAATATGGAAAGTTGCACAGAATAAACTTACATTTTGTTTTATTTTGTATATTATTTAACATTGTCACAAAATTGGTTAATGTTAATCTACTGATTTTAGAATGATTGCCGACCACAATCACAACAGTGGTATTCTTGTCAAATTTACCTGCAGCAATCTTTTTTACAAGTTCATCAAAAGAAATATCCGGACAGCAAATATTAGTTACTTGCTGATTATGGCAGTAATTTAAAATAGACCCTAGACCTACTCCTAGCCTATCTGAAAATACTATGGTCTTATTTTTCTTGCAAGTCGACGAAAAGTCCCCGCCATCTGTGGTCTCTTCATTGTTATCGACGGGTGACTGTGGTTCTACCGTGGCGCCACCTGCGGCGGCATCATGTATTGGCAGCACTGGCGCCGCGGAGATGTCTTCACTAGCGGTCACCACGCTCTCAACGATGTGCTGCCGTGGTGCCACCACGATGTCGTCACTCACAGCAGTCTGCTCACGCGCGGCGGCATCTTGTGTTGGCAGCACTGGCGCCGCGTTGATGCCTTCACTAGCGGTCACCACGCTCTCAACGATGTGCCTCCGAGGAGCTACCACGATGACGTCACTCAGAGCAGTCTGCTCATGCTGGGCTCCGCGCTGCTGACGTCGATTGAGCACGTGTCGCTTTTTGCGACGTTCTTTCCTCGTAAGGCGAGCTGAAAATCGCCAGTTAGCAAACCTTGACGTTGAACCGCAGGTTGAAGGCAACCGGTCAGTAGACACGTTGGTACATGATGCCTTTGGCAGTTCCAGGGCACAAGCGACTTCTTCGTCATTGGTGAGGGTGCCTGTAAGATGCTGCTGGGTGGTATAAAGCTGCTTCAACTCTGCTGTAGCCGTCGACATTTCACGCATGCGCTGTTCACTTTCTTTATACTCTAATCTCAACATGTCAAGGGAAGTTTGACTTTTATCATAAGCCTTTGTGATCTCGGTCAGTTTACATTGAAGCACATCAAGGTATCGTTGTGCCTTCGCTAATTCAACATCCTTGTTTCTTATTACTTCCTCCAATTCCTCAAGTTCCTCCCTGTGGTCCAAGACAGTTGATAATTCGTGGTGTATGGAAACAGCATGCTTGTTTTCTTGATCTTCTTTCTCCTTGTATAATTCCGCCAGTTGTGCATGTGCTTCTTGCAGTTGAACTTGCAATAAACTGTTTCTATCGAGCGTTGATTGATGCAGATCCTGCAGGGACTTTAATGACTCAACAAGATTTTGAAGTTGATTAACTTCAGTTTGGGCTTCCTTAAAACTGTCTTGCAGTGCCTCAAATTTATTTATTTGTGTTTGGAGTTTGACCTTCAGTTGTCTAATTTCAAACTCATTCACGTCTCTGCCTGCAAGGAGGCGGTCGTTGAGTTCCTCTGCTTCTCTCAGGTTATTCTGAAGCTGCTGTGTTTTGGTTACACGAGGCATGGTGAACTGAAATGAATACAGGAGGAACTGTAGATAAACTAACACAGTAAAAGACAAAAAAATAAAATAGGATTAATTAAAATTAAATAACCTAACCGAACAAACAGATAATGTATATTTAATAGAGGGCCTATACAACCGTCAACTAAACTATTAAGCATAAGTTATGGTATAACTGTAAATTTAAATTTGATAATACTTGTGTATCATATAAAGACCTGTCCTAGTGCATATAAAGTATCTAATGTATCAACTCAACTCGTAGGTATTCGAGTAAAATATAAGCACTAAAACGGTTGTCTGTATTTAAGTGCAGTGTAAAGTGTTTATCTGAGGTGTCCGGCTACGTTTAATCATCACATTTACTTCCACAATTCGTCAAGTAAAGAGAGAAGTAAACAAGGCGCCGATGTTATGTGGAAGGACGTTTCTCACAAAAGTGAGATCTTGTGGATTAACACAATGTTTTCTACGATCTAGAGTCAAAAAATACTGTCATAAATATGTGAAGATAGCGTATATTTAGGCGTAAAGTTGTCATAAAAACAATACTCCCCGGGATAAGTCTGTTGGAGATTTGAAATTCCTCCGTTGGTAGTTGTCAGCAACACTCCAGTCGATGAAAATAGGTCACAGGACTTTTTTCACAGCACACACATATACGTGAATTTAAACAATATAATAATACAATAGAATTCTAGCATGTAAACAATAAAATCTTATTAATTTCAATTAAAATACGCGAGTTAAATTTTTGACACTTGTCTAGCACGGGGTTGCCTATTGCAAATGGTTTTAGTTGCAAATAAGTGATAGGCACAGAACTTGATTAATTAATTAGTAATATCCCATGAAGCGTCCACTGCAGGACAAGGAGCTCCCTCCAGTACTCCAGCAAAACTCGTGGTACTTAATTTACCATATTCGCCACGCTTGTAAGCGTTGTGGCTGGCGACCGCTGTTGATAGTGACTGCAGTATGTATGATGGTACGATTCACAGAAAGATGCTGCTGCCCATCCTCCGGTTAAGCCCTTAGTCACCTTTTACGACACACACGAGTAGAGATGGGTTGGTACTATTCTTTGCCACACACCACACGGATGATGATGAATTATTATTATTAAATTATTCAGATCCATCCTTAGTAAAACAGTCCCAAGCTTAAATTTTATGGTACAAATCTAAGTGGGGACTTAGTACTACTTAAAAAGATATCATAATGGTATAACTTTTTGCTATAGCAGTGAAGTAGTAAGGCTGTCTACTTCCTTACTGACGATAGCTGCAAGGTAGAGACTGCAACTTAAATGGTCTTGAGCGATTTTTGGTGAGAGAAACCATCGGATGGCCCAAGTAGATTCACGTGCAGTAAGCTCTGAATTGAATGCAGGATACAAAGTAAAGGAAAATGAGGAAAATTCAATTACCTCAAAAGTGAATAACTTTTATTGTTGACCTTCGTAAAAATTAAGTCAAGTTCCCTTCAGTTGATTACAACGAAGACATATCTTCATTTTAGTTTTACAAAAATCCGTAGCTCAACAATATAACTTTATTTTACTTTGCGGTAGTTACTTAAGGAATGCTTGATTTATAAATATCTGTCGTAACCTGAGGATTGCTTGATTTGTTAATATCTGCCGTAACCTGATCATAAATTACGTCTACATCATCATCGTTTGAGGCAAGGCATCAAATGGCCGGGTATTTTATGGTATTGGTAATTCTAAGATCAGGTTGTGACATATCCAGACCACAAAAGATGAAATGGTATATTATATTTTTCATGTAGGTAGGTTAAAATAATATATCAAAATTCATTAAAATATAAACGGCGACAGAAGAAATGCGACGCAACTACATTATACAATCGTAAAAGTTTTTAAAACGTACTTACAACTGAAAAGAAAACTGTTGAAACACTTCAATCATACAGTTTAAAACAAGTGTCTGGAGCGGTAATCCTTCACCGTCAGCCGTTGTAGCGGGGATGCGGGACGGGACTTGTCCTGTGTTCCCGCGGAACGTCCCCGGCGGGACCATCCGTCTTGTCCCGCTAACTTCCGCGATCACGCCTCTCGCTACGGGAGCGGAGACAGTTTCTAACATGGCTCTCGCAGCCTTGTTACCTGTTTGGACATTGTTGTAAATGAAAATAGTTGTAACAATCACAACCCGGTGCAGTATCGGTGCATATTCCAGCCGATCTAACTGAATGTACAGTTTGGCGCATGATAAACTTGTAATTTGTATATTACGTTCCATTAATAAATGCTTGCCTATGCTATTGGTCATTTGAGTTCAGTCTTTGGTTTTTCTTTCATCGTTGCCTCAGGAGTTTTGATAAGGATATTGGTTTATATTCATAGCAATTACGCCATCTTACTTCCGCAACCCAGACCCAATCCCAGATTACCAACCCGACTGTCACATAACTGTTAATTTTATATAAGGTGTGCGTGCTGTTTTTCGAAAACTGACGGGGTGTCAACGAAACTGAACAGCTTTTAGTGAATGAAACTTATTGGCCTTTCCATACAAAATGTCCAATCCAGTTTACAATTTTGTACGGCGACGCGGATTTTGTGTTTTGTATAGTTTTCTTAGCTGTCATGCGCCTTAATTTTTTTGTCTTGCATACTTGGTACAAACGTCGTAGCAAAATAATAATAAACTATAATAATAAAAGTAAATATACTTAAAAGTAGAGTTATTTGAATCAATTTGGACTTGTTTATGGTGTGCTAAATATTTGAACATAGTCACCAATCCATTATCTGATCATCTCAGCCACTTTTTTATATCAGAAAAAGCTGTTCAAAATTCAAGATTTTTGACCCCGAATCTCCCGTTATGTCTACACCCGCTGCGGGAACAGCCGCGTATTGTTTTCAAGGAATCAATAGACAAATATTGCCCTTGTTTGTCTATCTATCTCATATCTCTATCTCGAGATAGCGACATAGAATGTTATCTAGCCGCGGCGCCCTGTGTTGTAAGCCTGCAATAAAAGTTAAATTACTGCCGTGGGAAGTGGCGAGAAATTTTTAAGGTCGATCGATTTTACAAGAAACACATTGTCAAAGCCGTACTGCAACAGTGGTTTCTTAGGCAGTCATAGGACGCATCTGATACTGTAGTAAACTCGATCTATTTGCATTTCATTCTGCAGTATCCTGGTAAGAGTCTACATTAAATAAATAGATCTGAAATCTTACGCTTAGCTGAATTATAAATTTTGGCTGTGGCTTGTACTACAAAACTTTTGCAAGCAACAAAGTTTGACTTGGTCGTCGGTGTCGCATAATTTCTGGGAGCCAGACAGGTTTCGCTGCACCCTGCTTATGAAACGATTTCGTGTTAAAACTATCATGGCTATACTTAATGGTTGGCTGAAAGGCCTGGAAGAAGTTTCTTTTATAGATTAGCTTACGTTGTTCTATGTTAATGTTTTTTTTTGCAATATAAGGCCTTATGAAATTCTGAAAAAATACTAAGTAATTTGTTAAAACCGTTACAAAAACATCAGCTGATTGGTTGATTTTTGAAGAGGAATTGGATTACACTGTACAGCCATACTTACTTACTAGTATAAATAAATATAAAACTACTACCTGTCTGTTTTCTGTAGGCTTCGTCTTGCAAATCGATTTAGATAAAATTTTATGCACAAATTATTATTGAAATATAAAAAAGTTATATAATTATACTAGCGGTCCGCCCCAGCTTCGCACGGGTACGAGTAGATTTAGGTTCTTGTTGCATCTGGGGTTAGTAAAAAATACCGGCCAAGTGCGAGTCGGACTCGCGCCCTAAGGGTTCCGTACCTATCTACCATATGAATAATAATTGAAATATTTAATGATTTTAGACTTTTCCCTTTATTTGTACTGTGAGACCTAGCTTCTTGCCAAATTTCATAATTTTAGGTCGACGGGAAGTACCCTGTAGGTTTTGCCTTTTTTCATAAATTTATGGAGATGAGGACATAAAAAGCCATATCTTTTGATTGCGTCGTTGTAAAAATTGAAATTTTCAGATCTTATGTGGTTTATGGACCTTAATATTCTTTATCAATTTCAACCTGATACCTCTTCTCGTTCATGAGAAAAAGGGTCTTGACAGACAGACAGACAGACAGACGGACAACAAAGTGATCCTATAAGTGTTCCGTTTTTTTACTTTGAGGTACGGAGCCCTAAAAAGTACATTACAAAGAAAATTTTTACAGTATTAATTAAATTTTTAGGTTATTATGTAATAGACAAAGCTACTAGCTAACGAGGTCCACAAAAAATTAAATATTGTTGGCTGTAATAGGTTTGAGGTAAAATTTAAACTAGAGAAGTGGCTTAAAACTCTAGATTATGCATCCACTGAACAACTTTTAAAAATTGAATGCTAAAACACACACACACACACGATCCCACTGACACTCATACACACACCCACATATACATACACACATTATTACTAACACATAATGTTTTAATATATATGTATTTTTATTTATTTATGTATTTTTATTCTCATCCTATTGTTTTCAATAACCTTTACCTGGTACTGGTACGTACAATGGACATACTGGTCTCACTAACTGGACACTGTCCCCTAAGATACAGGCTATGCTTAGCTTAGTTTAGGTGGCAGAGTATTACTATTTGCAAATGCATAAATTCATTTATTGTGCTTTTGTTGAAAAACAAGTGTAGAATGAATAAAAAATTTATTTATTTTATTATTATTTATTCCTCATCATATACACTCTTTGATGCTCTGCCTGAGGTGAGGTGTCCATACACTCATTTACATATACAGGAACCATTAGTCAAATTTTACGTGTCTATTCTCTGTTGTAGATAAAACCATTAGAATCACGTTTCTTAAATTTCAATTTTCATAATTATTACACTCATGATAACTTTTGAATGGTATGTACGATTTGAATAATTAGAAAAGTAATTTACAGGTACTGATATAACCTTGAATAAGAACTCACTTATTTAGTTTGTACCGCCGTTTTAACATGAAAAAAAAACCGGCCAAGTGCGAGTCGGACCACCGAGGGTTCCGTACCACCACATAATCATAATTGTATTAGTTGAAATTTCAGTAAGTTAATGTGCTAGATTTTTTGAGTCCTACACGCGTTTGACCAAATTTTATTATTTGTTGTTATTTTAAATAGCTTATGCACTATAAACATACCAATGCTCAAGTTTGTAAGTGTTCCCGTTTTTAAATAGAACTAAAACCAAAATCGCCTCAGCGACCATCCAACTTGCCCCCTCTCTTATATGAATGTTCTTGAAACGGGAGCTCACCACAATTGGTTACCATTAGTTGTGAGAAAAGTTGTATAATTTAATGATTTCAGACTTTTCCCATTATTTGTACTGTGAGACCTAGCTTCTTGCCAAATTTCATAATTTTAGGTCAACGGGAAGTACCCTGTAGGTTTTGCATTTTTGAATAAATGTATGGAGATGAGGACATAAAATGCCATATCTTTTGATTGCGTCATTGTAAAAAAATTAAATTTTCAGATCTTGTGTGGTTCATGGATCCTAATATATGGTATTAATTTCAACCTGACACCTTTACCCGTTCGTGAGATAAAGGGTCTTGACAGACAGACAGACAGACAGACAGACGGACAACAAAGTGATCCTATAAGGGTTCCGTTTTTTTCTTTTGAGGTACGGAACCCTAAAAGTAGTTATTGTGACATAACTGTAATAGTTAGACATATGGTATTGCAGATTGTTTTGTTGATATTCATTTTCTCTATAAGACACATCATTTTGCTCTATTGTCAATAGTTTCGGCAGCGTACGCGATATAAGGATGCTATTTGGTAATTTTTCACATCTTGGGTTACATTATCGAAGTTTTCATACGGTACCCTAACTTTTTTGAAAATACTTTATAGCCTATGTTCATCAGGGATAATTTAAGATTCTAATGGTGAAAGAATTTTCCAAATTGGTCCATTAGTTTCGGAGTCTATTCGATGCAAACATACAAACAAACAAACAATCGAATCTTTCCTCTTTATTAGTTTAGTGTGTAGATAATTCCTCGATCGTATTTCCCATTTATTGGTTTTGGCCTCTTTTTTTCTTACTTTCCACTGAGCAAGATTTTCATATTCATACGCTATTTGTTTTGTGCTAGGGTTTCGTCTTTTTATACTTCCTTCAGGTCTTTCTCAACCGTAGTCAACCAAGTGACGAGCGGTCTTCCGCTTGATCTGGACCGGGTGATCTTCCGAGCGTCTCTGGATGTGCTCATACCAACGGAGGCGTTTTTCTTATTTCTTTATCTGCTATAGAGACGACTTTAAAGCTTCCTCTATATTTTAATGTTATTATTATTACCTACTAGCTGGTGCCCGTGACTTCGTCTGCGTAGGTTTATAAATTGTAGCCTATGTATTATTCTGATGTATAAGCTATATTATTGTAAAGTTTCATTACAATCTATTCAGTAGTTTTTACGTGAAAGAGTAACAAACATCCATCCATCCATCCATCCATACTTACAAACTTTCGCGTTTATAATATTATAGTAGGAAGTAGGACCTACTGTAGAACTTTTTAGAAATATAGTAATATTTTTATAATTTTTTTAGAAGTTACCAAATTAATTAAAAGATCTTATTTGTATTGCACGGATAAAATCAGCGGTAAAATTATATCGTAAGATCCAATCTAGATAAGGTTACCCACGCATTATCATTATCGCAACGCAACTATTTATGAAAAATACGGAAGAGATTACAATCTGTGACGGATTTCCTACTAGAATCTCTCTCCTAAATAAACAACCTATTATTATATCATTATTTTTCAAACCCTCTTCTGAAGGAAAGCAGGACAAAGGCTTCGCTCCGATCCTCTCACTTTTTCCATTCCTAGGCCTATTACAAAGATTGAATAGATAGATGTCAAAAGTAAGCCCACTTAAAAAAAAAAATTGTCGGCAAAAAGCAAATGGGCCACCTAATGATAAGAGGACTAACGCCTCTACTGTCCACAGTGCTTTGAGACAAACAAATTAATAGTCGGCAAAAAAAAGATGGGCTCTAATGGAAGACTTTTGATTGCACAGTTAAATGTAAATATTTATTGCACTCATTCACTACTCATCTATAGTGTGAAATGTAAACTTAATAGAATAAATATCATTTAGTAAAATGTTAAAAGAGTGTTTTAGACTTTTAGCGTCATCTAATCATTTTGAGAAAACCATTTGAAACAGCTCGTCACATCAACCGGATATTTTCCACTAAAAATAAATTTTATTTAAAAACACATTTTAGTTTTTCTTCTTATTTTGCAGTTAAAAAGAAATACTTTGCTATTCCTTCTCAACTACACCATTCCTATAAAACTAGTGACTCAATCAACCCTGACCTTGCGCTGTCAGTTTTGACAGGTGTCAGTTTGACAGGTAACAGATGTCAGTCGGTGACGGAGCGGCACACGGTTAATTGATAAATTAGCGCCGCGACTAATTGCGATGACGCAAAGAACCTGTATTATACAAGTAAATTGGGTGACGTGTTAAGTTGGTAAATTAGTTCTTCGCCAACCAACTGTCACGCTGTTTGGCGAATATTAATTGTATTATGAATTATGTATGTGTTTATCTAAATGAATTCTTAATAATAATAATAAGTTTTTGATCATCATCATATCAAATGAGTTTCAAGGTCAATGATCGACCTCACAAAGTTTTTGATGTCAGATGTTGATTTAAACTCAGATTTTGTGTTTTCAGATATTTTTTCCATTAGTTTCCGTTGAAAAATGTAGGTATCTTGTCTTGAAAATAATTTGAAGGATTTTAATTTTTTAAAGAATCTGTAATTTTTGGTATTTTAAAAATAATTTAAAACTGGTTGCTTACTTTGTAACTTTTTAAATTGGGCAACCGTTACATTCTTTTTATATCCGCACCCACTTAATGACAGAGCTTTATCATAATCTAAAAAAAACCGGAGGGAACATTAACCAATCTTTATCGGTTTCGGACAATGAGACGTTGACAACCGACGTCTTCATACCGCGACAAAAACAATGCCCTATCAACTTACACGCTATTAAAATCCACAGCTAAACTTAATACCAAAATCACTCTTAAAGTTAAACACTATAAAGTCGATATTACATTAACTTATCGACAAACGTTCCCAACACTAAAATGTTTTAAAAACCGAACGCAGTGTAAAAGAAAAGACATTCAATTTCGACCGGAAAGAGTTCTAATTTCAAAAATGTGTTCGAACTGAAGGGGTTATTATGAAATAACGATATCATAGTGTTGTGACGTGTCTCTTGATTAATAATGGAGCAAGCTTGTCCACTCTCAAGTTTTTATGATGTTGATGTAGGTAACATGTAACGCATTTAAAACTCAACTTTGTAATTTTTTTATTGGAGGCATTCGAATATTAATCAGGGATTATAATAATAATTCCATATTTTTAATGATGTTCGAAAGCTTTTGGTATGATAATTTAGTTGAGGAATTGAAGTTTAAAGATGGGAGGTTGGCCTATAAAACTAAGCCCTTCCTATCGCAAGCTATTAAAATTCCACATTTTTACTTATTGAAACGAGGCTTTTATACTTACTGCAGTAGGATACCACCAGCTCCTAAAACAATTCATCGAGTTAACTTGTGAGCCTAAATTGTTAAGCTAATGCAACAGCCCGACTACCCCTATTTTCATGCCGTCAAATAGACTCTAATTATGCCCAACTGAACGACCATGCAGTCGTAAAAGGCGACTAAGGGATTATGAACCAGAAGCTGGGCAGCAGCATCTTTCTGTGTATCGTATGTACTTATATAATGCGGTCACCAACGACAGCGGTCGCGAGCAAGTGTGGTGACTATGGTAAATCCCGTCCTAAGTAGGTACCACGCAATTTTTCTTGAGTTCTGGAGGGAGCTCGTTTCATGAGATGTTATAATGATAATTACGAATGAACAACCATACCCAGAGTCAAAGACATTAGCTAGGCAGGATCAACATCCCAAGTTCCCAACCAACGCGCCTTCCGAAATACGCTAAGTTTATGTATGGATACGATACGACTCGTGTTCACCCGTCCAAAGCACGACCAATGTTGTTTAAAGCCGCTAAAACACCTCCCTAATTTAGTTTGCTCGTTGAAGAAAGGATATTGGATATGACAAAACCAAGCTTCCCAGCAATGTATGCCGAATTAGTCTTAAAATTCAGGAGGGTGTGATTGCAGCTTAACTTTAAAGATGCAAGAGCGATGCGCGCCAAGTAGGTAAGACATTTTACTGAATATACTTAGTTAAGTTAAGCAAAGTTACTTAGGTGGGTAACAATTTTGACACTGGTCACTATGTTCATATCAGCAATGCAACCACAGAACATTAATACACGTCCAAACTCACCAAAATTGTCTCTTTCCGCGATAGAGTATCACTATTAATCACTAGATCTCAACCATACGGCTTCCGTTGGTATGTGCGAGGGAGATAACACTTTAAAGAGAGACGAGTGAAAATGAGATGGAAAATAGCACTGGACAACTTAATTGAAAACTCGCGCAAAGTAATAGTGATGAGCATAATCGATAAAAAATGTCGATAGAAATGAGTTCCTTCGGCTGTGTCCAAAATTAAATGTAAGTTTTAATAAAATAAAGTAAGCAACACTTGATGATATTTTTAAATATATCTGAATTTTCTGCGATCTTTCTAATATTTTTATACAAAAAGAACTATCCGAGTCCATTAAGTTATAAATAAGCTGTGAATAAGTCGTGTCTTGTTACACCAAGCTAAAAAACCAGCCAAGAGCGTGTCAGGCCACGCGCGGCGTGCTTTAGGAATTATTATTTTTAAGCAAGTTTAAATTTTTTATTCTGTTCCCGTCCTAACGACAGCGAAGCCCAGCACCTGATTATTATTATTATTTGTTGTTTTTTTTTATTATTATTATTTTTATTTCTTTTTTTTTCTCTGCTTTCGCCGGGGTTCCAATATACACGGGCCTAAGCCAAGTGTACATTAGGGTTAGATTGAGGCTGCTTATGAGGTTGTATGCTAGATTGTGGGGCAGGTTGTATGTTAGACTGTAGAGATGGTTGTGTGTAGGTTTCGTGTTCTGTTTGTTATTATTATTATTATATATTAGTCAATAACAAAATACATTTGTGTTTGACATTACCTTACAACTAAAACTTAAATGAAACTTAAATTTCTATTAAATATTTTAATATAAAAAAAATTAAAAAATCTATGAAAAAAATAATGCATATAAATAAAAATTTTTGATTGCTATTTATGAATGAATGAATGAATGAATAACTCTTTATTGCACACATCTAGGAATAAAGATTAAAAATTACGGTTTTACAATAAGTGGGCAAAAGGCGGCCTTATCACTAAAAGTGATTTCTTCCAGACAACCTTTTGAGGAAATCAGCAGCGACGAAAGACTGTAGTGTAGTGCACCAATATACAGTTACATATATAAATATTTTGAAATAAATATGTAAAAAATATATACCTACATACATATGATTAAATACAGTATATATACATATATTAATTACAAATATAGACATATATATATACTACACACTGTAAGTTATACATAAAATAAAATACATAAACATACAATATATATCGACATAATATGGTTGCGAACTCATAATAACTTAGCGAGGAAATACTGACGAATTTTGGTTTTAAATATGCCCAGAGACTTAGAATGACGCACCTCCAACGGTAGGTCATTCCACATCGTGGTAGCCTTGACAGTGAATGATTCCTTGTAATACCCAGAGCGAGTATAAGGAATGTCTAATAAGTTATCATTCTTAGACCTAAGGTCACGGCTGCGACCTGCACCGAGGAAATGGAAACGTTCCTTAAGGTAGGGAGGGGAGCGCGGGTCATACAGCACTTTGTAAACGAGCGTCAAAACGTGCTCATCACGCCGTAGCCTGATCGGAAGCCATTTTAATCTATTCCTGTACTCGGACACATGGTCGAACTTGCGCAACCCATAAATGAACCTGATGCATACGTTTTGGATTTATATTTCTATTATTTTCACCAAAAAAATTCTTTTCTTTTAATTTCATCATATATGTTACTAATACGAATTGTTCCACATTTCTAGTAACAACCATTTAGCTGGCAGGGGGGACTCTTGAATTGACTCTCTCGTCTCAGCTAAATATTTCACTAACGGATCCGTAAATGGAAAAGTAGGTAATCTTTACAAACTCCTAAGTGTAGCTCATAATTTTTTTTTTCAACATTTTACTATACCACTTTGTCGGCATGACTATTTATATATCCGTACCAAATTCAAGCTTTCTAGTACAAAAGGTCACTGAGCTAAGCCGCAAGAGACAGACGGACATGACGAAACTGTAAGGGTCCCTTGTTGACTACAAAACCCTAAAAATCGAACGACATATTTTATATGCCAAACCAAGCCTGCACATTATGAGGAAAAGAGTTACTTATCGATATCGATAAAAAATATCGACAATGAATGAATGCCCTTTTACACCGTTACGCTTTATCTGTGGCGTCGCGAGAATTAACATGTCCAGTCTCGTTATAATGCCACTCTGTCCGGACAAGCCCGGGCCTGCCCATTAAGCCTCCAAGAGGAGGTATCGAATTGATTGATGGATGCATGTTTAGGTATCTTATTTAAAATTACAAATCGAGGGAGCCTGTAAAAAACGTTTCATTCAGAATTTGTGATATCAATAGTTCAGATCTACCTAGTTTTGGATCAGTCAGATAACCTCATATAAATTAAAAAGCATAATAATATTAATAATCTATAAATAAATAAATCTATAATTAAGAAAATGGACACGTTTTATTAATTTTAATAATTGAATGAAGAGTAAAATATTTATCGCAAGCCAGTCTTGAAATTAATTTACATTACTAATTTTCATAGGTTTTGTGACAATATTGAATTAAGATAGACTTAAATTGCAGACGCTTATTACATTGCACTCTATGTCAAAGTCAACAGCTAAATTACAGAACAAAAAATATATTTTCATGAATAATTGCATTGTATATATTCACAAATCAAACAATGTTACAATGAGGACATTTTATCCGTTGAATTGAGACGTGACAAAGTGAATAATGGTGTCAGTCTCTCTGTCTGCGTGTTGCCTCTAGATGATGTATCGTTCTCGCTACCGTTGTCTTTGTTCGGACACCCAATGGGCTTTGACAGAAAATTTTAACTCAAAAATCGAATTTTTAAAACTTTATTTACTGACAGTATGATAACAATAACAAATTTTATTTCAGACTTCACAGGGTGTTAAACGTATAGAAAGGATTTTTTCTGAGGCTTTAGTTCGGTAGGTGCATAATGTCTATGTGTGTGTCTTCGATTTGTAGACTTCATAAATAAAACATTCGAGTTGGAAGTAAGCCATAGCAAATTGAATAATTGTGTCAGCTTGTCTGCCTGTATGTCACCCGCGTTCCGGATGATGAATTGACCACTGTTGTCTCTGAACACACTTACCTACTCAATGGACTTGGGGCTGGGATAGATGTAGGTAATTTTATACAATGCGTAGTATAAAACAACAACTTAGTATAAAATAGCTAATAATTTTTTGCTATAATAATGTAGATCAAGAACAAGTTAGGTTGAGGTACCAACAATAGTGCGCTGTTACCTTTGATGACGATTACATTTTAATTATTATTCGTAGTAAGTACCTACCTATGCACAATTTTGTTGCATTTCACATACCTCCCTACTTTATGTTATGGTTATGTGTAGGTATAATTATTATTCAGGTAGGTACCTAATACAAGTACCTCAACATTGGCGTCTTTATCGATAAAAATTTGATTGAAATCTAATTACCCATTTATTTACAAAAACATCTGAAATGACTTTACACCTAGGTGTTTATCAAAGATAGCTTTGATGATAAGTATCATCTTATCAGATTAGGTATCTAAGTTAGAATTTTGTAACCGGAAGAAATAGGCCAAGAACAACAAACTATGAAAAAACAACAGCACTTCAGTAGAAACATTTTGAACTTTATGGCATGGTAATAGTTTTGTAAATGTTTCTACTGACGTGCTGTTGACTGTACCTATTAGGGTCTTTACCTATGAAATTGCCGTTTTGTATGTAGAAGTTAAGATAAACTAAATTTAAGTACTAATGCTTTTACATTTTTTTAGGAATCACAAATCTAAATTTTATACCTTTTTTAAGTTTGAATGGGAAGACGTTAAGCTTACAGCAGCTATTGTTTAATTTTCAAAATTATCATATTTAAAAAAAATATAACAAATCTTTCTTATGATGAAAATGACCGACTAACCTGTAAGACAAATAATTTTTTAACCTTTATTTTAAATAAAACAATAAGTATCTAATGCGTAGATTAATGACATTGACATAAAGATATAAAACAAATAAGTAAAGAAGAAATAAATAATGAAAATAGCTATAAAATTATATTGAACAATGGTCTCATAACCATGGCGCCAATTTGTTTGTAAAGCGATATAGTTTAGGTGACGTCAATAAGAGATTTTAATAGCCAACAATGAATAAACTATTTTGAGTTTGAGAATTAATCTGCAATAAAATTTCAGCAATTTCGTAGGTAAAGACCCGATATGTTACCTATATAGGTAGCACCATTTAAAAAAAAAAATAACGTTGGTACCTACAACACCTATAACAAGAGTAGGATTTTTTTGCCGTAGGTATTGATTTTTTTTTACATCTGTATGAAAAACTAAATATGTACGTATTTAAAAATACGCAATATGTTTGTTGGTAAGTACATAACTTTCACCGGCATGACAGCAACGACATAAGAAATATCATGAAAGTATAATAGAGTCAAATAAAATATGGGAAATACAAAAAAAAGTAGCAATTCACACCTTGATATAGATTTATTTCAGCGGATAAATTGAAGCATTCCGCGGAAACGGACAGCTGAGAACCATTCGCAACGAGCAAATAAAAAACATCCGCCACATCCAGCCTCCCAGATTCGCACTATTATCTCGCCCCAACCAATACAATATGGAGCGCTGGACAAACCAATCCTATTGGTGGAACGAATCCCTTAAACTCCGCCCTCTCCACAAGTCCCGCCCATTTTGCACAAAAAGTTTCCAGAATACCCGCTACCTGCCCCTCACTATGCCACTCAAGCTCAGTCGTATTTTTGTCGTCAAAAGAATTTTTACAATAAACTTATCCACCGTGGTCGGATAACAATTATTTCCATTAAAAATCACGTTCTTCTGCCGCTTATCAAAAACTTGTATCATTGTTATTGAAGATAACTTTATCTCTGTTGTTTAGTGGGTTTTTCAGTGCGCTAGAAAGGGATAGACTTTTTTTAGTTTTAGGTGCGGTCGGGAAAAATTATGCCGTGCGTGAGGCCGCGATCAGTGCTCGTCGGCTCACCTGGCGCGCGGGCGTGCGATCGACAGTGCATGGTGCGGCTCTAGCCCGTTTAAATTTCGAACTCTACGAATTCCGGGACGCCAATCGCCGTGCACGCTGCTGATCTGCCGTAGTGATGTGTGTGATTTAAACGGTTGCTATCGATAGACACGGTGATTGTGACAAACATGATGACTATGGACGTCGGGATGTACAACAACCAGCAAAACGGTTACAACGCTGAGTACTACCAGCAAGGCGCGTCATATCAGCCCCCTTACGAAGGGTACCACGAAAGTTACTATGAACCCTCTACTCACTACTACGAGCCCTTGATCCACGGGCAACCAACACACGAACCACCACCCCCCGTTATAAGTACCGATACCGGTCTGTGCTATACGAACTTGGACTATGGGGAGCTTCAGCAAAATTATCCTTTGAATACGCTACCTGCACATCCAGAACCTTTTAAACATAGAGAAGAGATACCTAGACACGAAGACATGCACATGCACGAACAGAAACTTGACGGCCATTACTTGGAGACAAAGTACAATATGCATTTCGTGGATGAGACGACAATGCAGTATAATCAGGGTTCTCCGTTGCCGTGTGCAGAGTTTGAGCACTACCAGCCGAAGGAAGAGTACGGGGGGTTGCGGGAGGGGTTCCCGCGGGAGGGGGAGTGCGGGGCGCTGCACCTTCAGGGTCACCAGGTGCACCAGCAGCAGGCGGTTCCTACGTATAAGTGGATGCAGGTGAAGAGGAATGTGCCGAAACCAACCGGTAAGTCAGTCAACCCTCTACATCTCTAGCTTACTTTCCAACGTGTAGGTACATGATCTTACACTTAAATTTTATACACTGGACGATACTTCCAATCCACTTATATTAACAGTATAAAAGTTTTTTTTTTTTTCTTAAATACCCCGAGTAAAACATTTTCTAAATCAAATTCGTGTGAGTGGCCATACTCAATGCTAAATCATGAAAATCGTTGATAAATTATTTCAGATATATAGTTATCAGTCAAACGCATGTATAAATAACTATCGTAGTTTGAAATATCTAAACGCCTATCTATCTCCTATACTCATAACATGAAATTTTGCTTCCATCAATCAGATAAAAGCCTAAAACTCTTCAATGGTCACCACGTGGGGCCTCAACTCGAACGAACATTTTAATGATGTCAGTGTCTCAACTTCTCTAGTCAGTTGTCGAGTTAGCAAGTGTTATGACGGGAGTCTGTACCCGCACAGCCGGTGTCAAAGGTTGCGACACAGACCTGTGTCACTCACGCTGACGTTACGAGCAAATAATTTGACGGGCACAGTCGTGCTGTGTGGCTGTACGTACGTCTAGTTGGGAATGCAAGCTAGGAAGATGAAAGTGATCAAAATGATACGATCTGATCTTATGTCAGCCAAGACGGTTGTTAAGTAGGTAGACAGGTAGTCAACAATTAGTAGATAATTGTGACTTAAATTGTAATAAAAAAAATAAAAGCAGGTTTTTTATCAATATGAATTTTGATTGTAGCTACCCAAATCAAGTAATTCTAGACGGGATTGAGTTGACAATTTTATGCCATTTATTACTTATACTACAGATTTTAAGGGTAAGTTCTTTTATCGATATATAATTTTGTATTGGTCTAAGGAATTTTGGAGTGGTCGAAAATTTATTTGTACGAGTAGGTATTAAGTTAAATATTCTTGAAACTGATACACAACTACTTAGGTACTTAGGTACCTAAAAACAAAAATGAGCATAAATGATGCATTTTTAGTTTTTTAGCATAAATTATGCTTATTTATTAGTATTAGTTTTATGCAAGTATGTTTGTGTATCGATTTCAAGAATGTTTAAGTTAACCAAATTAAAAAAAATCTGCTCCAAATATCCTTAGACAGCTATACAAAATAATCTATATCGATAACAGAACTTACCCTCAAAATTTTTCGAATGTCTTCAAAGTGACCCTGTAGGTAGAAAAACTGGCCATGTGCGTGTCGGGCCACGCGCAGTATTACGCGCAGGTTACGTAGTTTTTCTACGATTTTTTTTATCGAAGATCAGGTTTTTGATTAAGTATAACTAAAATTTTTACGCTCAGCGAGGTCTTAACGCCCGATTGCTATTTTTATTATTTCTAGTTTTTCGGCCATAGCTCGCCTGCTTAGCTGTATAGCAGTAATAGTTATCTTTCAAGCTTACCTAGTATTTTACAAACGGATCCTTCAATCGAAAAATAATCTGTGCAAACTTGAAAAAAGACCTATCCAACGACACCCCACACTATGGGGTAGACAAGAAAAAATTCATCCCCACTTTACTTGTAGGGGAGGTACCGAAAAAAAAAACTTTCTCGACGTAGATGAAATATATATCTTCACAAAATTTCAGCTTTCTGGTACTTAGGGTCTCTGAGCTAAGCGGCAGACTGACAGACAGACAGACGGACGGACATGACGAAACTATAGATTCAGATTCAGATAATTTTATTCAATGTAGATTCTTTACAGAATACTTATTGAATGTCATGCAGAATACAATGCAAATAGAGCGAGTCTACGCCGTTTCGGATCGTGCTATAGCAGCGTAAAAGAAACGGCAAGAAACCACTGCAGCACGGCCTACTTTAAGAGTCGGCTTTTTACAATGTGTTTCTTGTGTTTCTTGTGTTCCTTTTTGAAAACGGAACCCTAAAAAGTATAACCAATACGATTTGATAAGTTCTTGATATTTTAAAAATGTCTTCAAAACCTTGCATTGCAAAGGTTTTTCTATCTCTTATCAGCAAAAAAATGTTTTTAAGCAGCAAGCCCACTGACGAAAAAAAAACCTTGGCTATGCTTAACTTTAAATAATTAACAAAAAGCTAAGTAAATAATAAAAAGACTTGATTTATTTATTTTTCTCACTACTAAAAGATTTCGACATCAAACGCTCTTAAAAATTAAAAGCACTTTTAAATTTTCCGTCGGTATGTAAGGTACGTCATAAAATTCCAGTCTCAAATTAACAGCAAAGAGCTATAAAATTCCTGTAAAAGAATACGTAATTGATTCTCGTTTGCCGTCAATTTAGCTTGAATGGAGGCCAATTAACAAGCTTACTCAAACAAATCAGGGCTGTAGACGTGGCAATTAATTTGTATCGACGGTTGCCGCGGGCTGTATCCATTTGTACTTAATGGGTGCGATACCGGCTATTTACTTTGTAGACCCAAAAAAAACTAACTTTTTATAGAAACTGCATTAGCTGATACATCTGATCATTCTTAGGGTTCCGTAACTCAAAATAAAAAAATGGAACCCTTATAAGATCACTTTGTTGTCCGTCTGCCTGTCTGTCTGTCTGTCAAGACCCTTTTTCTCACGAACGGGAAGAGGTATCAGGTTGAATTAACGAATATTAAGGTCCATAAACCACACAAGATCTGAAAATTTAAATTTTTTACAACGACGCAATCAAAAGATATGGCTTTTTATGTCCTCATCTCCATACATTTATGCAAAAAAGCAAAACCTACAGGGTACTTCCCGTTGACCTAAAATTATAAAATTTGGCAAGGAGCTAGGTCTTACAGTACAAATAAAGGGAAAAGTCTAAAATCATTAAATAGTTAAATTTTTCTCACTTTTGTTTCAAGAACTTTTCTATAAAAGAGGGGTCAAGTTGGATGGTCGCGGAGTTTTTAAAATCAAGAGCAAAAGCTTTTAGTATATCATATGGTAGATAGGTACGGAACCCTTAGGGCGCGAGTCCGACTCGCACTTGGCCGGTTTTTTTATTTGCAAAGGGTAAAGTTTTTTCATATACCTGTATTCCAATGAAAGTTTGATCTAGTATGATTATTTTACTTTGATTTGAATCGTTATCAACCTTAAATAAAATCATCTAAGGTCTTATAAAAATGTTTTTAGCTTAATTTTCTTCTTCTTGTTTTTTAGGGTTCCGTACCTCAAAAAAAAAGGAACGCTTATAGAATCACTTTGTTGTCCGTCTGTCTGTCTGTCTGTCAAGACCCTTTATCTCACGAACGGGTAAAGGTATCAGGTTGAAATTAATACTATATGTTAGGATCCATGAACCACACAAGATCTGAAAATTTCAATTTTTTACAATGACGTTATCAAAAGATATGGCATTTTATGTCCTCATCTCCATACATTTATTCAAAAATGCAAAACCTACAGGGTACTTCCCGTTGACCTAAAATTATGAAATTTGGCAAGAAGCTAGGTCTCACAGTACAAATAATGGGAAAAGTCTGAAATCATTAAATATTACAACATTTCTCACAACTAATGGTAACCAATTGTGGTGAGCTCCTGTTTCAAGAACATTCATATAAGAGAGGGGTCAAGTTGGATGGTCGCTGAGGCGATTTTTGTTTTAGTTCTTTTTAAAAACAGGATCACTTACAAACTTGAAAATTGGTATGTTTATAGTGCATAAGCTATAAAATAAAATCTAGCACATTAACTTACTGAAATTTCAACTAATACAATTATGATCATGTGGTGGTACGGAACCCTCGGTGCGCGAGTCCGACTCGCACTTGGCCGGTTTTTTGTCTTCAATCAATCATCACTTTCTAGCCTTATTCCGTTTTTGACCAGTGTTTTTTTACGGAGTCAGCTACCTAACTTGTCTTCAAGACTAGATCGAGGTCAAGAGTAAGCTCATTTATAATAAAAAAAAAAGACACTGGTTTTTACACAGAGTAACTGCCATCTAACCTGCATAACTCAAAGGGAAAACCAAACCCAATCCTTATTTGGCTTTGCCAGGTCATTGGCCAACCTGGCTGACAGGATGGCCAATGGCTTCTGACTTGGCTTAACAACTACTAATATTGATAGTAGCCGGGACCATCGGCTTATAATTGTGCTACTAGCGGTCACCCATCCGGTTTCTGACCACGGCCAACGTTGCTTTACTTTTGTGATTGGAAATAAATATAAACTACCACTCGGCCACAAGCGCTTCTTCTTAGTTTTTGTAATTATTTTTTTTTTATTTGCTCATAAACACTCAAATATAGTGTGCAATGGTTACGTTACTCATGGAAACAACCCACATTCGCCCTCAAACGAATGGACAGACAGACGGGCGCAGATCATAAGTAAAGGTAGGTTACCGCGTGAACAATGTTTTATTTTCATTTTAAAATTATCATGGCTTGATAAGTTTCTTTTTGTTTTACCACAAAATTAGTTTGTTTAGAGAAAATAAAATAAATTAATGTGCCTTTAGTGTTTTTATTCCATACAAAATGATGAAATATACAGTTTACATAGCTAGAAAATTTCAAAAATCATTAAATAAAAGTTGTAGCTGTTAACTCCAATGTAATAAGACAGAATTTTTTTGAGTATGATATATTTTCCTATTTGTTTATTTAATATATATCTTGAGTGTTTTAATTTTTATGTTTAGCAATTTATAATATAGGTATGCTGTTTATTTTAAAACAAAAGAATTGTTGTACCTACAGCAAAATTTTTGAAACTTTTTTCGAAATTTCGTCTCTATACTTGACCGTTATTTAGGTTTTCTTTCCGCTATCTATCGATAAACTTTCTTAGCTTGGCACATCACTAGTCCCTAATGTCTTTACAAATAACCCGTAAGCTCTTTATCAAATGCCGCTTGAACTTCTTAAGATATTTACTAAAGTATTCCCTTAATAAAAGCTTTGGGCCTTTACATGAGAGCCTGGTCGTGTCGGTTTAAAAATTATCATGGCGGGGAATTTATTCTGGAATATCTTTGAGTCCCGTGTCTTTGTCCCGTGTAGTGCCGGCAAGAATAGTACCATCCCATACATACCCGTGAGTGTCGTAAGAGGGGACTAAGGGTTATAAACTGTGTATCATACCATCTTACTGCGGTCACCTACAACCGCGATCCATGGTGCCAGCCGTAATGCTGACAAGTGAGGTGACTTTGGTACTTGCCCTCCACATTTTTCCAGCAAAAGCTAGAATTCTGGAGGGAGTTGCCTGTCCTGTAGTGGACATTTCATGGGATGTTATGATGATGATGATGATCTTTGAGTATAAAATATCACCGAAAAAAATAAATTTTCTATTAGAAAGTAAACATAACATAAAGTTCTTAATGTGCGACTCTTAATTTACTTAAATATCTAGTGATAATGTTTCAAAGAGTTTTTCTGCGGTTTTGTTTTTAAATTTAAAATCGCATAGTTATATCACCTTATAATATTCAAGAAATGTAGGTACAAGAATTGTTTAGTCCAGTCGTCGTAATTTTGAATTGACGGGTTCCGTATTAATGGTGTGCTAACGTAACACTGTTACGAAACTTACGCTATTTGTCTGTCTATGCGACCTTTAAAAAGATGAATAGACGAGTAATTTTTAATCGCTGTAAAATAAATAAAATGAACAGATTTCAAAAGGCATTGTCAAATTGATTTAAGTATTAATTAACACATTCTCAAAGCTCATAAAAAATGTTTTACGTCCGCTTTTAATCACGATTTTTTACCCCAACCTGAGTACAGTCGCATGGAAAATTTTATTTCAATATATCGTCATAATATCAGATAATCAGTTCTACTCCTGCACAATGTCGTGTTTATTAATTCTACTTACGTTACAAGAATAGGTAGGTGATAGGTGATTAGATAGGGACTTAATTCATTTTTATACAATAAATAAATATTGCTTTTCCCTCTTCTTCCTCTTTTATTTTATTATTAGGGTTCCTTAGTGCCCCTACGGGCGTTACGTGACAGTTTGGTGCCAACCTTCTCTTTTGGCAAGACCCGGCCCTCCAAATTCAAGACACTCCTCTTCTTGTGTCCTCTTTCAGATTTTTGTTTAGGTTTCAACTCTTTTCACCGCTCCAGGGGCTGAGTCCAGAATCACCACAGGATATCACCCAAACTTGGTTTCGCACAAAGCGCTTTGAAACATCTTTTATAATGCGCACGGCTAAAGAGTGGAATTCTTTGCCTGCGTCTGTGTTCCCGAGTTCATATAACCCGAATCTATCCAAGTCGCACCTTCTGGGCAAGCTCGTTCCATCGTCGACCTCATCTCTGTCTTTAATACTAGATCGAGGTCAAGAGTAAGCCCATTGACAACAAAAAAAATATCCTGCAGGAACCAAACTGAGCAAGTCTCACAAAGTGATTTTTGTCAGACAGTTTCCCCACCAGGAATCGAACGCAGAACCTCCGGATCTAGAGCCGAACGCTCTTACTCCTCCGAAACTAAGTTGGCTCACTTCTAACATAATAAAAACCTCGTGATTTAATTAAAATACTAACCAATTTTCCTCCTCACTGTAACGGCTAAAACAGCACAAAAAAGAGCTATAAGTAGTTATTATTATGTAGTTATTCGGGGTAGTAGCACGCAACACGGAGTACAGTCTTTCTAATCCGGCGCGTACAATGCCCCATATCTAAGTATTTGTTTTGGTAATTACACGCGAAACGAAAAAAATTGGGGTTAGGGCATTGTCTCAAAGAATCCTACTTGGGAATGTTTTTATTTTAACACTCCGTGAAGCGTAGTTGATTAAGGCGTAAACCTTTAATAATTATTATTTTTACAAGGGGAATTCCGTCTTGGATATGTCGCAGGCAAATTGTACAATTTCTTTTTTTTTCGTGCATGGTGGTCGTAAGATAATCTAACCCAACAAAGGTTTGCCTAAACTAACCTAAAATGCACCAGTACCTGATCTAACCCCGTTTACAATCTGCCGATGCTGTTTTACAATTTGCCGAGCGTATACAATTTTCCGTCTGTTTGTAAGCTTTGAATTATACGATTTGCCTGCGAAAGATACACTGCCGACCGCGCCCGGGGGAACGACAGCGTTGTAAATAAAATAAATAAAAATATAAAAAAATACTTTTAATTAAGTGTTTATTTTTTTTATTTTTTGGGTAATGAAATTTGATTTTCCTTTCGAATAACGTTACAGCCTTTCTTTGATGTTTGATATTATAACAGCCCTCCAGGCGCTTCACTTCTTCTTGAGCTCATACTAAGTACTATTTTAAGGAAAAAAAAAAATTTTTATATATTTTTTATACCATCTATTAGTGATGTAGACCTCCCTTCGAAGGATCATAGTACTTGTTTTACACCCTGTATATAATAATATGAGACTTTGTGTAAGTAAGTACATTTGATACTGAAAAAAGTTTATGTTTTAAGATAACTATCACCACTTCCTACGTATTTGAACCAAGTATAACCAATTAACTACAAAGTAGAATAACGTTAGTTAGACCGGTTGTTTTTGCTATCAACATTAAAACTAATTGTTCATTTTAAACTGAAGTTTGAGACCGATGCCATACAAAATATTTTTTTTTATAAAATCTTAACTGAAGCTATTTGTAGACATTTAAATCCAAGCATTTGGAACCCACGCCATACAAAATAATAATAAGTTTTAAACTATTAGCTGAAGCTAAGCGGAGAAGCAAATAAGTTATAAACCATTGGCATTTTCAGGCGGCGAGGAGAAGGCACAGTGCTACTCGTACTTTAAAACTTGTTCATACAAAATGTATACATAGATATTTATTTAATAGCATCACATCTCATCATAAGTCATATTGCGCCAGTGTCAAAGTAAAGAAATTTTTACAAAATTATGACAAGGTCGCCAATTCCATTGAAAGCTTTGTACAGGAACACACATAACGAGAACGAGAGCCTGTGTACTATGATGACTCCGATAAATGAAAAAAAAACTTACTTTTCTATGTATTTTACAAAGACAGAATTTTTTTTTAAATTCAACAACAAGTAAGATTCGCATACCGAAACGATTTTTTATTTTAGTACGGTAGAGCAGGCCATACAAGAAATAGTAGACTCAGACAGCGGAGGAATTAAAATTAATGGGCAAAAAATTCAGTTTATTAGGTTTGCAGATGATATAGCAGCAGTTGCTCAAAACAGTCAAGACCTGCAAGATCTTCTTACAAAAATGGATAAAACTTTCTTACAATTTGGTTTGAAAATAAACACTGGAAAGACCAAAACACTTATAGCATCTAAACATACCCCAGATCACTGTCCAATCAAACTGAATAACGTTACAATAGAACAGGTTTATAAATTCATATATTTAGGAAGCTTAATCACCAGTGACTCCAGATGTACACCAGATATCGTTCAAAGAATAGCTATGGCTAAAAAAGCCTTTAATAACAAGAAACACCTCCTGAAGGCCAAAATATCTAAGAAGGTAAAAAAGCGCTTAATCAAGGTGTACATAATATGGAGCATTTTATTGTACGGAAGTGAGACATGGACACTGACACAAAGAGATAGAGAAAGGCTGGAAGCTTTTGAGATGTGGTGCTGGAGGAGAATGGAAAGAATTAGCTGGACGGAAAAGAAAAGAAACGAGGAGGTGCTAGAAATAGTCAAAGAGAAAAGAAGTTTACTAAAAACAATAGATAACCGAAGAGGGAAAATGATAGGTCACCTGATACGGCACGACAATTTCCTGCGAAACATAATGGAAGGAAAGATTGAAGGAAAGAGAGGACGAGGAAGACCTAGGCGAAGCTACTTTGACCAGATTAAAGAAAAGGTCAATGTCGTGTCGTTTCAGGAGGTAAAGCAGCTCGCGATACAACGTGAGGACTGGAAGTTACTCCATCGACAAGAGCCAAGCTCTTAAATTAAAGAAGAAGAAGGAGCTATAAATTAATGATCTTAAAGATCTATAAAACAACCGCTACCCAGCTACTGGCGACTTAGTAGCGTTATTAGTGAGTCGTAAATCCTAATTCGCCATAAAACCAAAAGTTATTGCAAAGTTAATTCAAGCAAAACGATACTAAGTATTTACAATTTCCTATTAATTAGTTATTAATTTGTAACTGTACCTACCCAACTAGGTATATTAAATATTAAATGAGAGACCTATTTTAAATCTTAATCACATTTTTTTTGTATGCTAAGACCTAGGACCATCAAAGTCAACAATCTATTATCATGGACCATAGAACATAATTCTCTGCCTGCGTTTGTGTTCCCGAGTCCATACAACCCGAATATATTCAAGTCACGAGTGAATAGACTTCTTCTGGGTAAGCTCGTCCCATCGATGACCTCATTTCTGTCAAGATGTCGATGGAGGTCAAGTATAAGCCCTTTGACAATAAAAATAAATGGTACAGCCGCACTGCACTTACTTTCTCGCAATATAGGAACGAGAGTCATCATTCAACAGTGTCTCCGCTGGGAGTCGAACCCAGAACCTCCGGATCAAGAGCCAAATGCTCTAACTACTATATTATAAGGGCTGCAGATAGTAATGACTAAATAAGTACCAACTGCAAACTTAAGTTTGTAATTCCATACAAATAATATGATAATACAAACTTACCTATACCTACTAAATTTATGAAAAAATTATTTAATGAAATATACAGTCAGGTAGAAAACCAATTTAAAATCCAAATTGTAGAACATCAAAATAAACCCAACGAAACCGATTTTGAGTAAATCACATTTTTAAATTTTGGTAGTAACGGAACACGAATATGAATTTCTACAGACCAATGGATACTGCCGCAAAATACCTTAAATGGAGATGCTTGGTCATGCAAAGTTTCATCAAGATTGTATTTCATCTCATCAATTGATTAGAATAATAATCCGATAATAATTACTAAAATAATTAAATATAGAACACGAGGAACACAATTTCTTTTTAAACTTTAGTGTGGCCATTTTGTAAGAAATTTGGAATTTAATGCAATGCTTACAGCAAACCGAATATTCTTCTTATTTGTGTTTTTGGGTTAAATATTTCAAAATTTCGAGCTCAAGCGTTGTTAGTTGCCGCCCTCAGATCTTTTAAACTAAACATTAACGTGACATTATCACTACGGCACAGACTACGGTGCGTACAAAATGTAACACGCGTATGGAGGTTTCATGGGATATTTTGATAAAATATTGTATGTATTACTAATAAAATAAAATTACCTCTCCATACAAATTCCTCACTTTAATCGAATAGTTTGTATGGGAAGGTCAAATATTTTTTTCGTTTCCTAAAAATGTTTCTTTGCGAAAGTTGTTCAGTTTCGTTGACTGAGAACGGCCGTTCAGTTTTGGTACACCGTTCCTTACACCCTTTATTAATTATTAATAATATTAATAAAAATTAGAGGACCTGCCTGCTTAGCACGCTTGCCGAGAGTAAATATATCTCGGAGAAATGTCATTTTATTTGAGGAATTATGTCATTTAATCTATCACCTCCAAGCGCGAAGAAATCGTCAGTGGAGGAAAATTTTTAGCAAATCCACAAATTACGTTTTTAATATTTTAGACTGAAATAGCATTATACCTACACTAATACATGTAGCCGTCCTTGTCTTTCAAAATGTGTCACACTTCTCGGATGTCAAAAAACCATGACCATGCTTAAAGTCTTTAATCTATGGGCCTAGATAAACTGACAACTGCAGCGTGCTAAGCAGGCTAATGCAATGCGGTTGATCCTAAGAATTTTGAAACTACTTACAGTTAGTACAGTATTTTAACTGTAAAATACCACTAGAAAATACCAGTAACACGTTGAACAACATTGTAATAACTGCAGCGGTTATAGTTTAATGATCTTTAACAAGAATTTTACAAACGCAATCTAGTAAGGAAATTACCTACGTGTACTAAAGTTTACTGGAAAATTGATGTTGTTACAATGTGAGACAAAGTTAGCTGCAGTTTGAAAAATAAACTGTTACTTATCCCCTTTATATTTCACGTATTATTTTAGTGAGGGACTTGGGTCACTCTTTGAAGAGAAGAGACCTCTTTATTGGGGGACATTTCACAAGGCCATCTAACTCCAAACTAGGCAAAGCCTGTACACTGGGTATCAGAGACTGATAAACATACATATAAATAGATGAATACTCGTAACACCCAGACACAGAGCAAACACTTGTGTTCATCACACTAATGTTTTCCCTGGGTGGGGATCGAACCCGCGCGGCCCAAGCGTGAAAGGCAGGCTCACCACTACCAACCACGCTTTTGCACCTGCCAAATATAGTAGCGGCAGTCTGAGGAGTAGCAAGTTGGTAACGAGACTACTAGTTGAGGCAAAGCTGCAGAGCCTTGAACGCCGTCGCAAAGTAGCCTGCTTGCCGGTGTTCTACAGGATACATTTCGAGGAGTGTGCGTCCGATTTGCATGACCTGGGCCCTGAGACAAGTGGTTTTCTATTATCGCAAACGCTATACGTAGAATATAATAAAACTCTATGGGTTTGACATGAGCTGTCACGTGACATTTCGTTAGCTAATGTCAATCCTATACATTTTCATTTGGTTCGTTTTTCAACATTTGAAGATGGCGGTCGTGTTTATATTTCAATTTTAGTTTTATTTGTTTATTGAAGAGTTTAATGAATAATTTGATTGGGTGTTATGCAGTAAACGTCTTTGAAAATGAACATCTATTAGAAGATTGGAATACATGCATTTATCAAGATTTTTGGATGGAGAGAAGCGGCCCATCGACACTTCAATAATTTTCCCCATCAACTTATCGGAGTCATCATAGTACACAGGCCCTCGTCTTCGTGATGTGGATTCCTGTGTAAATCTTTCACTTGACATTGGCGAACTCGCCATAATTTTATAATAATTTGTTAACTTGACATTGTGCAAAATACATCTGAGATGTGACGCCATTAAATAAATATCTATCTATCTACATTTTCATTCTATTCTACTGGCGTTTGCAATAGTAGAAAGCTACTTGGCTCTAGGCCCTTATCCCACCGTCCCCCTTAGGGCCTGTCCGCACAGCGAATTGTTCCCGCGCGATATTTATCTGCGCGAGTTATATCCCGCGATTTTTTTCTCGCAATTCTGTAACACACTGAATCCTATAGGAGTATCCGCACTGCGCGAAAAAAATCGCGATTTTTTGCTATCGAAATAACGGAATATAATTCGTGCGAATAAATATCGCGCGGTGAAAATTCGCGCGAAAGTCGTCTGGAGTTCCAGAGTTCCACTTCTTGGTAAACAAGTTATGAAGCGCTTTGGTTCTTTATACTTAGTGCGCTATTAGAAGTTTTTTGAATTTTTGGAGAAATTTGTTCAGTTTCATAGTTTGAGAAACATGATTTCTCAGGAGGATATCATATTTTTGTTTTATTCATGGCCTTAATCTAACTCTGATAACAGAGATGGTGTTTTTAAATAATAATAATAAAATTATTTATTCAGATGACCAGGATCCATTATAGAGAAAAAATTACAAATTCAATTAAATTAAATTACAATTATGTCTACAAATGAAGTCAACAAAACAATTTGACTCACCCAGAAGAAGCATATTCACTCGCGACTAGATTCAGGTTACATTAACTCAATCCTGCTTCACCTTTGCAATAAAGCAATGAGCAAGCATTCTGTTCTGACGGCTTAACTAGCTACAGTTGGTCCGAGCGTCAAGCCGGACGGTTTTATTGGACCAGCTTATTATTTTACACCCAGCTGGGGTTAGGGGACGACTATACAATACGTCTACAAAGTGTAATTCTAAATACGCATATAACCTCTCGGGTGGTTGGTAGGTCCATCCATGCAATTGAACAACTTTTGTTCTACTACTATTGGAAATTAAAATAAAAATAGTCGAATCTCCATACAAAAAGAAAATCTGATCCGGTCAATTTGTATGGAGAATATTTTATTTTATTTTAACAAAAGTTGTTCAGTTACATGTGTAGAACTACCCCCTGAGAGGTTTTGTGTATTCAAAATTACAGCGTTGAAAATGTTAATGATAGTTTTTTGCGGTCTATTAGGACTTTTCAAAAGGAACAATGATGTGATGTTGTTTTGTGGTGTGATATATCGTTAATGATAATGAGCCACGTCAGAGGCTTTTGGCTGCTCAACAACTCTGACACCAGGGTTTGTGAGGTCAATCATCGACCTTTATCACATAATGATGATGATTTAAACCATAGAGTAGTGTTTGATTGATATTATGATTTACCTTTTTAAGACCTTTTCTGTTCTTAAAATTTTTAAATTCGAAAATATCGAAAAGCTTTATTTTTTTTTATTCATCCCCAATCATCATCATAAGAAGTTGTATAGAAGTCAGACTCACTCCCATTAAATAATTAAATCATAACGTAGTACATTGGGAGCACCTTAAGACCTACACTCACTATGCCCAGTCACCATGACGCGGTCTTTGAGTAATTCGGGGGGTAACACATTGTGGGCACACTTTACTTAGTGATACTTTGATATTACCTACTGCTTCTACTTTGTTGGTTTAAAAAGGCCACACTTGCGAAAAATTCAATGTGTATGTAGAGGGTTCTACAAAAATTAAGAATATATTTTTTTAAGAGATGAATCTAAGAAATGGACTTATAATAGTACCACCCCATTTTTCCCCTTAGGTGTCGTAAAGGCGACTATAAGGTATCGTGAACCACGGGTAGCAGAATCTTCTGTTTTATACCACAGAAGAACGAACTCAACCAACTACGCTATCAAGCGTGGTGACTATTTGTAAATCCTAGCCTAAAACACAGAATAAAGTAGTAGTAGTACTATCATATCCCGTGTGCTGTATGTTGTCCCGTGTGGTGCCGGCAAGGAATAACCAACCCATACATACCCGTGGGTGTCGTAAGAGGCGACTAAGGGTTATAAACTGGAGCATGGGCAGCAGCATCCACCTTTGTATCTAACATATTACTTACTGCGGTCACCGACAACCGCGGTCCATGGTGCCAGCTGTAACGCTAACAAGCGAGGTGACTATGGTACTTCCCCTCTACTACATGACGTTTCATGTGATGTTATGATGACTATCATACAGACAGAACGGACACTCTCCGCCCCCTCTTGCAATCTCCCCCGCCCGCACCCGCCCGCGAGATTCTCGTGGTCCTTCTGAGGGTCTTTTGTACTGAATATGCGAGCTTACGCGACTTTCCAATTTCAAATTCGAAATATTATTATGTAGTGTCCAGGGTGTGCCTAACATGCCATAATTTTTTGCCATTTTTATGTCAATTTCTGGACCAAACTGAATCAAACGTTGGACCATGAACATTTTAAAAACATGAAACCGGAGTGACTTAAGTCCCAGATGACGTCATCGCAAAGCCCTTCGAAAGAGCTGAGCAAATCTCAAGTGAAATCAGACAAGAATCAGACCACACATCCGAACTGTCAATCTGATCATGATGTTATCTATTCCCAAGACATCCCCATACAAAAGCCTTCGCAAAACCTCACTGCAGACTTCACTGCGTTTTCCCAACACACAATTGCAGTTACTAAAACAGTTACTAAGACCTTAAAATATAAGGAATAGAGTTGTTTTTAAAGTTTACGGGAGGATTGTAACAGCAAGAAGCAGGGTAAAACTATATTGACATTTTACGCTTGCTTGAATATATGAACATAAGTTGCTTTGTGAAATGGTTCAATATTTTGTAGAGAGAGATGGGTTTTAAACTTATGGATATAGACAGAAATTGCGCTTACCTTAGGAACAACATACGTTGTATATAGGGTGACTTTTAATTAGTTCTTGATAGAAAAAGATATTAATGTACTCATGATACTGAACAACTTTCCCCAAGGACCATAGGTCGAAATACGAGAATCAAGTTTTGACCTCCCATAGAAACTGCATCAGCTGATAGCGCATTTTGTATGGGAGGTCAAATTTGGTTTGTCGTATTTCGACCTATGTTCCTTGGGAAAAGTTGTTTAGTATTATGAGTATGTACTTACTCATGATACTAAACAACTTTTCCCAAGGAAAAATGTATATATGTATGCATGTGATGCATGTGCATATCTTTTGCTATCAAGAACTAAATAAAAGTCACCATATATACAACATATACATCAGTGCATTTATTTAAAGAAAGACTTTGGTTACAAGTTGTAATTGGAACATTGGAAGGCTCACTATTATAAAAACAGTTTGACGGGTTCTTACCACGATATGGATTTTTGATGAGTTTCTTGCAACAGCGCCGAAATATCGGAAACTAATCAAAAATCCATATCGTGGTAAGAACCCGTCAAACTGTTTTTATAATAGTGTTAGTGACCGCGAAACTCTCAAACAATATATTGGAAGTCTCAGTTGTAAGTCAAAAATGTTATTTGAGTGAGACTATCGGTGATCACATCCCATATTCCAGAATCAAATTATGATGATGATGATCAAATTAGACAGACATACCTGTTAATCGGCATAAAATTTCATTAATATCACTGTTTTTCAATAAGTGCAAACCGTCAGAGTGTTTACGCACTACGTCCGATCCGAATCCGATCCGAACCTGTGAAAATAAGAATCTAGAAAACTCGGACCGAATACTATTTAAACTGAATTGGGTGTAGTGCGTAATGTACTCTACGGCTACTCCGGACCATATTTTCACGGGTTTGGATCGGATTCGGATCGGAAGTAGTGCGTAAACACTCTCACAGTTTGTAAGAATGAGCCTATCGTACATCAAATTGAAGGAACCTAAAGGGCTGATAAGAGCTGAATTACCTCCCTTTCTAACAAAGGGCAGAATGCGCGTGCTAGAACTAGAACCGAGCGGATTCGCGCTGTTTTACGTTTTTCGCTCATTTTTGCATTTTTCTCAAAATCTTTACCCATAATATTATGCATAATGTATTGAAAAATGTGTAAAAGTTTTGGAATCATAGATTAATGGTTACTTAAGAAAAACGGTTTAAAAGCAAAAAGTAGAGGTAACTTTGGATTTTTTTATGGCGTACAAAATACATTTAATCGTGTTTCGGAGTCGGCCATATTCTTGGGAAGATGCTTAATTATCTTCTTCTTCTTCTTCTTATTTAGCCGTTGCTTAATTATCACATAAATTTTTTTCACGGCCATATATTCATCACTTTTCGTTAAAAACCTGCTCAAGCGAAGCGTATTTAGCTCTTATCAGCCCCTTAAGCCTAACCCTAGGCAACAAACAATCACTATTTAGTATTTCTGTACAAACTTGGGCAAAAACCTCGGCGACACTTTAACCCGGGCACTTTTATTGATATAAAACAAGCCGGGGTCATTACCAGGACACGCCGAATATCGGAAAGTAGCAGTAGCGGTCACCCGGTCGCGTGCAGATCGCGATAGTAAGTCCACCGCGGCACAAGTCAACCCCACGCCGCTGGTGCCCTAATCGGTTTAGAACCGGCTTTGTGGGGTAAGGGACAAGCGAGTAGCGATAAGAAGAAGAAGCTGGTAGGAACTAAAACAAGCGGAAGAAAAAGAAGCAAAAGGCATATCCGGCATATTGGTTTATATTTGGACCCCTGGCCAAGTTTTAGTATGTTACTTAGAACACGAATCTGAACAGCTTTCCCAAAGGAACATGAGTCGAAAAACGAGAAAAAATTTTGGTCATTCCATACCAATCCCACTATTGCCGGCGGTGCAAGATTTGTGTAGGAGGACCAACATTTTTTTGACCATGTTTATATGACTCATGAATATAACATGTCATGTTTAGAGCAATTTGGCCAGTGGTCCAAAAACAACCCTGTAGATTCAGCTTTGCAAGCTAATGACAATAAAAAGCTATAGCTATGAACATAGAATACATGAAATGGCTTTAAATATAAGGAAGAGAAGCTAAAATAAATTCAGAGGCTAAGAAAATGTAGTCCGGCCACTGATTTGATAATAGGTCCGGCACAAGTCAACTTACACAAGTCAAGGTTTAGAACCAGCTTTGTAAGGTAAGAAACAAGCAGAAAGTGATTTGAAAAGAAGAAAAGGAACAAAATTAAGCGGGAGAGAGAACTAACTGAGAAACTAGTGTGCCCGCACCGCTGATGTCCTAATCCGTTTATATACCCATTTTCTTAAGAAATTGGTGAATAGCGATCAATAGAAGAAACAAGCGGAAAAAAAGCCGCACAACGCTCAGTATTTTATTTTAAAAGAAAGATAACAACCTTGGAGAAGCGACAATAAGAAAAAGGGAACTATAAAAACCAGCCAGAAAAGATAGGAACGAGCAAAAAAGCTGAAAAAAATTTAAAAGCTGAAGAATTAAGTAACATTACAGCAGAAATCACACAAGGTAATAGGAATTTTCTAGGGTTTGTAGCGTGGCACTGATTCTGCTTAGACTGGCACCACTTACCACTTATTATTGAGTATAATACGAGATTTTGCCTTTTTTATGCTTCGATACATGCACGGAAAATTTAGTCCAAAATAGGTACTTACGGTAACAAGTCGCCTGCTCATTCAGCTGCTTCAGCATCACAGGAACCGGTAATTATTCCCAGCCATTCTGACCGTAAAAATGTCACCATCCGTAAAGAAAGACCTACTCAACTATTGGCTGATCTGTTCAACAATGAGGACGAGTTTTCGTTGGATGATTCTCAAAACATAGAGGAGCTCCTTGTTCGTGAGATGCGTTTGCTGCGAAAACAATTTATGTCAATGAACAGCAATTTAATCAAAATAATAGATTCTGTCCAGCAGGCTCATGACAAAATTGATTCATGCTCCGTCAAGCTCTCCGATATTGACGTTAGGCTGTCATCTCTTGAAACGAGCGTATCAAAGGCAGAGTCTTCTGAGACCCAAAGCGCTAAAAAGCCGAAAAGCAAACGTCGTAAGATTAAAACCAAAGTCGCATTGAATACACTCCCGCCATCGACAGAAACCACTGGACAAGCCGATACAGAAGCAGCTGACACAGAAGCTAACTCGGAAAGTAGTGACCCTGGTGATGATGGAGAACTGTGGACTGAGGTAGGAAAAAGAAAACAGAAAAATCGGCGTCGTTTGTCTGTTTATCATCATGGAACTGCTGGACCCGAAGTTACCTCTCTGCGTGCTGTAGAGACACGGAAATATATTCATTTGTGGAATATGGCATCTGAAATTGATGATGTTCGCTCATACCTGCAAAATATTTGTGGTTTAACTAACTGCACTGTGGAAGAGTTAAAAGCACGTGGGAACTACAAGTCTTACAAGCTATGCGTGTCGGTAGACTTGTTTGAAATTTGCATTTCACCAAATATGTGGCCAAAAAATGCAAGAATCAAGAAGTGGACTTCCTTTCGTAACCCACAGCGAGACAAGCAACATTCCAACCAATAATTATTCTACTTCACATTTGATCAGCTCTGGTCCTGCGTTACGTGCTGTGTATCAAAATGTTAGAGGGCTAAAAACCAAGCTTAACTATTGGAGGTTGACCCTTTTACTTCTTTAGGCTGATATGGTTGCCGTGACGGAAACGAATCTAGATTCATCTGTTTTGGATTCCGAGTTAGCACCTGGAAATTGGACCATATTACGAAAAGATCGAGGAGGAGATACAGCGCGTTTGGGTCGGCGTGTAAGGACTGGTGGTGGCGTATTACTTGCAGCTCGACCTGGAATTAGTTTTCTTCGCCGAACTGACCTTGAGACCCAGTCATGTGAAGATTTATGGGCCTCATTTTCTTTTCACCATGTAAACTTTGATGTATGTGTTGTTTATATACCGCCTAGCTCTCCCGACGAGACGTACATGCAATGGTTTCTTACAGTTGAATCAAAATTGTCTAGTATTAGTAATTTTATAATAATTCTTGGAGATTTAAATCTGAACAGTGCTTCTAAAACAATTAAGGCTTATTTTGGTTATTTTCTTAATGTTTGCGGTCTCGTTGAGATGAATGATGTATTAAATTCTTACGGGGGTAGGTTAGATGTGGTGCTGATCTCAGAGCAACTTGATAATGTACGCGTAGAGGGTGTAACTGGAGACGGACTAGTACCTCATGTTGATGCTTATCACCCACCACTGGATGTAGAAATACATCTCAACAATACTAAAATAAGCAATCGATCTGATCGTCTTCCTCCTGGTAATATTAATAATGAAATGGACTGGAACTTTACTAAAGCTGATTTTGACATGCTTTATAAACTCATTTGCGAAGTTTGCTGGCATCCTGTTCTTTGTGCAGAGGATGTTGACAAGGCCGTTGATGCTTTTTACAGTATTATGTATGCTATATTTGACAAGTGTGCACCGAAAAAGACTCGCCCTAAACAAGTTCTTAGGCGCTATCCTGTCTGGTATACACATGACATAATTAAAGACATAGCATGCAAAGCTCACCTTCATCGTTTATGGAAAATTACGAATGATAAATCATTTTATCATAAATTCAGTAAATTAAGAGGAAACATCAAACTTCAGGTGGAACTAGCATATGACATCTATATCAAACGAGTGCAAAGCAATCTCAGAAGTAACCCACAAGACTTTTGGCGACACATTGACAATCTCCGAACAACTGGAGGCTTTGTGTCGAAAATTTCTTATAAAGATAAAGTTTCTGAAGGTAGCGAAGCTGCTGATGCTTTTGCTAGTTTCTTTTCAAGTGTTTTTTTACCACAGGATCCTGTGCTTCGTCCGGATACAGCAAACGAAAATGACACTAGTTGTTCAGCTGCTTATGTACATATTGATAAAATTCTAGATTCTGATATAAAATACGCATTAAAAGTTCTAAAGCCTAAGTGTTCTATAGGTCCAGATCACTTCCCCCCGTATATACTAAAAGCATGTAGAGACAATTTTATTACACCTCTTTTGTACATTTTCAATCTTTCTTTAAATACACATAAATATCCAACAAAATGGAAGCTTTCCCAAGTTACACCAATACCTAAAAGTAAAGAAAAGTCAAAAGTTGAAAATTATCGACCCATAGCTATTATGTCCGCGTTGGCTAAAGTTTTTGAGTACATCTTGCATAAAAAAATAACAAAACAGGTTTCTCCTTATTTGACTGACTCTCAACATGGCTTTAGAGCGAGACGGTCTGTCAACACCAATCTCTTAACACTAACTGATGTAATATCCCGTAATTTGGACAAAGGTAACCAAGTTGACGTAGTCTACTTCGACTTCACAAAGGCTTTCGATCGAATTGATAACGATATCCTTTTAAATAAACTATGTTCCTTTGGATTTACTCCATCACTATTAAAATTTTTTGCTGATTATCTACGAAATCGTTATCAATTCGTTCGTCATGGATGCTTTGTATCAAAACCTTACCATACCCGATCGGGGGTCAGTCAGGGCTCCATCCTTGGACCCCTTCTTTTTAATCTGATGATTAATGATTTGGACACAGTACTAAGCCATGCGTCTTGTCTACTATACACAGACGATTTAAAGCTCGTCCATGTAGTGCGGGATTTGGATGATTGTAATCTACTTCAGGCAGATATAGATGCAGTTTACCGATGGAGCATAAACAACAAGCTTCAATTTAATCCATCCAAGTGTTGCATTATGTCGTTTACTAGGGCTTTACATCCTATGCATGCTGCTTACTTTTTGGGCACTGAAAACATTAGTCGTGTTAACTCGGTCAAAGACCTTGGAGTACTTTTTGATGCCAAACTCACGTTCAATGCTCACATCGAAACCCTTGCAGCAGAGTGTTTTAAGAGATTGGGGTTTGTTATTAGAAACGCCAGAGAGTTTGATGATTGTACGGCTATCGAATTATTATACGTAAGTTTGGTGCGAAGTAAGATTGAGACGGCGTCAATTATCTGGGGCCCCCATGAAAGTGTTTATAACCTTTCACTTGAAAAAGTTCAAAAAGCGTTTCTCAGATTTCTATACAAAAAGAAATTGGGTTATTATCCGTTTTTGTACCCGACAAAATTTTTATTGGGAGTCCTTGGCTTCAGATCGCTGGAAACAAGACGTATCCATCAGCTTATGATCACAGTTTGTTGTATCCTTCGTGGTGAATCTAGCTGTCCAGAATTGGTACCGCAGGTATTCCGATTGTTCGTCCCCGAAAACTATCTCAGAGGTCGAGCGCACCACCTAGTGGCGCACCGCGAGTCTCCGCTACCGCGCGCATTGCGACTTATACGAGATATGCTAGAGGCTGCACCACAACTTGATATATTTGCAGATAAGTTGCCAAGCATCAGCAAATCTATGCTTACTTTCTGTGAAGTTTTGTAATTTTATTTTATACATATATTTTAACAATGTTTTACCTAATACAGGAGTTTATTGTTTAATAATGTTTAAGGTTTCTGATCTCAATGTGATCTCGTTATTTAAGTTCTATGTTCCTTGTATAGTTTAATTAGGTATGCTTGTCATAACTGTACATTGTAAATTTTAAATAAATAAATAAATAAGTGTCATGTACTTTAGACCATCTTTACCTGTAGTTTTTACTGGCTTTGTACGTTTAGCTGCAAGCCACTGGAAACGTTTGCAACTCTAATACCATGAAATTCAAAATAGTGTTTCTGCTAACGTGCTTTTGGTTGTACATGTTGGTTGTTTCTTCTTTGAATTACACCATAACCCGAAGAATTTCTCCACTAATGCATACGACGGTGACTTGCAGCTTATTTGGTCACAACACAACTCCTGCTAATAACCGCCTCCTCGGGTCCCGATCAGCTGGAACTAAAAGCTGGAAATTATCAAATTATGCTTTCACGTCCAGTGCCCATTTGAATAAACACCATGTTACAATAAAACGTTATGGTTTCAGTAAAAGCTTTCGGAGCTTTGAATGGGGTAGGGTTAATGAAGAATGTAATCTTGACTCTAAAAGTATGGTAAAATGAAATGGAACATGAAATTAATAGTTATTTTATTTCTAAATCTGTCTTTTTTATGAGCTGTGCTCTTGTTGGAGGAGTATTGTCAGTAGAACCAATAGCGACTCTATTACCAAGACATAAAGTTCAAAGTATTTCTACTGACGTGCGGTTGAGCGTACCTATCTTAACTTCTTTGTGCCAGAGGTTTTCTTCTAGATTTGACAGGATATTGATCTTCTTCCTCACTTGGTCGAAGTAGCTCCGTATAAGTCGTCGGGACAAGTTTTGGCAGAAACTCGAAATGTTGGGACTTTTTTCGGTTAACTATAACTTTCAATATCCACTATTGGTGGAAAGCACGGGAAGTCGTTAAACCCGGCTGTTATTACTAACATTAGTCGTTAGGCAAACTCAGAGGCTAATAAAATTGAGGTCTTGAACTTGAAACGTCTTCTTTTTCTTTCTTGTCGAGGCAACAATTCAAAAATATGCCACTAACCTATTATTATGATTTCCGTAAGTCAACGTAAATAGATTAATATTACCGATTATTACTAAGTCGGACTAGGACCGACGATTTGTTCATGGTCGCGGGAAGCCGCTGGATGCGAGCAGCGCAGGACCGCGAGTCATAAAGATCTTTAGGGGAGGCCTATGTCCAGCAGTGCATGTCTTTCGGCTGATGGTGATTATGGGATATCTCCCAAACCCAAGGAATTCGATGAGGACCTAGTTGCTTAGGCACAGCGACTGCCAAGTGGACTCCACAACCCAGAGGGCAAAGCAATAAACCCAATCGCAGAGAATCCTTTGTAAATAGTGGTCTATCTTGCTGTTAGGGTTTTCAACTCCCCAATTTAATTGACCTCTGACTTGAGCTATCAACCACTATCAGGTTCAGATATTCAGATTCAGATATTTATTCAATGTAGATTCTTTACAGTATACTTATTGAATGGCATGCAGAATACAATGCAAATAGAGCGAGTCTACGCCTTTTCGGATCGTGCTATGGCAGCGTAAAAGAAACGGCAAGAAACCACTGCAGCACGTTCTACTTTAAGAGTCGGCTTTTTACAATGTGTTTCTTGTGTTTCGCTGGAATATCAATTATAGTAGCCGAGTTCAACGACTTCTCATGCTTTCCGAAGCATGTAAAACGCTCGAGTTGTTATACCACTAGTGTTCATCTAGACCACAACCCGTGATAAAAAAGAAACCGACCACGTTTCATGAGCACATCAGTATTAAAATAGTATGGAGTTAATATTTTGTTGCTTACTTTGACTGCCAGTAGCTTGAACCCACTGGTATTATCTCATTATGCTTGGTTGGCTACTTACTTCGCCTCCCACGGTTAATATTAATATCCACTGGTTAATCTGTGTGTCCGTATCTATGAAGACAATGGTCTTTCTCTAGGAATGCTGTTATATCTCACTCCACTTGAATCGTGCAGACTAAAAAGTGTGTTACGTTTTTATATTTGATATGTTATATAAATCCACGTTCAATTGCTCTTATAGCCCACTTTTGCAAAAAGTTTGAATGGATATCTGCTGCCCGGCCTCAAAGTTTTACGTTCCTCAGATTTCTCTAGATCTCCCGCTTCCAACACACTTAACTAATAAAGCTGTTTCGTTACATCTATTTCATAATTTAATTGACCAAGCACTCACTCACTTAAATCTTCGTCACTATAGATTCTTGATGTTAAGGCAGCCTCAGTTGTATATAACACTACTCTGCATATTGATTTATGAAAAATTATTTGTTTATCTTAAACACAACAAAATGTTTTAAGCCAAATTGAACTAGCCAAAGTTAATCTGTTATATGTTGACATACAAAAACAGATATATATTTGCGGTTGCCTCGGTGGGCTCAGACCGGCAAATGCACTCTCCACCTTGGTATTTTACTGGATTTTATAGTCTAAATAAAATAGCTTGTCCTGCCTGACTTACTGATTCATCAACGCCGTGCCCTAACCGCTATAGCTAAAGATGTAAAATTTCGTATAAAGGTTAACTGTACGTCAAAGTCACCCTCTAAGAAGGGATTTTTAGAAATTCCAAAAGGGTGAAAAAAGTGATAAAAGTTAGTATGAAAGTCCTACAGTTTTGACACGAGTTACATAAACATTTGATCTAATAAAAACAAAAGAAGTTTCAATATTTTTGACCTATTTTTGAGACATCATCCTCAAGGGGGTGAAAATAAATTAAACAAAGAAAAACAATCACGTGCGCTTAAGCACTTTTTTGAAAAAACATCCCCCAAGGGGGTGAAATGAGAGATATGACATACTGTATTCAAGCAAATAAAATATCGATTGATTGATTGATTGATGGGATTTTTTATAAAATTTCTACAGTTGCGACATAAGATGCATAAAATTTGGATTTGAGCTACGAAAAGAAAGATGATGATGAGATGAAACATGTAATAAAATACGAGTAGTTCAGAATTTTTGCAAAACCATCCCCTGAGGGTGAAAATCAAGATGTTTTTTTGTTGAGTTTTTTAAACCTGTATACGTAAAGTACAAAAACCTCGCGAGCGAAGCCATGGGCAACAGCTAGTAATCTATAAAATGTTGACAAAACCATCATCCACGGTAATCCAAGTGTAGCTTAAGTAAGTCTCGTGGGTGGAGTTATTAGATACGTGCGCTTGCGTCGATTGACAGCAGAATGTGCTGTTATCGGGAACTCACTTTAGAGTCATCCTTTTGGAATTGGGATCAACGGTACATGAGATGCTTCGTACTTTTGTCTTATTACTTGCTCGAGCAGTGACATAGTGTCATCTTCATCTTGCCTTTCTAGGGTTCCGTACGCACCCACGATGTCATCGGGACCCTTTAGGCCTACGCTGTCCGCCTCCCCTACCTGTAAAGCTAGAAGTAATACTAGAATTAAGTACAAACTAGATAAAACATACACTAGATTAGCAAAAGTCAATAGATCTTTCGTTGGTCTGTGTGTACGATACTACAACAAAATACCTGACAATATAGTGCAATTACCTGATAGAAAGTTTCAACAATGTGTAAAGAAAACGTTATGTAAAAAAGCTTACTATAAATTAAAAGACTATGAATGACAAAGAGGTACGAGTATGCTGCTCTGATATTCTAGCGAAACACAAGAAACACATTGTAAAAAGCCGACTCTTAAAGTAGGCCGTGCTGCAGTGGTTTCTTGCCGTTTCTTTTACGCTGCCATAACACGATCCGAAACGGCGTAGACTCGCTCTATTTACATTGTATTCTGCATGACATTCAATAAGTATTCTGTAAAGAATCTACATTGAATAAAATTATCTGAATCTGAAAAAAGGACCGTATCTTTTGATCCAACAGCCTCTGTCGTCCAGTGGTTAGAGCGCTCGGCTCTCGATCCGGAGATTCTAGGTTCGATTCCCGGTGGGGACACTGTCAAACTAAAATCCCTTTGTGCGACCTCCCCAGTTTAGTTCGGAAATTATATTATTAAACCAGGTGATGATAATGATAAATGAAGTTTTCAGGAAATAAAAACAAGAATCGGCTTTTCCAAACAAACTGAGCAAACTTTACAAACTTTCATTTCCTGATAGAAATCGGGAGTCCAGACTTGGTTGATATACACATTCTTATAAAGGGCTGTGAAACATTTTATTATGCGCACGGCTAAAGAGTGGTATTTTCTGCCTGCTTCTGTGTTCCCTAGTTCATATAACTCGAATCTATTCAAGTTGCGAGTGAATATATAGGCTTCTTCTGGGTAAGCTCGTCCCATCGTCGACCTCATGTCTGTCCTCAAAACTAGATCAATCAATCATAACGTTTATTTGCTAGAATACTGTGAAGAAGATCGAGGAAGAGTAAGCCCGTTGACAAGAAAAAAAAAGTTTCATTCGCTGAAAGTTGTTCAGTTTCGTTGACTGATCATGCCCTTTTAGTTTTCGGAAAGCTGTCCCTTATTCCCTGAATAGTTTATAAAGTTGTTTTTCAACACATTTGCTCATGAAACAGCCCTATTTGCACTCAATTAAGGTCCATAATCCAGCTTATTAAACACGCGTGCTTTTTTCATTAATATAACTTCACTAGTGTTGTAATTTTTGTCTTTTTTTTTAATAGGCAAGATGCAAGGATTTTATATATCTATAACATTCATAATATTTAATGTAATTAAAAAATAAATAACTTCTACAAATTAAAAAAAAAACAGTGGTAAGTGTAGAACGTCGAAAATACTTGAACAAACAACACAAGTCCGGTGTATCGGTTGACGTAGAAACGTGAGGAAAACGTCTACGAAATATCCCTAAGAAAAAAAGGTAAGCGAATTTGATTTGTTTTTATTCGCAAATGTGTTGAAAAACGTCGTAAGAAGCTTGTGCGCTTTGGTGATTACACCCTCGGCTCCATTACGCCCTCGCCTGCGGCTCGGGCTGCAACTTCTGAGTCTCGGCTATAATATCCAAAATAGCGCACGTGCATCTTAATGTACTATTAGCGTTTAAAGTTATTAAAAAAGTGGACTTTTTAGTCAAACCTAGTTCCTTATCTTATCCTGTGCCGTGAAGATAGGTACACTTTGCCAAATTGCTTGATTTATAACGTCTGCTCATAGGACACGGTGTCGTAAATCTCTGCCACAGTGAAGATATGATAACAGAAAATCTATAAATACAAATATTTAATAGGTGCAAATTTTATATCTCATTTTATGGCAGGGACTATACCGGACTTCAAGGAATACCGGCCAAGTGCGAGTTGGACTCGCGCACTGAGGGTTCCGTACCACTAAGGTAGAAATACTGTCTTAGTTATGGACGCGCAGTGATGCAGAAGTGTATCAATTGAGTTTTTATTATTTGTTATTATAGTGGCAACAAAAAGACACAATCTGTGAAAATTTCAACTGTGTACCTATTACGGTTCATGAGATACAGCCCGTTGACAGACAGACGGATAGCCATCGGAAGCATCTTAAGAGGATATGTGAAAAGATATTTATTTGACAGTGTGCGCAGTCTTCTCGCTTAAAAGAAAGGGATAAAGTAATTACATCCGCAACGCATTAGATTGCGACAGATATACTGTGTGTGTAAGCGCCCGATATAAAATATCAGATTTTTGTAAAAACTAAGTAATAAAATAAAATTTTAGGTTGGGCATATGATAGCAACTACGAATACGTTTATGTATACTTAATGTCACTACTTAAAACACCTCAGATGCTACAAAAATAGGAAGGAATTAAAATTGAAGAGGCAACTTTGGATTTTTATTTTGTCGGGTCGATTTTCACTAAGTAATCATGTTTTGGTCTTGGTAATATTATCACTTGAATGGTCAAGAAACACATATCTGAAAATCACGGCAAGATACTGAGTAAATAAAAAGATATTTGTCTTTAAAATACCCAAAAAAAATTACATATCGACTTACCTAATAGGGTCCCGTTATTCATCCGTTGGGTGCCGAACCCTAAAAAGACATGATATTAATATTTTTCACAAATAAGAAGGCGAAGTGGACTAATATTCACAGAATGCGAAATATCTCTCACTCTATATTCACAAATGCGGCTGAATATTGACTGTAGCACATAAAATTGATAACACCTACTAATTAGCATAGGTTGCCAGAAACAACTTCAGTACATAGCTGTGACCAACAATGAGTCCACTGTGCAGCTACACTCTCCTCCATCCATCAAATGCGACGTCCTATCGGCTGTGATATTTTAGTACAATCAGCACCTCATTACCTACCTCTCAACGCTAGGCTGGGGGGGTCAGGTAATTCATAAGCGGATTGTATGTATAGTCAAGAGCACATCAAACTTAACACATTGGACTTTGTACCGTTTTTTTGTAAAAAAGCATACAGCGCCATCTGTGTTTCAAGTTGGTCAAGATTATACAACACACACCATGAACATGATTGAAAAGTGCGAAAGTCTAAAACAAACTTGGTTTTAGGGTTCCGTAACTCAAAATAAAAAAACGGAACCCTTATAGGATCACTTTGTTGTCTGTCTGTCTGTCAAGACCCTTTTTCTCACGAACGAGAAGAGGTATCAGGTTGAAATTGATAACGAATATTAAAGCCCATGAACCACACAAGATCTCAAAATTTAAATTTTTTACAATGACGCAATCAAAAGATATGGCTTTTTATGTCCTCATCTCCATACATTTATGCAAAAAAACAAAACCTACAGGGTACTTCCCGTTGACCTAAAATTATGAAATTTGGCAAGAAGCTAGGTACTACGAGTAATAAAGGGAAAAGTCTGAAATCATTAAATATTTCAATTTTTCTCACAACAATTAAGGTGAGCTCCCGCTTCAAGAACTTTTCTATAAAAGAGTGGTCAAGTTGGATGGTCGCGGAGTTTTTAAAATTAAAGAGCAAAAGCTTTTAGTATATCATATGAAAGATAGGTACGGAACCCTTAGGGCGCGAGTCCGACTCGCACTTGGCTGATTTTTATATTAATAGACGTACTGGCTAGAGTCGCACTGAGAGTTTCAAGATTGACCTGTCGTTGATTGTATATAGTGCGGCGGCCACGACAGATACTAAAATTAATACGTATTGCTTCGATTGTTAAAAGTTCATAACTGACAGCTATTTAATTTAGAGAATTTCATCGGTAAATTTGTGTCCTACGCACGGCAGAAAGTAAGAAACAAAACCAGTAGGTATACGCTGAACCAGCTCTACGCTACGTCGCTAGAAACGCCCGAAACCAGAGACTCACTCAAGGTCAAAGTGTTACCACTGATATGCGGCGTGCAAAAGTGTACAGACAGTCAACGACAGGACAAGCTCAACACTCGCAGTGCGACTCTAGCCCGTACATCTATTGAAATAAGAACGGTACAAAGTCCAATGCGCCAAGCTTGATGTGCTCTTGACTGTACTAGGCTTAAAAATAATAATATTAAAGAGAAAATAACCTACCAATTTGCATAGGCTGTAAGTTATTACAAATGGGTCCACTATGCAGCTGCATTCACCTCCGTCCAAGAAATCCATCCATCACAGGCGACACGGCGCTATCGTCTGCGGTATTATGGTACATAGTGCGGCGGCCAAACACTTTGTGTGTGCTTACATTGGAACCGGTTCGTCAACCAAAAACAGTATACTGTTGTCGAATCAAATATAATTAAAATTTTATTTAAGCGTTGCTTAACAAAGGAGGTCAGAAAAAGGTTAGGGTAAGGAGGATAGTCAAGGGGCAAGGCAGTACAATCTTGTGACTTTTTTGGTAAATAAGTATAAATAAAGGATAATATAAACAAATATATAAATAAGAGCAATTTTAAAACAACTTATGCAAGATGTTACAGAAAGAGTATATAACAACCCTGAAGGATGTAAATCTGCCCATGAAACTGAACAACTTTCCCTGAGGAACATAGGTCAATAACGAAAAAAAAAAATTTACCTCCCATACAATAAGCAATATCAGCTGAATCATTTCTATGGGAGGTCAAATTTTTTTTTCGTATTTAATCCTAGGTTTCTTCGGGAAAAAAATCAGTTTCATGGGCAGATTCGCATCCTTCAGGGTTGGTATACCCTTTTCGTTACCCTGTAGAAGCTCTTTTTTAACCGACTTAAAAAAGGAGGAGGTTCTATGTTCCACTGTATGTATTTTATTGCAGAAAGTGACTGACACAGGCAGCAAACACTGACCTTATCAAGAACACAGACAATTAGACTTTTATTCAAAAGCAAATTTGGAGCTACATTGGTACATCCGATATTGGCTCACTTACATAGGCTACCTAATACACCTCCTTTTTGGCTCCGCGCAGTCGTGTAACAAAAACGGTATGACTGAGAAAAAAAAAATATTATGATGTTTTGCTGGTTACCAAAGACGCACTGCAAACTAAGCTATGGCGGCCGGTCTATAAATTATATATGACATTATAGCTCGGCTTCCGGACCGTGTGTCATGTCAACAGCCAATAAATCAATTAATGTTACATTGCGTGGCGTGATAGCCGTGTTTGGATGGTGCTCCGATAAGAGTTTTGGGTTATCAATGGGACAGCACAGCTTGCACATGGACATTTCTATTGATCAGGCTTATAGTAAGTACCAAGAAAAATTTGTAAAAAGGCACTTTTAACTTGCCTTCAATTTCACTATAAACGTTTCATTCGAGAATGCCAACGCCTCCCAACACATTTTTAATCATCTAAAGCTGTCAGAAAATACAAGTTTGTATAACAATGTTATTTTTTTTGTCAAATATATGGCTGCAAAATGTATTGGTAAGCGTTTTTAAGCGTAAGTATACATCTACACAGCTACTAGTTCGAATCTTTTTGAATTTTAAGATAGTACGTAATTTATCGGTTACGTTAACCGAATATAACCTGTGTAGAGCCGGCAAAGAACAGTACAAATCCATCTCTATAATACTCGTGGTTGTTGTAAGAGGCGACAAAGTGATTATATACCGAAGGATGAGCAGCAGCGTCTCTGTGAATCGTACCATCTTACATACCTGCGGTCACCAACGCAAAGCTAACAAGCGTGGTGACTATGGTACTTCCCCTTCACATTATTCCAGCAAAAGTTGGAATTCTGAAGGGAGCTCCCTTTCCTGCAGTGGATCTAAGTGGATGTTTTATGGGCTGTTATGATGAACCGATGATAAGCACCGGTCACCGCACGTCAGTATAAACATTTGCAACTCCATATGGTTATGGCTTAAAGGTCAAAGTGTTTTTACTGACGTGCTGTTGGCCGTACCTCGGCAACCGAACCTCTGTATAATCTTGACCAACTTCAAACACAGATGGCGCTGTATGCTTTCCAAACGCGCTTTTTTTCAAGAAATACTAAATAAGAGCTAGATCCATTTTCAGCCCCGGAAACCCCTGTATTTTAAATTACGTCAAAATCAGTAAAGCCTTTTACGTAAACGCGATTACAAGTATACCTACCTATAAGTATAGGTTTTTATACAAATATAGTATACACAAATAATTAAATTGCCATAGTAAATATTTGTTAGAATCTCTTTTATCATAATATTATTTACAATACTCCAAACTCTCAATTTCTAACTCATCCATCAATTCAAGTCCAAAATAAACATGAAATAAGCGATAATATAGAATAAAGATGTTGTAATTTGAGAAAAATCATAGAAAAATGTACAAGTAACCGGTATATTTAGATGTTATCTAGGAAGATAGGAATTTATCTCCGAATTATGTTAGATAAATGTGATGGATGAGCTGTGAGCTATCCCATGCTACCGGGCTTCGGTTGGAAAGAACCAACGAATGTATAACTAAATTTTGTCCGCGACTTTGTCTGCATGTTAAAAAAAATTTTAAACCAGTGTTTTTATTAGCTATCAAATAAAAAAAATCATTTATATCGGTTCACTAGTTTTTGCGTGATGCTCGAACAAAAAAACAAAGAAAAAAAGTCCATTGATTTTAATTAAATTATCTACATTGAAGATATTTTTTTCATAAATATCTTCAATGTACATAATTTACAACTTTATAATATTACTATAGATAGAAAATTGTACAAGGTCTCTCTGGGTTCATGCTAAACGAGCGTTCTGCTCTGCTGATTCGCACATACACATAACATCTCATGAAACGTTCACTGTAGGACAGGGAACTCCCTTCAGAATTCCAGCAAAAAATCGTGGTACTTTTGAGGGGATTTACCATAGTCACCACGATTGTAAGCGTTGCGGCTAGTGACCGCTGTTGTTGGTGACCGCAGTAAATAAGATGGTACGATACACAGAAAGGTACTGCTGCCCATCCTGCGGTTCATAATCCCTTAGTCGCCTCTTACGACACCCACGGGTAGAGTTAGGTTGGTACTATTCTTTGCCGGCACCATAAGGACGGCTTTGCATGCTTGGAATAAATTTACCATGAATCGTAAGAATTTAATGTTATGGGGGATGATTTTTGCAAAAAATGCTGATTTGAGGTGTTTCTTTACCTTTTGTACTTTTCCCAAATTCGAATATTCATGCATAATAAAATCTAAACTTCATTTCACCCCCTTGGGGGATGGTTTTGCAAAAAAAGTGTTTCTTTTTTCTTTCCATAAAGTCAAATATCGGAATTTTTAAGCATCTCTTAAAATTGCAGGATTTTCTTAAAAACTAACATCCTTTATTTCACCTCCTTGGGAGTTGAATTTTGGAAAATTCTTTCTTAGGGGGTGGTTTAACCTCCAAAGAACCTCTGTTCAAAATTTCACATCTGCATGAAACTGTAGCGGTTAAGGCTCGGCGTTGATGAATCAGTCAGTCAACACATGCTCATTTATATATTTAGATTTAACCTTCTAGTCTAGACTGTATCAGATGACGTCATTGCCGGTAAGAATGTTTTGGGATATTCCTCGAGCGAAATCTGGAAAGGCTATGATGGCACTTCCCTTCCAATCTTTTTCTTCTTTTCGTGTCGACTCAAATCCAATAATATTAAATGAATTTTGCCCAGTACTCATCTACGAGAACAGCATTTTGTGTAGATTGCATATAAGTTTACAAATTTTCAGGCACTTTTTCTCGATATATTTTTAAAAGCAATATTTCCTTACCCAATGTAAGGATGAAGTTAAAACTGAAATGAGTAAAAGTAGCAATTATTAGTACGGTCAACCGCTTGTCGGTAGAAACTTTTTCAACTCTATTACCACGCCATAAGGTGCAAAAGTGTTTCTACCGATGTGCGGCCGTGTGTACTATGAACTTTTGTAAAACTGCGTGCTTCTTTGTGCTGAAAACGGAGGCGATCAGCAATCCTAACGTCAGAATGGCTAGTTAAAAAAAAACCGGCCAATTGCGAGTCGGACTCGCGCCCTAAAGGTTCCGTACCTATCTACCATATGATATGCTAAAAGCTTTTGTTCTTTGATTTTTAAAACTCCGCGACCATTCAACTTGACCCCTCTTTAAAAGAAAAGTTCTTGAAACGGGAGCTCACCGTAATTGGTTATACCTACTATTAGTTGTGAGAAAAATTTAAATATTTAATGATTTTAGACTTTTCCCTTTATTTGTACTGAGAGACCTAGCTTCTTGCCAAATTTCATAATTTTAGGTCAGCGGGAAGTACCCTGTAGGTTTTGCTTTTTTACATAAATGTATGGAGATGAGGACATAAAAAGCCATATCTTTTGATTGCGTCGTTGTAAAAAATTCAAATTTTCAGATCCTGTGTGGTTTATGGACCTTAATATTCATTATCAATTTCAACCTGATACCTCTTCTCGTTCGTGAGAAAAAGGGTCTTGACAGACAGACAGACAGACAGACGGACCACAAAGTGATCCTATAAGGGTTCCGTTTTTTTATTTTGAGGTAAGGAACACTACAGATTCCCAAGAATTCATCGTAGGTCTCTTCGGCAACCGATTAATAGTTACTTTACATAATTTTGATAGGACTAGAGGAACGCTTAACATAGTTTCATAGCTCAGTTGCAAGGAAGTTGATAGAATCATAATTTAGCTAAATAAATAATTTAAGTGATGAGAGTGGCTTCTAGTGCCTATGTTACTTTATTTATGTTATACTAGCTGTTGCCCGCGGCTTCGCTCGCGTGGATTTCGTATTTATGTTGTTACCGGTTTTCCGAAGCAATGAGATATTTTCCCGTCATTTCGGGGTAATTTTAAACTAAGATTCAGATTCAGATTCAGATTCAAAGGAAAAACAGGACTAACCCTGCGCAAATCAATGAGTATACTTCAAGATCCAGCTGAATTTTATATAATATACAGACGTTACTCATAAATTACTCAGAACAGAGGTACTTAGCAGCAGTATCCTAACAAATATAAAGAGAGAGATGAGAGACACCTTTATGTAATATTTCAAAACAGAGCCAATTCGCAGAAGTAATTGAGAAAAACTAAAACCCTCTCCCTCTCTCTCCCTTCCTCTGTCTCTCCCCCTCCCTCTCCCCCTCCCTTTTCATCAACCCCTCCCCCTCCCTCACTCCCTCCCTCTCCCCCTTCCCCTCCTTCTCCCTCTCCCTCTACCTGTACCTGTACTCCTCTACCTCTCGACCTCTCTACGTCTCTACGTCTCTACCTCTCTACATCTCTACCTCTCTACCTCTCTACCACTCTACCTCTCTACCTCTCTACCTGTCTACTTCTACCTCTACCTGTCCCTATCCCTACCCCTTACGCCAATTTAACCGCTATCCCTAACATAGAAATGACACCCATATTGATTTTTAGACATTTCAAACCTATCGCACCCCAACTCCATCCCCAGGGGGATGATGGTATTTCACGTCCACCACGTTTGATTTCAAAATTGTTGAAGTTTTCGTAATCAGCGACCCGATAAACCATACAAACGATACCCATATTGGTTTTCAGACTTTTTCACCCCATTTCCCTTTTTTAGGGGTTGAATTTGGGGTGGAATTTCAATAACAGTGATGAACGTTGCATAGAATTACATCATTAATGCCTAAATAATAAATTATGTGGATTTTACTTTAAGAATAAAGAATTTTCAATTTCATCCCCCTTTTCACCCTTAAGGGTGTCGAATTTTCAAAAACCCTGAGACACGTAATTATTAATTTTTAGTCGTCAGCCTAAATACAATTTTTGAAGATCCTAACTTCAAAACTGACGGACTTTCATACAAACTTTTATCCCCTATTTTACCCCCTTAGGGGTGGAGTTTTGTAAAACCCTTTCTTAGTGCACCTTTAGGCCTCATAAGGAACCAACATGCCAAATTTGGAATCTCTAGACCCAGTGGTTTGGGCTGTGCGTTGATATGTCAGTCAGTCAGTCAGTCATCTTCTTCTTTTATATATACCCCAACCCCATGATGATGATTGTTTTTCACGTCCACCACGTTGGATTTCAAAGTTGTTGTAGTTTTCGTAATCAGCGACCCGATAAACCATACAAACGACACCCATATTGATTTTTAGACATTTCAAACCTATCGCACTCCAACTCCATCCCCAGGGGGATGATGGTATTTCACGTCCACCACGTTGCATTTCAAAATTGTTGTAGTTTTCGTTATCAGCGACCCGATAAACCATACAAACGACACCCATATTGATTTTTAGACATTTCAAACCTATCGCACCCCAACTCCATCCCCAGGGGGATGATGGTATTTCACGTCCACCACGTTTGATTTCAAAATTGTTGTAGTTTTCGTAATCAGCGACCCGATAAACCATACAAACGATATCCATATTGGTTTTTAGACTTTTTCACCCCATTTCCCTTTTTTAGGGGTTGAATTTGGGGTGGAATTTTAATAACAGTGATGAACGTTGCATAGAATTACATCATTAATGCCTAAATAATAAATTATGTGGATTTTACTTTAAGAATAAAGAATTTTTAACTTCATCCCCCTTTTCACCCTTAAGGGTGTCGAATTTTCTAAAACCCTGAGACACGTAATTATTAATTTTCAGTCGTCAGCCTAAATACAAATTTTGAAGATCCTTACTTCAAAACTGACGGACTTTCATACAAACTTTCATCCCCTATTTTACCCCCTTAGGGGTGGAATTTTGTAAAACCCTTTCTTAGTGCACCCCTACGCCTCATAAGGAACCTACATGCCAAATTTGGAATCTCTAGACCCAGTGGTTTGGGCTGTGCGTTGATATGTCAGTCAGTCAGTCAGTCAGTCAGTCACCTTCTTCTTTTATATATATAGATGGGGTGACTTTTAATTAGTTCTTGATAGCAAAAGATATGCTTGAACTCATGATACTAAACCACTTTTTCCTAGGAACATAGGTCCAAATACGAAAAGCCAAATTTGACTTCCCATACAAAATGCGCTATCAGCTGATGCAGTTTCTATGGGAGGCCAAAACTTGATTTTCGTATTTCGACCTATGTTCCTTGGGGAAAGTTGTTCAATATCATGAGTACATTCATACCTTTTTCTATCAAGAACTAATTAAAAGTCACCCTGTATAGGGTTTGTGCATGTGTTATTGTTCCAAAGATTGTAAATAAATGTTACAGCAGCACTGCACTTACTTTCTCGCGATATACGAGAGTCATCATTCAACAGTATATCCCCGCCGGGAGTCGAACCCAGAACCTCCGGATCAAGAGCCGAATGCTCTAACTACAGTATTATAAAGGCTGCGGATAGTAATAAGTAAATAAGTACCAACTGCAAACTTAAGTTTGTATTTCCATACAAATAATATGAAAATACAAACTTACCTATACCAACTAGATTTATGTAAAAATGATTTAATGAAATATGCAGTCAGGTAGAAAACCAATTTAGAATCCAAATTGTAAAACATCAAAATAAGCTCAACGAAACCGATTTTGAGTAAATCACATTTAAAAAATTTTGTAGTTTATTTTATTTTTATTTTATTTTATTTGGAAGATTTACAAATAAATAAAGTTATATAAATAAACAAATGAGTATACCTATACTAATAACAAATCTTCACCGATAACACAAACATAAAAATAATCCTTTGACAGAGCGTTTATAGAGGCTTATAAGTATAGGAAGAAGAATGTAATACTACGCCTGAGATTATGAAATAAATAAAAAAAAATAAAACATAAAAAACAAGAAAACAAGAAAGTAAGGGAACACCCCTCATATGAATTTCTTGGGACCAGTTGATACTGCCGCAAATACCTTAAATGGAGATGCTTGGTCATGCAAAGTTTCATCAAGATTTTAAGAGCCGTTTTTGTGAAAATTACAATTTTTAATTTTCGTTGTATGACAGCTACCCTCAAAATGAGAGCCAGCAGTAAACCACTCAAAACCCTTCGATGGATTTCCATAAAACTCTTAAATTCCAAATATGGTGTCAATCGGACCATTCGTTTAGCCGCTAGGCCAAAGCGTGACGGACAGGCCGACCGACGGACCGACCGACCGACGGACGGACATTTTTGGGAGACTTATTTTTTATGATGTATAAGTGATATAGAACACATTTTTGAGAAAATTAGAAAAACTTTTTTTTTCACGTAGTATAGATGGGTAGATGGGTGAGGTTTTAGACAAACATTTTCTTCGCGTCCAACTTTTGCTATCATTACATACGACACAGTGATTTAATACATGATAAGAAATTGTACATGGTGTTCAGAAATTAAGTCATATTTGACTGAATCGTTTCGTCAAAGGCGAATAAGGTAGCTTCAGAACATGGATCAGCTCCAGCTCCTTACCGTTAAGGAGTTGTACTTTCCATCATTAGATCATCAACATGAGATGATGAATACCAGACGCAAATACTTGTATAGCTTTAAAAATTATATGACACACGTAATACGTGCCTATAAAATTTGAAGGTTGCCCTCGATTTCCCTAGGATCCCATCATCAGATCCTGACTTGGTGACAATGAGACCACCTCAGGAGTATACTCTTTTGTGTAAAAACAGAATTTTGCAAATAGTTTCACAACTGACGGAGTAATCGGTGAACATATATTATAAAAAACCGGCCAAGTGCGAGGCGGACTCGCGCCCTAAGGGTTCCGTACCTATCTACCATATGATATACTAAACGCTTTTGCTTTTTGATTTAAAAAACTCAGCGACCATCCAACTTGACCCCTCTTATTAGTTGTAAGAAAAATTAAAATATTTAATGATTTCAGACTTTTCCCTTTATTTGTACTGTAAGACCTAGCTTCTTGCCAAATTTCATAATTTTAGGTCAACGGGAAGTACCCTGTAGGTTTTGCTTTTCTGCATAAATGTATGGAGATGAGGACATAAAAAGCCATATCTTTTGATTGCGTCGTTGTAAAAAAATTAAATGTTCAGATCTTGTGTGGTTTATGGACCTTAACATTCGTTATCAATTTCAACCTGATACCTCTTCTCGTTCTTGACAGACAGACAGACGGACAACAAAGTGATCCTATAAGGGTTCCGTTTTTTTATTTTGAGGTACGGAACCATAAAAATATATTCAGTGGAACATAGAACCTCCTCCTTTTTTGAAGTCGGTTAGTGAAGTCGGTTAAAAATACAACAAATTTCTGAGTTTGTGCTAGCCTGCACAATCAAAATTACAGATAATCAATCAAATTCATTAGGTATCTATTAATTAACAAAAAATCTTTTCCACGGGAGATTAGGACAGACTTTGATATAGGTATCATAGGTGATACTGGGGTCCTAGGAGGCTAACAGCCGTGGTCTAGTGGTTAGGGGGCTCGGCTCTCGATTCTTAGGTTCTGGGTTCGATTCCCGGTGGGGACACTGTCCAACAAAAATCCCTTCGTGCGACCTCCCCAGTTTGGTTACGACATTGCAGGATAAATCACCTGATTGTCCGAAAAGTTAGATGATTCCGTGCTTCAGAAGACACGTTAAGCCGTTGGTCGCGACTACTATCTACCAAAACACATGAAACACATTGTAAAAAGCCGACTCTTAAAGTAGGCCGTGCTGCAGTGGTTTCTTGCCGTTTCTTATACTCTGCTGTAGCATGATCAGAAACGGTATAGACTCGCTCTATTTGCATTGTATTCTGCATGACATTCAATAAGTACTCGTATTCTGTAAAGAAGCTACATTGAATAAAGTTATCTGAATCTTATATAGTCGTTAATGAGCCATATCAGAGGCCTTTGGCGGCTTAACAACTCTGACACCAGGGTTTGTGAGGTCGGTCATCGACCATGCAACCCGCACGATATGTTGATGACAAGGAGGCTACTATAGATTACTAACAGTAGAAAAAACTCATCCTGTTAAAGCATATCAATACGTACTTAGTGTGATACCTAGATAGGTTATCAGAGCATAGCAGTGAGTTACTTATCAAAATGTAACGTTTAAGTATTTGTCTTATCGCTTTACGAAAGATTTCATTTCGAGATTTTGGTAAATTTTCTTTATAAATAAATTTTGCTGGAATTTTTTATCACTGGCCTTGTCGTAATTATCTATAGTGGAGGATTTAGCGGATTAGGTGATCAAAGTTTTGAGTAGGATGGTGAAACTTGGCATGTGTGTTTTTTTAGGTTTTTTTTTATGTCACAAGTGGGTAAACGGGCAGGTGGTAAGTGGTGGTAAGTGGTCACCACCGCCCATAACACATACATACATACATAACATCACGCCTCTTTCCCGTTGGGGTAGGCAGAGACCACAGTCCTCCACCTGCTACGATCTTGACATACTTCCCTTGCTTCACACCCACTGTCTTATTAGTGAAATAATTTGACACTAATAAGACAGTAAAGCGCGTTACCCACCCTGAGAACTAAGATGGTATGTCTCACTGTCCTGTAATTTCACTGGCTCCCTTACCCTTCAAACCGAAACACAGTAGTGCAAACACTGCTGCTTCACGGCAGAAAAAGGCAAGGGGGTGGTACTTCCCCAGGCGGACATTGCACAAAAGCCCTACCACCTACAAGGTAGGTAAATTGAAGCTGATTACGATTGAGAGTCGGCGGGAGGGACGCCTGAGGGGGTAAGGGAGGGGGTTGAAGGTTACTCCCGCCGTGTTTTCTTTGAAATTTTATATATGCTGTCGTTTATTTACTATGACAACTGTGGTACCATTTCCGCGTAAATCGTGAAGTGCAAATTCATTTTCAGACTTAAAAAACATGATTTCAGAGGAAAAATTGAAACATTTTTTAAAAATGTCATAATTTTAACATGGAAAACTAGTTTTTTCCTGTTTCAGCATCGATTCCTTTGAAACCTTTAGAGATATAATCATAAAAAAATACTAATGAATACGCTATTTTAACTTGATTCTAAAAATATGACATTCATTAAAAAATCTGATAAACGCTTGAAAATAAAAATTAAAACCTTTTGCGGGTGAGCAGCATTTGAATGGGTGAAGATCATCATTAAATAGCGAATGACATATTTATCTAAGCTATTTATCGAACTAATGTATTTAATAAGTTTAATAAATATCTTGAAAATCTGAAAATATTTCAATAAAACTTATTTACACCAGATTTAAAATAATGATTTACCTAGAGGCAATAATATCCAAAAATAACAATTTGTGGGCTTTTAATGTAGTTGATAATGCTTAAAATAAAACAAAAAACCGGCCAAGTGCGAGTCGGACTCGCGCACTGAGGGTTCCGTACCACCACATAAACATAATTGTATTAGTTGAAATTTCAGTAAGTTAATGTGCTAGATTTTTTGAGTCCGACACGCGCTTGACCAATTTTTTTTATTTGTTGTTATTTTATAGCCTATGCCCTATAAACATACCAATTTACAAGTTTGTAAGTGTTCCCGTTTTTAAATAGAACTAAAACAAAAATCGCCTCAGCAACCAACCAACTTGACCCCTCTCTTATGTATATGAATGTTATTGAAACGGGAGCTCACCACAATTGGTTACCATTAGTTGTGAGAAAAGTTGTAATATTTAATGATTTCAGACTTTTCCCATTATTTGTACTGTGAGACCTAGCTTCTTGCCAAATTTCATAATTTTAGGTCAACGGGAAGTACCCTGTAGGTTTTTGATTTTTGAATAAATGTATGGAGATGAGGACATAAAATGCCATATCTTTTGATTGCGTCTTTGTAAAAAATTGAAATTTTCAGATCTTGTGTGGTTCATGGATCCTAATATATGGTATTAATTTCAACCTGATACCTTTACCCGTTCGTGAGATAAAGGGTCTTGACAGACAGACAGACAGACAGACGGACAACAAAGTGATCCTATAAGGGTTCCGTTTTTTTCTTTTGAGGTACGGAACCCTAAAAATGTCAAGAATTTATAGCAACGCCCACAGCCAACGCATAAACAATTCTGTAAACTTATGTGAACTTTGCACACATTTACAGGCAAATTTTGCAGTGGTTCAACTGACCCCAAACATGGACGCCCGGCCCTGTAAAAGTGGTCGGAGGAAATGTTAGTGTAATGCAATTTTTGTTGGCGGAATGTTCTATATTTGCCTATTAGGGTTCCGTAGCCAAATTGCAAAAAACGGAACCCTTATGGATTCGTCATGTCTGTCTGTCTGTCCGTCCGTATGTCACAGCCACTTTTTTCCGAAACTATAAGAAATATTATACTGGTGAAACTTGGTAAGTAGATGTATTCTGTGAACCGCAGTAAGATTATCACACAAAAATAGATAAAAAAATTTGGGGGTTCCCCACACTTAGAACTGAAAGTCAATTTTTTTTTATACACCTATAACTGGTTTACTAGTAAGCTTAGTTTGTACCTATAAATTTTGTAAAAACGGTGGTCCAATAATTTTTTTTATTAAAATTTATTTATTTATCAAACCCATACGTGTGGGGTATCTACCATATCTATGGATAGGTCTTCAAAAATGATATTGAGGTTTCTTGTATCATTTTTTTCAGTAAATCATATAAATTACTTTTTTCTCTTAGCAATCTTCACCGTAACGACCGATATAATGCTTAGATTTGAGATAAGTCATATCGCAACGCGACTTTATCATCACTATAAACGTCTCATTTGATCGTGACAAAAGATTTTATAATGTTTTTTAAGATATTTCTACATATTAGAAAACCGCAAAATTTGGAAAATAACCTCGCGTATGATTCGAACCTGTGTCTTTTCCGTAAGTATGTTACGCACGGCAGTAAGCACGTAGAAACAAAACCAGTATAAGCTGAACCAGCGCTACGCTTTAAACGCCCGAAACCAGAGACCCGCTCAAGGTCAAAGTGATTTCACCGACGCGCCGTGGAGCTTTACAGGTTGGACTTTGTCGTCCTAATTTATAAGTCAAATTTTCCACCACTGCTGTGCGATGAGCTAAGCTGTTAGCTGGGAAAATTCTAACCAATAGAATTGTGCCATTTTTCCTTACTTGTCAAATGCGTTGTCAAATGGTGTAATCCTATTGGATGGAATTTTCCAGCTCACAGATAGTGGTGGAAAAGCAGACTAACGCTCTAAGTGCTAAAGTCGCACGGCAAGTGTCCAGCTTGACCTGCTCTTGACTATACCTACGTACGGAAAAGACGCAAGCACGCACTTATCGCGAGCTTTCGCTCCTGATGCTGCCTGGCTAGGAGCAACCCGGCACGTTTTGTATCTTATCTTAAATAGCCATTGTCCCACTACTGGGAAAAGGCGTCCCTCCTTTCTCTCCACGACGACGATCTTAAATAGTCACTGTCCTACTACTGGGAAAAGGCGTCCCTCCGTTCTCTCCACGACGACGATCTTAAATAGTCACTGTCCTACTACTGGGAAAAGGCGTCCCTCCGTTCTCTCCACGACGACGATCTTAAATAGTCACTGTCCTACTACTGGAAAAAGGCGTCCCTCCGTTCTCTCCACGACGACGATCTTAAATAGTCACTGTCCTACTACTGGGAAAAGGCGTCTCTCCGTTCTCTCCACGACGACGATCTTCAATAGCCATTGTCCCACTACTGGGAAAAGGCGTCCCTCCGTTCTCTCCACGACAACGTCCTATCCTGTGCTTCCTCCAGCCAATTTATTTGGTCAACTCATCATCGGGTCAATCGCGCGTCGCCTTCTGTTCGTCGATTGCATTCAATGTGTGTTGGGGTTATAGTCAAAAGGCAACAGATATTTTTTTTCATCGAGTTTCTAACACTTCAGAATCAACAAGTTGCACTTAAGAGGGTATTCTAGTCCGAGAAATAGGTATTTGTACAAACTATCACTGTCTCCCTGCGCCTCAGCAATCCTCCCGTATTAGGTGCGATAGGGATAACCCACAGCTTAGACCAATTTTAATTCCCCTGTTTTCTCCTCCAAAACTGAGCTGAGTCAGTTATTTTTAGTTAGTATCAAAAATGAAGAGTAGATCTACGCTCCTATTTTTTTCTTTTACCTTGAAGCTTTTTAAAAAAAATTCTGGTAGCCGTCTAAATTGGGCGGAAAAACAGGATAGCCATAATTTATTTTGATAATTAGTTTTCGAAATAAATAATTGACAGGGTCATGCTTACAGTAGACATTGATTTAAAAACAAAATGCCTTTGCTCTAAAGGCAGTATCCAAGGAGGAAATAGGGGAATCCTAGCTGCATTTCTTCCATCCATACCAAATGATCCCTCTTAATATGTACTAAAATAAACATCTATATCTGATCATTCATGTCATTGTATCCTTACCCTAACGACCGATAAACTGCTAATATTTCATATATCAGTCTGCGTCATATCGCGACTAGACTTTATACAACAATCTTGTCTGAGACATGCCCATAATCCCGATTTTTTAAGATTTTTATTTATTTCACTTACATCGAGAGAATACTACAAATAAAAATGCAAAATAAAAATCAGTCGCTTCTTTATTCTTTTTGCGCAGAGGAGTTCTTATGTCACCGGGTAATAAAAAAACGCTTTTCTTTTCAAAAGTGATGAATAGTATTTATTAGCATTGTTTAATTGCTTATTTTCAAACAATATGATTTACCATTTATGGGTTTTACTGAGCTTATTTAAAATATCAAAAATTCCTCGGTGATATTCCCTCCCTGCCTATCTGTTCCCCGAACAACACACTGGATCTTCATTAGTTTTGTGGCAAGTTCGGTTTACTTATTATGTCAAGACTGTGTCCAACGTAGAAAACTTTCTTTCAGATAACCTATAAAAATCGCCAAAGTAATAATGCTTTATTTTAGCATTATTACCAAAGTGATGTCATGTCCGGTTCCCACACGACCCCTCCCCCTTACCCCGGCGGGTACAGGAGGGGGGGACGTCACTTGTACGATTGATCACCACCCGGGGGATCTGTACTGCTTGTAGCGACCAGTCCTTGTTTTTATTTTCACGGATATAGCAATGACTGAGCACTTAACCTATAGACGCGAAATTTGTGAATACGGCATGGTCAGAAGCCACACAAGTCACAACTTTGGGCTTACAACGAGCCAAGCATTTAGTGCTAAGCCCCTAAACACACTGCGGATTTTTGCATCGATACGACGATAGTAGCCTGCATCGATACAGTCGCGATACAAACGCGATATAGTCACAATTCAGTTTCATATTCAGGAATAGACACAGGTGAAATACTATGAACGCTTTGCGTCGTTCCTTCGTAGCGTTAGTATCGATGCTGCGTAGCGTTTGGATCACGACTTTATCGATGCAGACTAATATATCCATGCTGTGTCGTGACTGTATCGATGCAAAATGTCGCAGTGTGTATATAGGGCCTTAGTCCCAAAGATTACGAGTCTACGCAGCGGTGTCAGGTAGTTTTGAAGAATCGCGAAGCCCCTAAGTCTGCAAAAGTTATTTAAATATCACTGTAACATATTTCAAATAACCAGATGCAGAAGACAAAAAAACTAGAAATAAAAACAAGCTATATTCGAAACATCTTCATCTTAGGTCGATATGTGTGGATGATATTAAAACAAGATACCTGACAATTTAGTAGTTACCTGAGAGAAAGTGTTTAAAGGTAGCCCGTAGCAAAAGATTTGTAAAAATATAAAGCGTAAAGGTAAGGTTAACTCACTCTATTTGAATTTAATATTTTTAGCCATTGGTATAGGATGGTAAATATCGAGTGACTTACAAAAATTACTTAAGATTATAAAAATAAATATATTCCTAAGCTCCGAAAACTGCTAAGAAGTAAGTAAATCATAGTAATACTTATCTTAAATAACACTCGTTGGAATCAAAATCGTCTTAAGGGATTCTGATTCCTACGAGTATGTTTAAAATTTAATGTCAATGTTGGACAGCTATATTCTCATTCTTGGGTGTTGGTTGATGAAGAGCCTGTATCAGTCCAGCAAATCTCCTACCAGGGCCTTTATTCACTATGTGTTGGATGGTCTGAAGGTATATGTACTAGTCACAGGCCAGAGAGCCCGAAATATCTAAATTAGTGTAGGTGGCAATTACACCTTGCGACTCCCATTCATATTATGCTGTTGAGCGTCGAACATAGTTTTCCGTTATTCTTAAAACCGGTTTGGCCAATGGAACAATCAAATGCTATTGAATATCTAACAAAATTTTTTTAAGAGCTAAGCATAGTTTTTTTATTTTTTAAGAAGTTTCAAGATATTCAAGAATTTATAACCAAGTTTCATCTCCGCATAGGGTAGATACTCGATGGTACCAGGATACAAGATACGTAGTGTGGGTGAAGAGGGAATAAACTTGTCTAGATTAGACACTTTGGACAGAGGATCGTAAGAAAATAAAGATTTTCAGTAACTTTTTTTTTTTTTTATGGGCTTACTCTTGACCTCGATCTAGTCTTGAAGACAGAGATGAGGTCGACGATGGAACGAGCTTACCCAGAAGAAGCCTATTCACTCGCGACTTGAATAGATTCGGGTTATATGAACTCGGGAACACAGACGCAGGCAGAGAATTCCACTCTTTAGCCGTGCGCATTATAAAAGGTGTTTCAAAGCGCTTTGTGCGAATGTGCGGAATATCAACCAAGTATGGGTGATATCCCGCGGTGCGTCTGGACTCCCGATGGTAGAAGGGAGATGGTGGAATAAGCTCGTGGAGAACTTAATAAAGATATCAGCAAAGTTTCTAGTTTTAGATTGTCCCCGTTTTAAAGTGAATAAAATGCCTGCAATATCTTTTAAAATTAAAGTTTCCTATGATTCTAGAGCTTGTTTTACTCTTTTCTTTTACGCAGTCGAGGTTTTTGTCTTTTAATATTTTTTATTTCCAACTTTTCAGTTTAAGGTTTGTTACGCCATAATTCTTAAACATTTGTTTAACATATAAGTGGTATATTTTTGTGATCGTGTCTTAAAACCCTTCATTTTGATACCCCACTTCATAGGTTTAGAAGAAGTAAAATCATGAATCTCATTTTGACTCCAAAAACCCGCCATATTGACTTTTCATAATTTAAATATATCCACTGTCACTCGATTTAACGACGCATAATTCATCAAAATCGGTTCAACCGTTTAGTAGTTACTAGGAATCAAAGAAACAAATACACATTACAGGTAGGTACTTTTGGACTTCGCCGTAGTCGAGTTAAAATAATTTAAAAAGTATTTTTATTATTATTGTAAATGGGGGTGCAAATGGCGGAGGGGGAAGGCCAAAATTTTAAATTGTCGTTACTAGGTCAATTGGGGTACAGTATCATATGAAAGGGCTTTACTTGCACAGTGAAACGTCAAGCTTGAAAGCGCCACTTTATTTTAGAAGCGATGTAATAAAAGTAAATTTATTTTGATGCGGGGCACAGAACTCCCCGAACTCGGGGAGTTTATATCTTCTCCATACAAACTTTCAACAGACGACAGGGCATTTTGTATAGAAAAGCCAAAAAAAAATCTCCGATTTTGACCCATGAGTTTTTGGAAAAGTTGTTCAGTTTTGTGGTCTGAGCACACACTTGAGTTGTCACGCAATTTTGCATACATCCGATAGACAACTGGTCTTTTCTCTCCCCTAATGAAAACTTTTACCAGAATATTACACCAAGGTGTCACCCCTAAAAAAAAACAAAAATAGTACATTAAGATGCACGTGCGCTATATTGGATATTACGTCCGAGGCTCAGAAATTGCAGCCCGAGCTGCAGGCGAGGGCGTAATGGAGCCGAGGGTGTAAGCACCAAAGCGCACAAGCTTCTTACGACGTTTTTCAACACATTTGCGAATAAAAACGAATCAAATTCGCTTACCTTTTTGCGGTTCGGGCTGCAATTCCTGAGCCTCCATTTTTCGTTCTCACAATACTTTTCGACATGGAATAAATATACCACAAAGAGCTAGGTTTATACTTATTCGCCAGCTCATTGAAATAAGCCAAAAAGACATTCTCTGAAAACAAATTGGCATTTTTGCTGTTCTTCCATTTAATGAACTTTTCGTAGGTAAGAATGTATTTTTCCTTTGATTTGGCTAGAAGGAGACCTGTGAAGGAGAGTCTCACTTGCATTTTGTGCCCCAGTAATTATAGTATTTCCTGTGGGGTTAAATTAAGTTCTTATTCATTGCTTGAAACCAACGACGACATTGTTAGTTAGTCACAAACATCAAAGCAAATAAAAATACTTCTGAAAAATGGCGCGCATTTCTTTTTTCAGATGAGGAGCTGTGGCAATGCTCCCAAACAGCGTAGTCATTGAAAAAGTACAAAAACTTAAAATTTATTGCTTACAAATTTTATTAATGTAAATTTTTTGTCAAATTTAACAATGCAACAAACTGTTTATATATTATATTTCATCAACATTAGGTATATGGTATATATTTACGAAAATGTCAAAAATATTTTAGACATTAGAACTCCTTGCTCTTTGTTAATATATAAAAAAAAAATTATATAACTAGTGCTGTAATATATAATGAGAAAAGCACGCGTTTTTAATAAGCATGATTATGGACCTAAATACAGTGCAAATACTCGTAGAGCTGTTTTATAAGCAAATGTGTTGAAAAATTCATTACCCAGACTGACAAAATCATTACCATCGCAAAAAAAGGTCCTGTGCGCGTTGATGTCTGAAATTGCGGGGTCCTTACGCAAATTTGGCGAGCAAATATTATTACACCGGTCGAGTGGAGTGCCACCCTAAGGGAGATTATCGGATTTAGGACTTATCTCAGGATTTAGGAAGTTTTTAATCCAAAATAGGCATTAATTTGTTTTGGAATAGGGCATTGTAGAATCGACTTTAAGAATGTTTACACCCCATCCTTTTCTATTGTTGCCTTAAGAGGCAGCTGAAGGGTGAAAGTCCGTGGTGAAAGTCGTGCTAATTCGTAAAAATTCCTGACTACATTGATGAAAAATTACAACTTTGAGCTAAGGGACGGTGTACCGAAAACTGAAAGGGCATGCTTAGTTAAAGAAAGTGAACCACTTTCCCAAAGAAACATTTTTAGGGAAAAAAAAATTACTTCTCCATACAAATTGGCTACTCTGATGGAACAGTTTGTTGCTCTTTCTTTCCGATCACGAAAGTGCCACAAGAGCTAGAGCGTTTCCGTGCGGCTTAAAAACTCTGAAAACCAGTGACCAGTACCTGGCAAAGCTTAATCTAGGATTAGGGCTGGTTTACCTTCTGGGTTGCGGGGGTCAGATGGCAGGCGCTCTGTGTAAAAACCATTATTGCCCTCTTCAAATCCCCTAGGTTAGGTTGACTCCGCAAAACCATAGGCAAAAACGGAATAAGGTTAGAGCAATGATGAATAATAATAATAATATGTATTTTTAGGGTTCCGTACCTCGATATAAAAAAACGGAACTCTTATAGGATCACTTTGTTGTCAGTCTGTCTGTCTGTCAAGACCCTTTTTCCAACCACTCAAGGTGACCTCCCGTTTCAAGAACTTTTCTATAAAAGAGGGGTCAAGTTGGATGGTCCCGGAGTTTTTAAAATCAAAGAGTAAAGCTTTTAGTATATCATATGGTAGATAGGTACGGAACCCTTAGGGCGCGAGTCCGACTCGCACTTGGCCGGTTTTTTTTTTTACATTTATTGGTGTGGTTGGTAGTGAGCCTGCCTTCTACGCCTTTGACCGCGGGTTCGATCCCCGCTCTGGGCAAACATTTGTGTCATGAACACCAGTGTTTGTTCTGTGTCTGGCTGTTATTTATCTATTTATGTATGTACTAGCTGGAGCCCGCGACTTCGTCTGCGCAGGTTTATAAATTGTAGCCTATGTGTTATTCTGATGTATTAGCTATATTATTGTAAAGTTTCATTAAAATCCATTCAGTAGTTTTTACGAGAAAGAGTAACAAACATCCACCCATCCATACTTACAAACTTTCGCGTTTATAATATTAGTAGGAATAGTAGGAATGATAGTAGGATATCATTCTCTGGTACTCATAGTACAGACTGCCTAGTTTGGGTTCAGATGACTTTTTGTTAATTGTTCCCCAATATTTATTTAATTTAAGTTATTTACTAGTACAAAGCTTTATATTACATGATTTTGTACCGATAAAAAATAAACCTGCGCATAACATAATATTAGCAAACAAATTTTAAAAGAAATCTTAAGAAATATCGCGGGTTCCTTCCCAGGGTTCCGCAGGCAACGGCAACGTTAATAAAGCAGCACAAGAACCCAGCCCGTGCATTATTCCTCTGACAGCTAATGACGGATCACCAGCCACTGTGGGTGTACAAAAAATATAACATTTCGCCCAAAATTGTGCACGACGCCACTCGATGACGGAGTTACGGAATTTTTACTTTTGCCTTGACATATTTATATTAAATTATGCCTATGTATAAACAGCAACAATACTAACTGTTCATTTTTAAAGAAAAACAGTCAGTATACTAGGTCGCAATATTATTATAAAAGACTAGCTGGTGCCCGCGACTTCGTCTGCGCAGGTTTATAAATTGTAGCCTATGTGTTATTTTGATGTAAGTATAAGCTATAATATAGCATAAGCTATATAGCTTATACATACATCAAAATAACACAACTACTGAATGTACAATAATATTGCTTCATTATTATTTTTGTACATTCATTAGTTTTTACGTGAAAGAGTAACAAACATCCATCTATCCATCCAACTTACAAACTTTTGCGTTTATAATATTAGTAGGATATCATAAAATGGAGTCTCGTTTTCATCATACGTATTCATCCCCATTCCCCGTGTGGCGCCGCCGCCAAAGAATAGTACCTTCCAACCCATGGGTGTCCCAAGAGGCGACTAAGAGGTTATGAACCGGTGAATTGGGAGCAGAGCCTACTAACCTGGAAAAGCCTAATTTAGGATTGGGTCTGGTTGGCCCTTTGGATTGCAGAGATCAGATGGTAGTCGCTCTGTGTAAAAACCAGTGCCTTCGTCAAATCCCTTAGGTTATGTAGTCGGCTCCAAAAAAAATTATTCAATCAAACTAGGTACGTTTTTGAAATTAAATTCAAAAGGAAAAGTTGTCCACATTGTCGGAATTCATTCTCACAAATCGTCAGCACCTGGGTGGGACATATTTGATCAGCGTAGTCTAATGAATAAATAAGTTTTTTTTCTTGTCTCCTTAACCCTCAGAGAAACAGGAATGAACTTTAAGCTCACCAAAATCGTATTTTATCGTGTGCATATCAATACTGCCTTTTTAGATAGTGGTGCATACCTAATTCCACCCACTTCCACGCTATCATAGATTCGACATTAATAAAAGGATAATATTCAGTATCTGTGTCACGAGCTTATGAGCTTAAAAGTATTGGCTGTTGAGTGGAGTACCAGCCAACAGCCAATTTCAGCTGTCACTATTTTCCCTGTCTCACCCTAGACCAAGGAGGTTTAAGTAGCAGCTCTTTCTGCTAAGGAGGGAGCCATAAGCGTATCACTATCTTGCGAGGGACCTCCATACTAAAATGAATGGATTTTTTTCAAATCCTAAAAACGAAATATTTTTAACTTTCTCTCTAAGAAATATGTGACATGGGCCTTGTTACTACCACAGTTTTTCTGGTGAAGTAAAAAAAGATATATTTTCACTTTCACAAACAAAGTTTATACTAAAACCTAAAACATTAGATTTTTAAAGATTTCTTGATGTTTGTAAAACTTAACTGAGCTTTTTGACCGACTAGTTTAGGCGACTGGGAGACGCTTTACACTTCACTAGTTCATACAGAATATGTTTATGACGGACTCTATAGTTTTTTTACTCTGAGCCCTAGACACTTTTATTTAGTCCTTTTATTAAATTCGACGCCATATTGATTTTTCAATTTTTTCAAATTTCAGGGTTTGTGGTGAAATTCGTCTTTAAAATTTTTGCATTACAGTTTATTCAGAGTTCCTTTCAGACTAGACGTTGCCGTTAGTTCTCCTATCATCTAATGTGATAAGGCCTTCAGATACCTATGGTTTTTCATTATTGTAACTGTGGTCTTAAAATATCTTTTACGAAAAATATACCAAGCTTTTATCTATGTTATGGCTTTTACAATTACTCATAATTTTTTTCTATTGAAATTAATTTAACTTTACAACAATTTAAAAACGTGTAATTTTACTCGATCGCAGCTCGAGCATAAAATTAATTTGTTATTCCGACTCGAATGAGAAGCGATACATCATGCCATCCTCGCATCGCGACCGTATCAAACCATCGTATAATTATTACTTGCCATTGCACCCCTATTTACCTTTTAATACATGTGTGCTATCGCTACAGTATCTCCGCATCTCCTGTCAACTTCTCTTCACGCCAAATTGAAACGTTCAGCTGCACAAAAAGGAATTATAACAGGTTTTTTATAACATCCATTTTTCGGTAAAGAATTCGAGCAAACATGGCTGGTTGGAAAAAATACAATTCGAGCGCATCTGCCGCTTTGTCCAATTCTCGACCAATCGCCGCGTTTCCCGCTCCCCTAGCTGTCAAGCGGCTGACATCCGAATTGTGCGGAATTCGAATGTTATTTTTTTCATGGGCGTTGACGGAGAGTACATGTGTACAGCCAGTGGTACAATTGGGTTGATTGAATTAGTGTTAATTCGGACGGCTGGGACGGACGGGACGTTATGGATTACCACCCGCATTGTCGGTGTAGGTACATGAAACTTACCATGGCTAAAAGGGTAAAGTTTGCTTTATTGTACTTCTCATTTTCCAAAACTGAAAAAAAAACGCAAATACAGGTTGTTATACCAGCCATGTTTGCTCAAATGCCGTTTATTTATAGCACTATGAACGAGATTTACAAGTTCACGTGACTCAATATTGGATTGGAACGGATAAACAGATTCGGGAAACTTTTTTACCCACAGTCGCACGTCGGTGGAAACACTTTAACATTGAGCAGGTCTCTGGTTTCGGGCATTTGTTTCCACTTCCTTTCTGCCGTGTGTACAACCTTACAAATTTATCTTAGAGAGAGTATATGTACTAAAAAGGAGTACATGATCACTGAAAGTCATTCAAAACTTTTTAAAAGCCAGGTAAATGATAATCTGTGCAAGCTCACCATACGGGTGTCGCCCGTCCGGTTGCCGCTCGGCAAACGCAATCGAGCCCGAAATCCCCGCTTGCGCAAACATTTGCTGACGCGTAATGGATTAGCGATGTCGTCCCGTCTACTATTACAGCATACAGACTATATAAACACAACGCAAGAACTGGCTGGGAATAAACCTGCGCCGTGAGTAAAAAATTTAACATTTGAAAATGGAACGAAACCCGCGCGTTGCAGCGTTTTTTCGCTGCCATCTTTAACAATGAAATCTTCATATCATGCCTAATCGAAAATTTAATTTGTAAGTAAAAGCAAAAATACTTGATATTGTTAGTTTCTTATCTATCTTATAGGATTGGTCAGACCAGAGGCGCTAGCACCGAACCACCGAACTCAATCGTTATCGAATCTCTCTTTTCTTTTTGTATAGAAAAAAAGGGAGAATCGATAACGATTGAGTTCGGTTCTAGCCCCTCAGAGGCCCTACCGCCGAACACAATCGTTATCGATTCTCTCTTTTTTTCTATACAAGAAGAAAAGAGAGATTCGATAACGATTGAGTTCGGCGGTAGCGCCTCAGATGCTTACTCTACTAAACCTGTAATTAGATTTTCAAGCCCACAAATGGCCTCTATAACACTAGCCTAAAGCCTCGTTTCGTATTTTGGCCTATTTCCATATGAAAAGTCAATTAAAGTCTAAAAAAAAAGTCTTTTTACACCATGAAAGTATAATGACCCTTCAACACATTTGCTCATAAAACAGCTCTATTTGCACTTTATTAAGGTCCATAATCCAGCTTATGAAACACGCATGCTTTTTTTATTTTATTATCGCACTAACGTTTTATTTATTTTTTATTTCGTCAAGGAGCAAGGAGTTTTCATGCTTATTACGACAGTAACATTTTCATATAATTCTCTATTCGAGAAAATATGATAAATGAATTAGTTTTCAGCGTCTTTTTAAATATTTATTAGCGCGTTTTAGTGCGTTCAAGAAACTTACAGCGCCATCTGTTGTTGAGTAGCATAGCTTGCTCACCCGATGATATTTTAATCATACAGGTACTAATCTAATAAAAGAAATAATGCGCGCCATATTTACAAATATTGTGGTGTTTATAATTGTAATTATTTCTAAAAGTGTCGACCTCAAAAATACTTAGACACGAAATAGAAGTTTAGAGGTTGTAAAAATCAAAGGAAACTAGCAACATAATGCAGCCTGCAAAATGTTCCGGTGGAGGTGCGTGGACATTTAAGCTAAGCAAATTTTAGTATTTCGACTCGCAAATGTGTTGAAAAACGTCGTAAGACGCACGTGTGCATTGTTATTACACTCTCGGCTCCATTACGCCCTCGACTGCCTCTCAGGCTGCAATTCTGGAGCCTCGTGTGTAATGAGCAGAATAGCGCAACTTGCATCTTAATGTACTATTTTCTAAGGTCAGTTTTTGTTAACTGTCAATATTGTTAGAAGCTGCGTGTGCGCGGCCCATAAAGACGCACTATTTAAATTTAGAAATTAGGCCCATTTCATTAACCGTTACGGCAAAAACTTTATATTTTTCACCTCACTCGCTTGGAAATGTTTTTCAAAATCTGTTAAGATGCTTTTTGGCCGCTAGAGTAAAAATTTTACGTGATTATATGACAGTACCTGGGCGACCGAGCTTCACTCTATAATAGCCGCCTCAACAGTAAAATATCATCGGGTGAGCAAGCTATGCTACCCGCCAACAGATGGCGCTATAGGTTCCTGTCTAAAACGCGGTATTTTAAAAAAATCTTAAAAACACGAGCATAATGTATTTTCGCCTCCGAAAACCCCCGTAAAACCCCGAAAACTCCGTATGGTAGGTAAACTTTATTGAAATCGATAGAGCCGTTTTCGAGAAACCGATTACAAAATGTATATAAAAACATATGTACGAATATATGTATACAAATACCTCGGCGACCGAGCTGTGGTCTATATAATCTGCCTCAAGATTAAAATATCATCAGGTGAGAAAGCTATGCTACCCGCCAACAGATGGCGCTGTAAGTTTTTGTCTAAAACGCAAGTTTTCCCAGACATGAGACCCAGCTAGATCGATTTTTTGCCCCCCGTATGGTAAATTTCATCGAAATCGTTAGAGCCGTTTTCGAGAAACTGATTAAAAATATACACCGTGTTCCTGAGGATGTGCATTAATTGTAGGAGCTCCTTTAGTTAACGACCCTGTACAACTTTCCCTAAGAAACATAGGTTGGAATACGAAAAAAAAATTGCACTCCCATACAACAATTTTTTTCGTATTTAAACTTATGTTTTTTAGGGACAGTTGTGCAGTTTCGTTAACTGAACGTGCTTTTAAAGTTAATGCATAATACGAAAAAAAATATTTTTGTATGGGAGGTCAAAGTTTTTTTTTTCGTATTTCAACCTTTGTTTCTTAGGAAAAGTTATACAGTTTTGTTACCTGAACGTGCTCTTAAAATTAATGCATATCCCCAGGAACACGGTGTATATACTATATATTATATACCTACAAATACCTATTGCTTGTAGCGGTTAAATGATTTATATTGAAATGTGGTTCGTAAAACGATTCGTTTACAGCAGTTTTAGAGAATCAACATCTTCAATTTAATGTTGGCTCCTGATACTATTCTAATCCTATGACACGAGCATCTTTTTTTTTCTTTATTGGTCAGTTAAGAGAGTAACTGATGGTACACACTGATTGTACTTACATCATAATTATACGGGGTGTGAGGGACAGTGTACCGAAAACTGAAAGTGGACGTTAAATGTGATGTTATAATGAAGATACATTTTTTTTGCTTGCTCTTTACCTCGATAAGTTATCGTCCGTCGCAGCTAACGGCAGGCATCAAGCGTGTTTTGTTTCACGAATCAGTCTTGTTCGCTCCGTTGAGACGGGAAGACTGTGATTGTGTGCACCGCACGGTAAAATAAACATAACCAACAAAGAAAACATGAATAAATACGGAAAACAAATCTTTTTGTGAGGGGCTGTGAATGTATTCGTAGTTTTCGTTTAGTTTTTTTTGGTTTATATATATTTTTTTTACCTTGTATTGATGGGATCAATCTGAACAGCTTTTGTTCAACGACTTTGCTAACAACACAAAAAAAACAACAAACACCTTACAAAAGACAATGCAACTTTTCCATAGACCTCTGGTCCAACATTTTGAAAGGTGTTGTACAAGAGCGAAACCTATGTCAAATGATAGACTTTGTCATCAGTAACAACTTTTACTATAGCACCAAAAATATAGGTCCCGGTGAAAAAAAGTTGCAAATTTCAGGAAGACCTTGCAAATTTCAGGAATTATGTGATTTCATAATTATTGAATTTCTTAGCATATAACACATGATTTCACCTCCTGTGCCTAATAAATAAGTAAAAATAATATATACGATAACAAAGCCGAGACATCCACTCTACGGGCTCTCTCCCGCCGCAGGTCAGTTGCGAAGCCGCAAAAGCTTCCTGCGATCTACACAGCATACCGACCAAAACCCTTCCGACGTGAGATGCAACCTTTGGGCAAACGAGTACCTACATTCACTGTACCCCCCCAACGAACACCTGCCTCCTGGCTATAAGGAACCTTGGCCAACCTGGAGAAGTCTAAATAGGCTAAGGACCCAGGTTGGCCGAAGCAAGGATAACCTGTGCCAGTGGGGGTTCCTAAGTAGCGCAGACGCCAGCTGTGAATGTGGAGAACCCCATGGCGCACCTCACTAATTGTCCCGCGTGCCCGACCACCTGCTCGCGTGAGGACTTACTTGACGGTAACCAGAGGGCTACCACGGTAGCCGCTTTCTGGGCAAGTAAGATTTAGCCCGTGTTCTTGCCGACACGAAACAAGAAGAAGAAGAGTGTTAAAATATATTTTTTCCCATAAACATCTAACTCGGAGTAATAATTGGTATCATTAATAGAAACCAAAGGGTATTAACACCCTAACCCTATACTAGTCTGTCTTAACATAAACAATTTGAAAATGCATACACATTTTTCTTAGTGGCTCGAAAAAAAAGTCCCGTCGCCCGTGGAATATTCAATAATAAAATAAGCTCGTTAGAAATAGAAAGTCTAAAAACAGTTAAAAGACACAACGAGTCGGTCGAACTTCGCTTGTAGATCGCGCACGCATGCTTTGTGTGCGTGATACCGCTGTCATACACACTAGCATTTATCTCTAGTCTGAGTAATGAGTAATGACGCAAACAGGATCGCAGCCATGTGTTCTGTCTCTTTCTCGCCTGTTATCTCCTAGGCAATAAACCCACGTCACCTTCATGGAGTCTTTGCAGTCGTTAGAAACGTTACCGTGCACTTATCTGTGGTCTTTTTGGTGACTTGGAAAATATCTTAGACCCCAATTTATTCTTTATAATGTTGAACTAAGCTTGGTTTACCGGACTTTGATTTTCTTATGGATTATGCCTAATGAATTATGCCTAAATAAAAACCTTTTTTAGCTCAACAGTAAGGCAGAAAAATAACGATAATTTTGGTCCAAATAGTACCCACCCACACTGTTGATAATTCCTCAACTGAAAGGCATGTTTTTAGCTTAATACTTTTGTTTCTTGCTTTTTTTCAGTACGATTTTAGGGGTCAATGTTCAGAAAAGAATGTCTAATGTTTGATAATTTACGTATTGAAAACGAAGTTAATTCAAGTGATAATAATGAAAATATTACATTTTTTTGTTAATGTAAATTAATTGCACAAACGTACAAAGGACGGGCCTGATGCCACGCAGCATTATCTACCGGCCAACCTAAAGGCAGAACAGAAAGAGTGACGCGTCCTGTGAACGGTTACCTTCTTGGTCCTGGTATTGTTGGGTACGCAGATGACAGTACTGCCGTCGAGAGATATATGTCTAGCACAAGATCCAGCAGTGACGACATACGTTCTTCGAAAGAGGCTATGTTAGAGCGAATAAACTTGACCTTAAGTCGTGTCTCCGAGTAGTGTGACAAAAATCTGGTGAGTTTCAACGCCACCAAAACACAGACCAGTCTGTTCACCGCCAAAAGGAGTCCGTTCAATATGGCTCCTACTTTTCGAGGTACAACTGTACCAGTTACTGACAGCCTCGAGCTACTTGGCATGACGTTGTGTGTAAACCTGAACTTCGGCGCTAGCGTTGATTCAAAAGCCCAAACTGCGGCAAAAAAGCTGGACATCCTCAATAGTGTTAAACGATACTTCATTCCTGGTTAGCTTCTAGTTTTATACAAAGCCCAAGTCCGATCCTGCATGGAGAATTGCTGTCACCTTTGGGATGGCTCAGCTAAATACCAACTAGAAGCACTAGACTCGATAGATCGCAGAGCCAAGAAGCTCGTTGGTGATGAGAGATGATGAGATGAGATGCTAGTGAAAACCAAGTTTCACAGTCTGGCCCACCGTCGCAAGGTTACATGTCTGTCGGTCTTTTATAGATTGTAATTCGGAGAGTATGCTCTAGAGCTCTACGAGCTTATTCCACCATCTCCCTTCTACCATCGGGAGTACAGACGCACCGCGGGAATTCACACATACTTGGTTGATATTCTGCACATTCGCACAAAGCGCTTTTAAACGTCTTTTATAATGCACACGGCTAAAGAGTGGTACTCTCTGTCTGCGTCTGTGTTCCCGAGTTCATATAACCCTAATATATTCAAGTCGCGAGTGAAAAGGCTTCTTCTGGGCAAGCTCGTTCCATCGTCGACCTCATCTCTGTCCTCAAGACTAGATCGAGGTCAAGAATAAGCCCATTGACAATAAAAAAAAATCAGAAACCCCAAGTTGAGATCGAGGCTACATGTGTCTGCATAATAAATGACCAGGACGCAGAGGGCTTGCACAAGCATACGCTTTGTCTCAATTGGAAGATTTGGATGGAAGTTTTTAAATCTATAAAGAAGTTTAAGAGAATTTATGACCCTGCGGCTAATGTTGTTGGTCTTTCCAACTGAGGGTGTTGTCAAGAATTAAGCCAAGATCCTTCACGCTTTTACAGAGTTCAATAACATTATTATTTGTACTACCAACATTAATATGAACTACCTAAAATAATAGATTGGCATTTATCAGGGTCAACCGCGATACCGAATTTTAGTGACCAATGATTTTTCATTTTTTTAAATTAATATTATTACGATTACAACATTTTCCCGGTAAAATAAATTATAATAATATTGTTACGAGCTGTCAAGAGAAAGAACAGTACCAGAAAGATCAATGGCCGCCGATAGGCCAAAATGCCTATTCTCCTTTTGGCATAGCTCATTACGTTAGATGTAGTTGTTTGTTGTTGTTCAAATAATCTAAGTTACATTATTTTTACTAAATTTAGATTGCGTGTATGATGTTTACAAAATGCTAAATATGTAGCAGATTCCTCTTATTTTTGGCTTATATACTATGCGCGTCGTATGAAATCGAGCGAACTATGATAATACTCGTAAGTGTCGAGCGCCGTGCGATCATTTCCTGCCCGCTGCGCGGCGCGGGGGATGCAAGACGCGCGGGTGAAATCTGATTTTTTCCTGGCTTTATACGCGCTCTTAAGGGCACTGCATGTTATCCTACGTCATCGAGTACAAGAAATTTGCAACTTTGTAGCGATAGTAGTGGCCTACTAGGTCCACAAAACGTTGGTCTGCCAATCCGCAACCTGGCATGTTTTGTACAGTCGGAGCGAAAAGTGGTTACGTGATAGAGTACACGAATGAAACTTATTCGTAGAAATAGAATGCACCTATATAAGTAAAAAACCGGCCAAGTGCGAGTCGGACTCGCGCCCTAAGGCCGGTATTTCACTGGGACACCATGGCAGCGCAACCAGTCGCCGCTACCAACAAAATGTATACAGCTCTATAGAGAGTTAGGGGAGCAGGGGGCAGAGTGAATCAGGGGGCACAGTGGTTATTCATTAATATCTCGCGCGCTATTCATTAAAATCACACACTCACTTCGAACGATCGTATGATCTATCCAATACCCCTCCCTCCCACCGGTCACCGACACGTTCTCACTGCCAGAGGTCGCGCTGCGGCCGCTCTGCGAAACTTAAGCCGCCCTTTTTTTTTCTCGATGTTATTTTGTGAATCTTTTTGACAAACTTAGCCATTCAAATTGTATATTTCTTTGTTTTATTACTAATAAACATTTAATGAGCTACGTAAGTCGTGGTTATTCTATTGCGTCACGATTAATTTTGATAGTAGTTTCAGTCATTGTTTTTAATTTGACCTTGTGGGGTACAGTGAACTAATTTCATATGGGGCACTGTGGACTGGAGCTTTTAGTATATCATATGGTAGATAGGTACGGAACCCTTAGGGCGCGAGTCCGACTCGCACTTGGCCGGTTTTTTTCATACTTATATAGGTACCTACTATTTCTACGAATAGGTTTCATTCGTGTACTCTATCACGTAACCACTTTTCGCTCCAACTGTACAAAACCTGCCAGGGTGCGGATTGGTAGACCAACGTTTTGTGGACCTAGTAGGCCACTTCTATCGCTACAAAGTTGCAAATTTCTTGTTCTCGATGAAGTAGGATAACATACAGTGCCCTTAAAGTCTATGAGGACCGAAATGAGGTCGGCGATGGAGCGAGCTAGCCGAGAAGAAGCCTATTCACTCGCGACTTGAATCTATGAGCTCGGGAGCACAGACGCAGGCAGAGAATTCCACAGATTACGCACCGCACTGAGCGCTTTGAAACACCTTTCTGTGTTCCCGACTTCATACCTATACTGCGAAACCACGGAGCAGAGAATTCTCTGCTCCGTGTGCGAAACACTGTTCTTTTAGTTGCGAGTAAATAGGCTTCTGGGCAAGCTCGCTCCATCGTTGACCACATCTCTGCCCTCAGGCAAAGAATACCTCAGGGCTAGATCGAGTTCAAGAGTAAGCTTCAAAAGTTCATAAGATTTATTTCTCAAATTCGTGCCAACTTCGTATCGTCCAATCTCCCAGAATGGACTCAGAGTGCATGTTAGTTAGGTAATAGTGCCAGTGCCCGCAGCCAGTGGGCATTACGCAAATAATAGCACATCAAATACAGATGGACCTTGTTTGTTCTGACAACGGATTGAAGGTCGCATATTGTACCGACACACTTTACCTACTCGATCTTTGCTTGAACTAAGGGGGTCTCTATTATACTAGTGTTTATATCCTATATTATAAACGAGAAATTTTGTAATACGTATTATACATAGCATCACACCTCTTTCCCGTCAGGGTATAGTAGGCAGAGACCACAGTCCTCCACCTGCTAAGATCTTGACATACATTTTAATATTTGCATATAATTTGTAATCGGTTTCTCGAAAACGGCTCTAACTATTTCGATTAAATTTACCTAAACGGGGGTTTTCGGAGGCGAAAAATCGATCTAGCTAGCTCTGGCAACATTAGTATTCTCCATTTCTTGAAAATAGCGTGTTTCAGAAACCCTACAGCGCCATCTGTTGGTCAATAGCATAGCTTGCTCACCCGTTGATATTTTAATGTAGGTTTCATTATAATATTTTACATTTACAAAACCGCAAGTGGGCCGCAACACCACAATATTTTTCTTACTTTCACGGTATTTGGCCAACCTTTTCCAGAGAATTGTAATTTTATATACATTTTAGAAGAATCTATTCATAAATAAACATTATAAACTGAAAATTTCTTCAAGGGCGTCCCCACAAGACATGGTTCCCAAAAGGCTGGCAGCGTTGCCCCTTTGAATGGCGAGACTCAGCCTTTGAGCAAAAAAGCTGCAGGCCCTTCGGTCACCAGAGGACTTAAATAATCAGAAGATTTTGTTCTTCAAGTCCTCTGCTATAAAATCTCTACGTATAACTAAAATCTCTCTAACTCAAAATTCACTTTTTAAAGTATCGTGTTGATGTGTGCCGGACACAAACAAACTCATATTTGCCTCGACAGGGAATCGAACCAACCGAATCACATTATGTAATGAGGGAAGCTGACTTACACCATACCCTGCAGAAGTTGTAATTCTAGACCTCGTAGCATCAGGAATAATGGACACAGCCCTTCCATTCAAGATCTGAAGCCGCCGCACACAAGCAAACAGCCAAACAAATACAGCAACCGACGCTCTGTTTGTTCTTACCAGTTGAAGGCTGCGGCTTTTAGTAGATTCTTTCTTACTCTGGTTTTAATTGCGTTTTAGTTTTAACAGCCTCCATGTTAAAAGCGTTCGACTCTCAATCCAGAGGATCTGGGTTCGGTTCCCGATAGAGACATTGTCAGGCAAAAATTACTTTGCAAGACTTTTGGTTAGGACATTGCAGAAAATACAGATGATTCCGTGCTTACAGAATACTTGAACAATTTTTTATTGTATAAAGCATTGATCTACAAGCTAGGTCGTAGATCAATGGTAGGTATACCATAGTTCTTCGCTGGCGAAGTTAAATGACACATCCTTCTAAATAGTGTAATATACCGTCTCGGATATGTTTATAAACACTGCACTGCAGCACGGTCGGGCATTTGACGGGCATACTTTTGTATGTACGTTTTAGCACGATACCGTCAGGCCCACGTGAATATCTAAAGAGAGAAGTGTGCTTTCTGGGAAAACTGAATATCCAGCATATCACTCTCGCACCGCGGGATTTTCGGCGACTCCTTTTTTAGGGTTCCGATACCAAAATGGTAAAAAAGGAACCCTTATGGTGCGACTTTGTCTGTCTGTCTGTTCGTCTGTCTGTCACACCTCTTAATTGCACATGAAAAAATTTTGAAAAAATTATGATTATAAATGTAAAGGGGGCCAAAATAGGGGGGGCCAAATTTCAAATTGTCGCTACTAGGTCGAGTGGGGTATCATATAAAAGGGCTTTATTTGTACATTCTTAAATATATTTTTGTATTTTTTTACGTTTCTTAGTTTTCAAGTTATGAAGAAAAGTGTCAAAAAAAAATACCATTCCCCCCTTATCTCCGAAGTTTGTGAAAGTAAAAATCTGAATTAATTACAGTTGACAGAAGTTTATGTAAACATTACAGCAAAGATAAAACGAACTTTCGAAGTTGCACAGTTTTTTAGGAATCTGCAAATAACCTTTACAAACAAATTTAGTTTTGCGGTCCTAAAAATGGACTTTATTGCTTCCAAAAATACAAAAAGTAGGTATATCGGAACCCTCGGCGCACGAGTCGGACTCGCACTTGACCGGTTATTATTGTTGTTCTTTGCTGGGTCAGGACGAAGTTAAACGGCACGTCCTTCTAAATAGTATACTCGTACCACCGTCTCGGATGTGTTTGTTTTGGATGTGGCTTTGTATGTACAGTCCATAGAAAGAAAGAAAGAAAGAAAGAAAGAAATATTTATTTGTTGCATTAAAGTTCTTAAAACTAAGGGTACAATTGAGGTATCACATGCAACAAAAAGGTCCCGCTCAGCAATAAGCTACGGTTGGACCGTAGCGCTGATCTTCCGCGAAACCCAATATACCTAAACTACTTAAAAATACTTAAAACTAACACAGCAGGTTTTTTAAAATGTTAAATATATATTTAAGTACCTATACATACAGGTGGCAGTAAGTTATAGCACGTCAGTGGAAACATTTGTAAGTTTATTACCATGCCATAAGGTTCAAAATGTTTCTAATGATGTGCTGTTGAGTGTACATTATGAACAATATGTTGTTTGTATATCTTCAAGTTAGTCAGATACCAGTTGGAGTTGGAAAAGTTTCGGCTAGCCGTTGGTGCGGTTCCACGCCTGCCAACACCAAATTTATTTGGATGCTATGTAGAATGCGTGTTGGTGCGGGTGCAAAAGTACCTTACCTTCGGAGAGTGTGCCCAAGAGCTCCATGAGCTTATTCCGCCCCCTTCTACCATCGGGAATCCAGATGCACTGCAGGATATCACCCATATTTGGTTGATATTCCACACATCCGCACAAAGCGCTTTGAAACATCCTTTATAATGCGCACGGCTAAGGAGTGGAATTCTCTGCCTGCGTCTGTGTTCCCGAGCTCTTATAACCCGAATCTATTTAAGTTGCGAGTGAATAGGCTTCTTCTGGGCAAGCTCGTTCCGTCGTCGACCTCATCTCTGTCCTCAAGGCTAGATCGAGGTCAAGAGTAAGCCCATACATAGTAAAAAAAAAACCTAGCTCATCCACTATATTTTTTTATTATTATTATTTTTTATATACCCAGACACAGAACAAACACTCGTGTTCATCACACAAATGTTTGCCCTGGGTGGGGATCGAACACGCGGCACTCGGCGTAGAAGGTAAACTCACTCACTACCAACCACACCAACGGGCTTGTCAAAGTAACTCACAGAGAAAGAAAGTGTTGATGAGATAATTTTGTGTATGGGAAGCTCGTTTTCCTGAAGGCATGTCATCAAGTCATCATAAAGACACCGGACCTGTTATGCAACCACCAGACCTGCAACGGTGGCCTTCAGTGGCCTGGAAGAAATCGCTACCTTAGCAATAAGGCCGTATTCTGTTTCCTGTGTTGTCTCTTTTGGTTTCTTGGTGTTAAATAAAGAAAATTTGTATTGTAAATCTGATGTCGAAAATAAAAGCGTTCTGAAACACGATTTCTTCCAATTTGCGCCTTGCCAATTTTCATGACTGATCACAATAGAAAATATTTTCTTCTCTCTATCGATCTTATTCTATATAACAGATTTTAGCTTGAGATGACTGGTCAATTCAAAGATGGGGACTATTTCTTCTAATTTCAACCCTTATTACTGCATCTCATCGCACCTCGTACGAGTACCCCGTTTAATAAAACTAACCCTCCTACCAAGACAACATGTGTCGTCCACACGTCGCGTCGGCCAATTAATCAACGCTGGTCATCTCATCTCTGTCTCTTGTCAATTAACTGGGATTATCTTGGACATCTATTCATACACAGGGTGTAAGGGTCGGTGTACCGAAAACCGAAAAGTCTTGCTAAGTCAACGAAACTGAACAACTTTCCCGAAGAAAAATTTTTGGGAAATTTAAAAAAAAAATGTTCTCAATACAAACTGTTCGATCAAAGTGAGCAATTTGTATGGAGCTCATGTTTTTTATATTCCAAAAATATGTTTCTTTGGGAAAGTTGTTCAGTTTCGTAACTGAGCTGGTCTTGCAGTTCTCGGTATCCCCTACTAGGTCGGAATACGAAATAAAAATTGACCTCCCATAGAAACTAAATCAGCTGATAGCGTATTTTGTATGGGAGGTCAAAAATTATTTTTCGTATTTCGACCTATGCTCCTTATTATTAGGAAAAGTTGTTGAGTTTCATGGGCAGAATCACATCTTTTACTAAGAATAAAAAAGGGAAGACCGATGCTCGCCCATCGATTATTACCTAGCTACATAAAATATTAATCAGAATAATTACTTCCTCGATACTATCATATCATATAGACAGGCTTTGTATTCTTTTTTTAATGCTCTACACCGTTGAGAAATACTCATATACTTATTCTACCTGCTATTCCAAAAAACACGAAGTATCACGTAGGTACAAACTACATACAAAACTTTGTTAATCCAATATTTACATTAATAACCACTTCCTGCTAAGTAGAATGCCGAAGTACAATGAATGTTATGAATGTTTTGACCGTCAAACAATTAGATAATGCCCGTCGAATAACAGAGGAACCTGTAGGACTCAATTTGAGACGATTCTAATAGTGACGTCAAGTGTTTTTGTCGCATTTAGAAAGATCTACTTAGATTTTCCGTTTTAAAAGTTTTAAATTTTTCGTACATGAACGGCAATTGACTTATTTAATATTATATAATTTTTAGGGTTCCGATTTGTCTGCTTTGTCTGTCTGTCTGTCACACCTGTAGGTATATCTTTGCAACCACTCATGCTATCGACTTGAAATTTGGTATAGTTTTAGAATATGGTTGTCCAACTTGATTGCACATGAAAGAATTAAAAAAAAATATATTATTAATGTAAAGGGGGCCCAAATAGGGAGGCAAAATTTCAAATTATCGGTACTAGGTCGAGTAGGGAACCATATGAAAGGGCTATTTTTTTAAAATGCTTGGTTTTTAAAGTTATGATGAAAAATGTCAAAAAAATACCGTCCCCCCCCCCCCCCCTCTTATTTCCGAAGTTTGCGAATGGAATAATTAATTACAGTCGATAGACGTTTATGTAAATATTACAGCAAAAATAAAACGATCTTTCTAAGTTGCAGTTTTTTAGAAATCTGCAAAAAACCTTTACAAACAAATTTAGTTTTGCGGTCCTAAAAATGGATTTTATTGCTTCCACAAATACTAAAAGTATATCGGAACCCTCGGGAGCGCGAGTCCAACTCGTACTTGACCGGTTTTTTATTGTCAATGGGCTTACTCTTGACCTCGATCTAGCCTTAAGGACAGAGGACGATGGGACGAGTTTGCCCAGAAAAAGCCCTTTCACTCGCGACTTGAATACGAGTAGATTCGGCTTATAATGAACTCGGGAACACACGCAGGCAGAGAATTTATTCTACTCTTTAGCCGTGCGCATTATAAAGTATTTTTCAAAGCGCTTTGTGCGAATGTGTGTAATATCAACCAGATACAGATACAGATACAGATTCTTTATTCATAACCATTGTTACAAGTCATCATTGAATTATATTAAATTGTATATAAAAACAATGTAAATAATATTAAAATATCATAATATGCAATACATTTATCACAGATAATAATTATTCAATTTTCTTGCTCTCAGGGAGCACTGGCCTATTTAACAGTTCGTTGATATCATAAAACTGCTCTTTCAGCAACCACAACCTTAAACGGTTCTTAAATATTTCACGGGATGTTGCATTCGTGACTTGCTCCGGTAGTCGGTTGTAAACGGATGGGCCCACCACGTACACAGAGTTTTCCGATTTGGTCAGTCTGTGACGTACTGTGCTTAATCGGCTACTGTATCTCGACGAACGGGTTTGACCATCACCGCGCCTCGCAAAGTATGCAAGGTTGTCTTTAATAAAAACGGCTATTTGCTGAATATATATTGAGGGAAGTGTGAGAATTTCAAATTTTGAAAAGCAAGGTCTAGCAGATTCATCGTCCGGTATTCCCGCCATAGCCCGTACAGCTCGCTTCTGCATTACGAACACTCGTTGTCTGTCAGCGGCTCGCGCCCACAGCTCGGTGCCGTAAGTCAGAAGCGAGTGTACGGTCGCAAAGTAGCAGGATCTAACTACATCTGGGCTAACCGTAGCTGCAAGCCTCCGCAATGCAAAGCATGCGCGACTTAGACGAGCGCATAGTGCGTCAATGTGCAGGTCCCATTTTAGACCGCTATCCAGCTCGAAACCCAGCAGTCGCGACCAAGTGTCTCGAACCAAGTGTGGGTGTTATCCTGCGGTGCGTATGGACTCCCGATGGTAGAATGGGGATGGTGGAATAAGCTCATGGGGCTCTCTATAATTTTACAAGCAATAATTTCCTATAAAGCTTCTGAAACGTTACTTAAGCATTTTACATTCCTAGAGGGGTATGATGCTTCCGAGATAGGGGTTATGATGCTTGCTCCGGATCCTACCTGGCACAAAGGTTATCTTTAGCCATTACCGCGGCAACATGGCCTGTGTCATAAGCACTGAGAGTGGCACGATTCGGGGCGGACTTTTCACCTAGATGTCCGTCCAGTAAGAGGACTTTGTCTTTATTTGCATATAATTTTATTAAACACTTATTGTTTGAGTTTGATGTATTTATATTCACTTTTTAACTTCATTTACATTTTACAATTAATGTGTTATTTAAAAGAATACCGGTCTTCTTTATAACTAAACAAAGTCTATACAATAAAACTCGTCTTTTAGGATTCCGGCATTGGCTTTGTTTTTACAAAAATTACAAAAAGCAATTGCATCACAAGTTACAAGTTGGAGGAAAAGCGTAGAACGTGTTTTAAGAAACTAACAATTAATTAAAAAGTAGATGATCGCTAAATTCATAACCACAGTCAGGGATAGAAATCGTAGGTTAGAAACTACTATTTTAATATCCAAACAGAGGAAGTGTAATTTTATACGAGTAGTTAGTCAGTTGGCTAAGTTCAACACTGTACTAAGCTATTTTCTTTTTACAAGATTTATAAACTAATGACTTAAATCAGCACAGTAGAATAGGCACCCCTGTCCACTGTATACAATAAATGTCAAGTCTTGATACTTTGAAAGCTAAGAACACGCGATATGGCCACTCACGCGCCGCGGGAGGCCTTAACAAAAATATTGAAACGTCTTTTATCTAAACTAACTTTTTTTCTACCAAGTGACACCTGTCATATAGCTCCCACGAATTGCTTTATGATACGTAGTGTAGCAATAAGCCTGCGAAAACAGTGATTGATACAAAAATTGTATGAATATCGTATATGCGTAATTTGCGGTGGTAAAGAAATCGGGTAGATTTTTTTTTTCTTAAAAAATGCCTGCTATGCCGTTGTCCGTGTGGTGCCGGCAAAGAATAGTATCAACCCATCTCTACCCGTTGGTGTCGTAAGAGGCGACTAAGGGCTTATGAACCGAAGGGTGGGAAGCAGCATCTTTTTGTGTATCGTACCACCTTATATACTGCGGTCACCAAAAACAGCGGTGGCCAGCCGTAACGCTTACAAGCGTGGTGACTATGGTAAATCCCCTACGAAAAACCATACATTCTTGCGGGAGTTCTGGGGGGAGTTCTCTGTTATACAGTGGACGTTTTGTGGGATGTATATAAGAGTATTGTACTTAGTATGTATTTATTTCCTATAATTTCTAGGGTTAAGTCTTACAGTCCCACTGTGACTTGTAGATAGTACCTAGACTAGTTGATAAAAGCTCGTGACAATATTTTATATTGGAAAAATTATATGGAGCTCAGCCAAGTAATTAATTACTATAAGTTTTCTATAAGTTTTTTAGTTAATCTTAAATAATATTATTAGGCTTCTCTGTCGTGCTATGAAGAAAGAACATTATTAAGGTTTTTTATGTTGATATTAGGACGATACCAAATAACAATTAGTATTTTTTTGCTCCAAACGCGTTAGGACTAAAACTAGATTAAGCTCTACAGTAAATTATTATTTGTACTAATTTAATTTTTTTTCCTCCACAGCCCCAAAACTGATGATACCACCACCGGATTTCGTGACCCAAGCCGTGCTGGGCAGCCCCCAAGACCCAAGAACTCCAAACTCACAAATGCTAGCCAACCCTCTCCTCAACTTAAACAACACCGGCCGAACGAATTTCACCAACAAACAACTCACAGAACTCGAAAAGGAATTTCATTTCAACAAATACCTCACCAGAGCGAGAAGGATAGAAATAGCGTCCGCCCTGCAACTAAACGAGACGCAAGTAAAGATTTGGTTTCAGAACAGAAGGATGAAACAGAAGAAGCGAATCAAGGAGGGTTTGATCGTGCCGACTGAGGCGCCTCCTGCCACGTCCGCCAGTACTATTGGGTCTAGTGAAAATAGTAGGGAATCCAGTTAAATGAACGATCAAGTTTAGTTTTTGTGACATTTTGTGAAATGTGTAACTAAAAGGATATTTCGTGACTATTGGTTTTATACGTGTAACGTAAAGGTGTGATAATACTGAAGGGTGTGGATCTGCCCATGAAACTGAACAACTTTTCCCAAGGTTCATAGGTCGAAATACGAAAAACCAAATTTGACCTCCCGTACAAAATGCGCTATCAGCTGATGCAATTTCTATGGGAGGTCAAACATTGATTTTGTTCTATGACCTACGCTTGTTAGAAAAAATTGTTCAATTTCATGGGCCGATTCACTCTTTAGTTTTATCACACCTGCTGTAAAATACAACGTGTACCCATCTATGAGAAAGGTTTGCAAGAACTTAAGAGGCAATAAAACATACGCTGGATGGAATAAAAATATATCGGCCACTTCTGAAGAAATTTTCTATAACATTGACAATTTAGGATTTTTTAGGCTCATTTAGGCATATTCTTCAAATATCCGGTGATGGTTCTTTCAGTTTTTGCGAACCCTTTTCTTATTACACTCAGTGTAAAAAAATCGGTCCTTAACAAAGGGGTTTGCAGATATTGCTTCAGTATAGTGTTTTGCTTAAAACACTATGGTGGCCACACATAATCACTTAAAATATTGATATCTTACAGACGTACTCGTTTAAAGGCATTCATTAAAGTTGATCTTTCATACAATTTAATCTATTGCTAATACTTTCCTTGTCATACATAAGCGAAACGATACCGCGATACGCCGCGCAATACAACTATAGCCCTGACGGTTATTTTCTGCGCATATGGATGACAGGTGGAGAGCCAATGAACGATTCGCACGCACCCCCCCTGCCCCGCTCACCCCCGCGACTCATTTTTTAAGTTCTACGTATACCATTACCAGTACATGTAAATTATTTTATGAATAAATGATGGCATGATTATGACTTCTATCATCAACTTAAATTAACGTCTCTGAGTACGACTATTATTGCATTACGCATCAAAACAAATAAAAAATAAGTTTTGTGTGAACAAATCTTTTAGACTTCAAAGTATCAGGCTTCCAAGTTGTAAGCAAGCAAAGTTTTCGTGTTAAAAAACTTTTAACTTTGATACGATGTAATTTGGAAACTTGACGATTTACGAGATTTTCTTTAATATTTCTTGTTGCTGTGAATGTCAGCTGAGGAAATATATTTTATTCACTTTTGTCTGAAAATAAATAAAAATGGCAGATAAAAACAATCCAAAACTTTCCAATCCCTTTACAAAACGTCTTAAAATGTGAAAGAAAACTAACAACTGTACTTAGATAAGTAGGTAATATTTTAAACCAGTCAAAGTCATCTGTAAAATGTTAACATTTTAGCGTAGTTATTTAATCATCTGTAAATTTGTAAAAATATAACTTAATACTTTCATTATCAAATAAATTGAAATATAATAAAATAGGAAAAACTTATCGATCTTTTTAAGAAAATATATCGTTCAGCCGGCCATAATACTTATTCCGGTATTAAAAAATACTTACATATTTTAGCGGCATAAGGGCTCCCGCACACGACCGAGAATCGGTGGGCGATTATCGGCCAGGACAAGGAGGGAAGATTCAGGTGATAACACGTCAGAGCGGGATGCCGACAAAAAATCGGTCACCGATTCTCGGTCGTGTGCGGGAGCCCTAAAAGTCTAAAATTGGAAAACTGAATTTTTAACTGTATTTTGAAACTTGCAAACAATATCCTCTTTATAATTTATAGCAACTTCCAATGTATTTCTTCTTGTGGTTTGTTATATTATTTTTTATTATTTGTGACCAAAGCTCAATTTCTTTAATTTATTAAGGTTATATTATGAAAACTTGTAATTATAATGTACAGCTATTAAGTAATGTTACATCGAGATGTATTAAAGTGTGTATGTGTGTGTACATTGTTAAGATAGGCTAACTGCTGTATCATTAAATTTAATTAATTATAATATATTTTCATGGTTGAAATTATTTTTTTGTAAATTTCCCTACTGAGTTTACTTTAAGGCGAACCGTTTTCCATACTAAATTCAAATGACTTGCATTCTTATGCGGGACATAAAAAGCGGTTAAAAAACGAGGTGTACTGCTATTTTTAGTAAAATTTTTCGCTGATTAGTACGAATATACAGCTAATACACCAAAAGTACTAGTTTATGTTTACAATTTTTAGTTCACTGTAGTACTATCAGTACATTAGCTGTATCTTTGTATTAATCAGCGAAAAATTTAACTAAAAATAGCAGTACCTATACACTCGTTTTTCAACAACATTTTGCATAGTTATATTTTAAAGAATGCAAGTCATTTGAAATCGGTTCGCCTTAAGAATCTTGCATTATTCATCACCTTTTTATTGTAATTTGTACTCAATGGCAATCAAAATAAAGTTCATTGCTGATCTCCAAAGATGATCGTACGAGCGATCTCCAATCCATTGGCGGTAGAACTGCTGACTTGCTGATCTTCAAAGGAAAAGAAATGACCAAGGTTCGATTCCCGGTCAACCAAAAATCGTGATGGGTTTGCAAGCGTGGCACTACAAGGTGTACAGAAAGGGTAAATCAACCGTAAAGGATGTGAATCTGCCCATGAAACTGAACAACTTTTCCCGAGGAACATAGGTCAAAATACGAAAAAAAAAAATTTACCTCCAGTTCCTATGAAAGGTCAATTTTTTTTTTAGCTTTACGACCTGTTTCTTAGGGAAATTTGTTCAGTTTCATGGGCAGATTCACATCCATCAGAGTTCCTATAGGTACCTTTTTTGTTACAGCCTGTATAAACAGTATTAGCAAAAGTACTGCTTGACCATCCATCATAACATCCCATAAAAGGTCCACTACAGGACAGGGAGCTCCCTCTATAATTCTAGCTTTTGCTGGAAAAATGTAGAAGGGAAGTACCATAGTCACCTCGCTTGTTAGCGTTACGGCTGGCACCATGGACCGCGGTTGTAGGTGACCGCAGTAAGTAAGATACAAAGGAGGATGCTGCTGCCCATCCTCCAACTTATAACCCTTAGTCGCCTCTTACGACACCCACGGGTATGGAAGGGTTGGTACTATTCTTTGCCGGCACCACACGGGACTTGACCATCCGATGGTTAGCAAATAGTCTAGGAAACGAAGCGGATCGTTGTATGAAGACCCATGCATTAAATCCTCAGTCGATTAAACTTTGCTGGGGTATAAGACAAACACGAGACAAATATGAGACAAACCTTCTAAAAAAAAATCGGTACTTTTAATATTTCTATACAAAAATGACACAAAAATTATGATTTTTTTTTGGATATTTTGAATTTACATTTAATTCATGATACTTTATCATCCTGTCAAATAAAATCTGCCTGAGAGAATTATGTTGGGATCAACTGCTTCGTTGCCTACACCAGAAGTGCAAAAAAAAACCGGCCAAGTGCGAGTCGGACTCGCGCACCGAGGGTTCCGTACCACCACATAATCATAATTGTATTAGTTGAAATTTCAGTAAGTTAATGTGCTAGATTTTTTGAGTCCGACACGCGATTGACCAAATTTTATTATTTGTTGTTATTTTATAGGTTATGCACTATAAACATACCAATTTTCAAGTTTGTAAGTGTTCCCGTTTTTAAAATAGAATTAAAACAAAAATCGCCTCAGCGACCATCCAACTTGACCCCACTCTTATATGAATGTTCTTGAAACGGGAGCTCATTACAATTGGTTACCATTAGTTGTGAGAAAAGTTGTAATATTTAATGATTTCAGACTTTTCCCATTATTTGTACTGTGAGACCTAGCTTCTTGCCAAATTTCATAATTTTAGGTCAACGGGAAGTACCCTTTAGGTTTTGCATTTTTGAATAAATGTATGGAGATGAGGACATAAAATGCCATATCTTTTGATTGCTTCACTGTAAAAAATTGAAATTTTCAGATCTTGTGTGGTTCATGGATCCTAATATATGGTATTAATTTCAACCTGATACCTTTACCTGTTCGTGAGATCTTTATCTTAAAAAAACGGAAAGTGATCCTATAAGGGTTCCGTTTTTTTCTTTTGAGGTACGGAACCCTAAAAAGAAACCTAATCGTAGACCTAACACAAACTACAGATGAAGGAAACTTTAAACAAATGTTTACGTCTAAATTAAGATTTAAAATACACCAATAACCTAGGGCAATATTTCAACAGAGCTAAACATGTTCGTGTGGTGCCGGCAAAGAATAGTGCCAATCCATCTCTACCACAGGGTGTCGTAAGAGGCGACTAAGGGCTTATAAACCAGAATGGGCACCAACATCTTTCTCTGTATCGTACCATCTTAATTACTGCGGTCACCAAGAACAGCGGTCGCCAGCCGTAACGTTTACAAGCGTGGTGACTATGGTAAATCCCCTCCTTATGGAGGGAGCTCCCTGTCCTACAGTGAACGTTTTATGGGATGTTATGAAACAATGTTCGCAAAGAGGAAAGTACTTGTTCGGACACAAAAGCAGCGCTTTCCAGCAACGATAGCCATTGTCACGAAAATGGAGTGGCAAGTCTGACTCGCCCTGTCACCATCATCATATCGTGTGGGTTGCAGGGTCGATGACCGACCTCACAATCCCTGGTGTCAGAGTTGTTGAGCAGCCAAAGGCCTCTGACATGGGTCATTAACGACTACACCCGTTGATAGCAGTCGGGACCAACGGATTAACGTGCCTTCCGAAGCACGGAATCATATAACTTTTCGGACAATCAGGTGATTCATCTTGCAATGTCCTAACCAAATAATGCCAATGTCATTACTCGCCCTGTTATGGAGTATTTTAGCCGCAAAATGGGCTCTGAGTAAGTATACAAGTAGAAGCCGAGAAAAACATTTTACATATAGTCTGCCTTCCGAAGCATGAAAACACTCTAGTCCACTATAGAGACCAAGTCACCACAGTTCCCGTGCGTTGTCATGGACGAATAATAAGACTGACAATCCCCATACTAGAAAACTATGCTAGAAAACGTAAACCGGAAAGGCATAAAACTCATGGAAACTAGATGGCGCTTTCAAATAATCTGGAAATTAATTATGGTCTACCGACTATTCTGGCCAAAAATTATTTAAAATTTCAACATAGTTTCAATGTAAAGAAACGCTAACATTGAAATTCGGTTTACTTTTTTAGCAGAATACTCGATAAATCATAAATACTTCCCGGACTATTCATTAGCGCCATTTAGTTTAAAACTTCTCCGGGATTACGATTTCTAAAAGGGGATGGTCAGTCCTTCCTATTGTATGCTATTGTTCGTCCATGGCGTTGCCTAGATTTCCTGTTAGGGAAATATTGAAACAAAAAATGTTAACATATCTTTTATTTAAGAAAAGGCACATTTATATTATCACCATATTAAGTATTTTAACACAATTAATATTCTTAAAGTACTAAAAAAGAACAAAGTAAACAATTTAGAAGCTTTAAATTCACCACAAATAGACAAATATACTTTTAATTCTTAAAAAAAAAATAACGAACACAATCATAGCCTTAGAAAAAATATTTGGTTTAGAATCTATATAAGACCGCTAATGCCATCTGTTGGTAGCCCTTAGCATACCCGTAACCCAAGTAAATAAGAGTAAGAACAGTGCGACATTATTTACGACGTATCTACTCGCGCGTGGCCAAAATCAGAACTAAAACATTAACTTTTCCAGGCTAATATCGAGCAATGAGAGCGAGCAGCGCCCTTGCATCAATGTCAATAATAGGTCCCTGCCGCACTGTAACTCAGTTTATTGATAACATTATACATAATTAGTGCTTTTTCCACAACTTGGCACCTACAGATTAGATTATAAAGCTCAATTATTTGGTATAACATAGTGGTAAATAAATAACAACTAGCGACATCTATATAACACTTCGCGTAGCGTTTCTAATGGCAGCAGACAAACGAACGAGAAAATGTTACACTAGAATTGTAGATGGCAGCACCTTGTTAATAACAGTTATTAAATACGTAACAATAAATTTGTTATTTGAGGAATAGATAAAGGAATGTAAAACAAAAGACTCTCAAGAGATCAATTATAAGAATTATGTGCTTAAATAGCTAGTACACATGGCAGCAAGCACGTACAAACGAAACCAGTATAAGCTGAACTAGCGCTACGCTACAAACGCCCTGAACGAGAGACCTGCTCAAGGTCAAAGCACAGTAAATATTTAGCTTATATATTTACTGTGGTCAAAGTGTTTGTACTGACGTGCGGCCGTGTGTACATGGTTTCGCAGTTGCAGTAAGCTTTTTGTTAGTTACAACTCTGTTAAAAGTATTTCTGTCACTTTCTATTTTGATGACTTAGAAAGTGATAGCACTAGACTGAACAGAGCTTTAGGAAATGTTGGGAATGTTTATCATATAATGAAGTGATATGCTTCATCCAGCAGTAATTTAAAGAGAATGGTCGTTAGGTTGTTAAAGAGAATAAGTGGAATAAAAATAAATTCTTTTTTTTTCTTTTAGTAGAGTTAACTACATAATAGCTAATTAGAATTTAAATTAGTCTCACGGAACCAGATATTAATTTTTTGTAAGAAGAAAGAATTGCAATGTAGAATTTAAAGCACGATCGGAACAAGGCACCTTAGCGCCATCTACCTTTACAAGATGCACTAAAACTGGCCGAAATTTTAATGCTTTTTCAGATTATTTTTATATTTTGAATATAATAGTTACTCTAAGTATGAACATATTGTAGAAATATCAAGTGATATACTAACTAAATGATCCTTTGGTACGATGATGACGTCGATGGTGGAGGAAGGCGTCTACTTCACTTCATCTGCGACGACCTCGAATTTCATGTTGTTATCGTAGAGGTTCTTAACGAGATCGGTTTTAGCGAATGCTGTGCCGGTCGTCATCACACCACCACTGGGAACATATAAATAATGACCATTATTGAAAGTACAGGAAGCAAGGGAAGTATGTCAAGATCGTAGCAGGTGGACGACTGTGGTCTCTGCCTGCCCCGACGGGAAAGGGGCGTGATGTTATGTACGTATGTACCATTATTAGTCGAAATTATGAAGCTTGATTACAATGACACCAGAACCTTAGCACGTTAGAGCAGCCGGCTTAGCACGTTGCCCGAGACAAAATATATCTCGGCGAAATGTCACTCTATTTGAGGTATTATGACATCCAATCTTTCACCTCCGTACGCGAAGAAATGTCAGTGGAAGAAAATGTTTAGCAAACCCACAAATTACGTTTTCGATAATTTAGACAGAGATACCTTCATGCACGAATACATTTAGCCGTCCTTGTCTTTCAAAATACGTTGCACTGCATGCTTAGCTGTCCATAAAACGTGACCATGCTTAAAGTAAGTAAATTGGCAACATTGGTTCTTTAATCTATGGGCCTAAATAAACTGACAAATGATTCAGATTCAGATAATTTTATTCAATGTAGATTCTTTACAGAATACTTATTGAATGTCATGCAGAATACAATGCAAATAGAGCGAGTCTACGCCGTTTCGGATCGTGCTATGGCAGCGTAAAAGAAACGGCAAGAAACCACTGCAGCACGGCCTACTTTAAGAGTCGGCTTTTTACAATGTGTTTCTTGTGTTTCGCTGGAATATCAGAGCACCATACCTCTTTGTCATTCATATAGTCATCCAATCTATAGTAAGCTTTTTTACATAACGTTTGCTTTACACATTCTTTAAACTTTCTCTCAGGTAATTGCACTATATTGTCAGGTATTTTGTTGTAGTATCGTATACACAGACCAACGAAAGATGTATTGACTTTAGTTAATCTGGTATATGGTTGATCAATTTTATGCTTATTTCTAGTATTAAAATTATGCCTGTCACAAATTTTAGGTAATTGATGAATGTTCTTTCTAGCATACATTATATTTTCATATATATACTGGCATGGCACTGTCATAATGTTGATTTCCTTGAACAGTTCTCTCAGGGAATCACGAGTCTTCAGGCAATAAATTGCTCTTATAGCCCTCTTTTGTAAAACGAATATTGAATGTATATCAGCTATGGAAGTAGCTAAAGTAAACCAGTCTTGCAGTAGCTACATCAGTAAGTTGTCTGATTTTTCTAACAGCATATGCAGCCGAGCTCAAGCGACCAGAAAGAGCCGTTATATGAGGGCCCTATTGAAGTTTAGAGTCTAGTGTTAACCCTAAGAAAACTGTACTATTTACAAAATCTAATGGTTCATTATTCAATACTATGTTATGTGAAGTAGACCTTACATTTGGTAGTGCAAATTTAATACATTTAGTTTTTTTGGCGTTTAGGACTAGATTGTTAACAGTAAACCATGCATGAATCTGTCCAAGTGCATCATTGACTTCGTTATAATTTTGTGATTTCCTACTTACATTGAATATTAATGAAGTATCATCAGCAAATAACACAATCTTTGACAGATTCTTCACCACAGAAGGAAGGTCATTAATATAAATAAGGAATAAAAATGGCCCTAATATGGACCCTTAAGGTACGCCAATTTTGACAACAGATCCCAGTGATTTCGTCCTGTTTACTTGTACCTTTTGAATCCTGTTTTCCAAATATGACCTAAGTAGTTCAAGTGAATTATTCTTAACACCGTAATGTTCAAGTTTTAGCAACAATGTGCTATGATCTACCCAATCAAAAGCTTTGGATAGATCACAGAAGATACCAATAGCATCTTCAGATTTTTCCCACGCGTAAAAGATGTATTTTAAAAGTGCAGTCCCGGCATCCGTTGTACTGCGCCCCTTCGTGAAACCAAATTGATGGTCATGTAGTAAGTTATTTCTATTGAAGTGTGAAAGCATTTGATTGAGTATGCATCGTGCTGAGCCGGCTGGACGGAGCGATTCGTGTCACTGCCCCTCCTATGTCAGTTTAATCAAAGTCCAATCAAACTACATGATTTCAAAATGATTTGTTTCTTAACACTTCCTGTGTTCAGATAAATGTACAGAGTAGAAAATCGCAAAATTTCGCAACCACAGGCAGGATTCGAACCTGCGTCTTCTCCGTCAGTACCGGAGATGTTTTACCAACTTGGCTACCGTAGTCCTGCCTGATGTTGTGTAATTTGCTACCTCTATACACATTTCAATGTTGCGTTTCTGCTGCCATCACCGATTGTCTTGTTTGTGGCATACTTTGACACAAATAAGACAGCAAAAGCACGTTATAGCGTACGCAGAATAAGTCTGTCTATGACGGTTATTTTCCGCGCATGGGTGACCGGCGGAGAGCCAATGAACGACTCGCTCACCTCCCCCCACCTGCCGCGCTCACCCCCGCAACAAATTTTTAGACAACTTCGCATTAACGGTCACAGACAGAGTTATTTTGTACGTCGTATACACATCTAACAGAGATGGAATTAATAACAGACCTAGGAAATGGTTTGCGACTACATCTATGGAACTTATAGGCACAGTAAAGAGATGGGCTTATCAGCAGTATGAAAGCTTCATACAAACGTCCAAAATGGTGCACTCACACAGACGCACATTTCTACAGGCCGCTAAGCAAAGTTCGCCCTGAATTCAATCGCGGTTGTCGCGTGAAGGGAAGCGGTGGGTTAGTTTGCTGTCGGTTGTTTCATGAAATATTGTGCGGCAAATGAATATATAAATTTTTATTTCTGCCCTGCCCTTATGTGATAAATGGCGGCTAAGTGACGTTTTGCGATTAAAGGTGACTTAGAGACTTACCCTTTCCGGGTGTGATAAAAGGCGACTAAGTGTCTTAATCTGCCCTTGTGTCATAAAAGGCGACTAAGTGTCCTAATCTTTGTTTGAAATTGAATTTGTTTTGTTTTGAATTTGTTTAAAATTTGTTTTCGTTTTTCATTTATTATTTAATGTAGTTATTTATTGTTTGGTTCTAAAATGTATGGGTGTTTGATACTCGAAAAATATTTTTTTATTTGATGTTTGATTTGTTACCAAAGATTTCGGACCTTTCCTTTATTTTTCTGTGTTTGTTACAACCCTGACGCTCCAATGATGCAAGATTCGATTTTCAAAATATAGGTCGAGTTTCCATACTGCTGATAAGCTCATCTCTTTACTGTGTTATAGGCCTAGATTAGTGCCACGCAGATGTCCGTGACGGACCGTAAAATGTATAAAACCGATGCGGAATTATATGACGGAAAGAATAAAATTGTTTCACAAACTTGTTTTTTCTAACAGCTTTAGCCGATTACTTTTGAAAAAGCTGCAAAATGTGTTGGTAAGCATTGGAATAAACGAGAAAAGTGGATTATACGATTGTTGTTGTTATTTTACAGTGACAAAAACATTATCTGCCTTTTTGCTTGGGAATACTCTCTGTGTAAGTAGCAAAACTTTTGTTTTATTTAAGGCTTCTAATGATAGGATGTCCCGTGTGGTGCCGGAAAAGAATAGTACCAACCCGTGGGTGTCTTAAGAGACGACCTGTGGAGACGAATAAGGGTTATAAACTGGAGGATGGGTAGCAGCATCCTCCTTTGTATCGTACATTTTACAGCGGTCACTTACAATCTCGGCCCATGGTGCCAGCCGTAACGCTGACAAGCGAGGTGACTATGGTACTTCCCTTCTACATTTTTCCAGCAAAAGCTAGAATTCTAGGGGGAACTCCCCCCTGTCCTGTAGTGGACGTTTCATGGGATGTTTATTTATTTATTTATTTATTTAACTGTTTATTGTACACATAAAAATACAAATAATACAAACATTTAGAGAACAGACACAACAGGTGCTGCTTATTTCAGCTTGGAAATTTCTTCCAGCAGACCTTGGCAAGAGAAAAGACACTGGAAGGGGCAGATAAACGTGCACAATTTATAAAATAACTACTTATACACATATACCTAAACTACTACGATATATAATAAATATAATAATAATACTTAACTATACTAAATAATAATAATATAAAAATCATACAGACAAATATACACATATATGTATATCTATATATATACCTATATAATATGAACAAAAATACATACATACATAAATAAATATATGGATCACTTAGACAGAGAAAGGTAATAATCTTTTACTCGTTTTTTGAAGACAGCGATAGACGGACTGTCACGAACAGTGTGTGGGAGAGAATTCCACAGCCTGGCCGCATGAACAGTGAAGGAATAGGAGTAGAAATCGGAATGGTGGGAGGGGAGAGATAGGTTAGTTCTGACATTGGGACGACAGGGTTTATCAATAGGACGTGAGAAAGCAAAACGCTCACGGAGATAGGAAGGGGAACTAGGATTGTATAGGACGTTGTAGAGAAGAGAAAGGATGTGAGTATTCCTGCGAAAACGGATTGGGATGTTATGATGATGTTATGATGAATGATAGGATATTCTGGTTTGTAAATGGGTTACTCACTTGGGCGGCATCTTTTCCTTCTCCTTGAGGATGGTGATGGCGGAGTACAGCAGCGCCGACACTGTGGCGCCGTACCCGGGGTTCGTGCCCGACACCTGCACAACAATTAAAAAAAATTTAAACTGTTTTATTTACTCCCACATGTTTGTTTTCTTATTTATAGGGTGGAAGTTATAACAATAACAATGCGAGAGCCTGGTGTCTGTTATAGGAAAAACCTGTATGACAATATGCACACGTTACTAGCTGGAGAGCTGGTCGTCGGCAACCCTACCCCATCGTATACCCAAAAAGGAACTTAGATAATGTCGAAATAATATTGCTTGCGTAAAGGCGCGTCTCAACTTCGCGCGGAAAAACATCGAACATTGTTACGTACAGCCGCGATCACACCTACTTAAAGACTAATTCGGCATCCATCGCTCGTTAAAGTAAGGATGTTGCAATTAACATAATCAAGCCTCCCCCCAGCAGTGTATGCCGAATTAGTGTTTGAATTCAGTTAGGAGTGATCGTGGCTTATAGCAGCTCGCGCTAAATTGCTCGAGAGCCCTTTTTTGCGCTACTATGTCCCATAAGTTACTACTTACCAATGGGACATGGCAGTAATAAAATTTAGGTCCTAAATGCATAAAACGCACTGAAGCTCGCTGTCAAAAAATGTTCACAGGGCTCGGCTTCAGCATGGTATCCATGCGCAAGTTGTTACGCGTATCAATGTTCGATGATTTGCGCGCGAAGTCGAGACGCACCTTAAGATATCAACCAATCAAGTCGTGAGTGAATAGGCTTCTTCTGGAGAAGTTTTGTATTGAAACACTTGTACGTTGGTTCACTAATTTTATTTTTCTTCAGAAATGGAAGAACCTTATTAAATATAAGAAAGGAGGAAAACATAATCGATATTTTTTTTTAACTTATTTTTTTCTTTTATCTACAAAAAATAAAATAAAACGAGCATAATGTTTTCGTATATATATTAACTTATTTTGATTAATAAAAAGAATGAACTTTTATTACAAGCACATAATAACTATTAAGTAAAAAAGGAAAAGTAATATAAAATTAAAAGAAACTAATAAAAACAACAAATACCAAACTAATAAAAAATATAAAATAATAATGATCAAATTAAAATCAGAACTGGTAAAGTATATGTCATAAACTGACTTTGAAGGAAGAACTTTGCCCAGCAGTGGGACACTTAAGGGCTATACAAATTTTCGGATCAAATACAATTTTAGTTTTAGTTATGTTTAGACCAATAATACTGAAGAGAGAATTATTTATTTGAAGAGCAAGCTATTCTTAAAGACTTTATTTAAAAATATGCTCATGTAAAATTAAGCTTTTTGTTGACTTTAACTCTTTAAAATAAATGGCACATGGTAATATTATTTCATAGGTAATCGGTGGAATACCTTTGAAGGTCTTGCAACCATTTAAGTGTATGTCAATGTTACAATGCACATAATCTGTCACCAAGCTAATTTTATCTTTCGTGCAGAATGTTACGCTGAATACCCTCGTTTGCTTCGGTGGCAGTACCTCGCTCATCGGACTTATCCTAAACAGCTTTTTCATCTGATCTGTTGTACCAATACTAAGTTTAATATGCAAATGCTTATGTGAATTTGTAACACGAAAAGTATCTTCACAATATCCATGGTTTATAGGAGAATCCGTCATTATCAACGCGGTTGGTTCTATCGAGATTGGGTGAGGCAAAATATCAGCAAATATTTTAACGGTTTTTGTCATAACAGGATTACCATTTCGAGGATCACAAAATATAAATTCGTAATAACCGTTGTGACATCCCGAGCGCTCTATTTTCATAAAATTTACAGCTATAGTCGCCTTTCTAGGATGACCTTCGAGAAAGCATATGTATTGCTTTTCCAGAACGAATGTGTCTAACGAACGATAAACTTCTTTGAGAATCAGCCGCTTTATATATTGTTCAAAACTCTCCTGTTCGTCATTTTCATCGTCACCTATCAATTCTGATGATGATGTTTTAAATTTTTCTTGTTCATTTCTTTTATCAGTGGATAGAATATGTTTCTCTATATATAAATTATATTGATAATCATCTTTAACGTCGACGTGGATATAAGCGGTAGGATATGTTCCAGTCCATCTAAATTGCCATGAGTATATTGGTGGAAAGTTTACTATAGGAGTAACCTCCACGCATCGCGCCTTTACAAAGTCAGTACCAACAGGAACGCATAATGCCTCAGGTGGGATCTCGGAAAAATAACGAAAACCTACTTTGAAATATAATTCAGTTGTAAACGGCGTATAACTTTTTAACTTAAATGCTAAGGTTAGTTTGACCGGTAAACCGGGATACAGCACTTGAGGTAAAATCGGAATGATTTTAGCGTACCTGAAAGGTTCTTTGTATGTTAACGTAATAAATCTAATTTGTAAAACGTTCTCAGTCACGTTTACTAAAGAAAATTTTACGTAGTCTTCACATGCTATATCACCTTTAGTTATAATAAGAATGGGTGGATGGCATCTTACAGCATCTGTCTGTTTTATTGAATAATTTTCGTCGGTAGGTACAAGTGAGAGACTTTGAGAACTATAGGTAAATGGTGAGTTGACATCCGACGCTACTGAAGGAAACTTTTCGTGTCGATTTTTTACGAGTCGTGGTGGTAAAGAATAAACATAAGAAAATTCTTCATCTAGCAAAGACATCACAGATGCATCTTGTAATTCCTTCCTAAAAATGACTGGGAAAACATCTTTTATTATTGATGTTGTTGGTGTTTTTTTCTCTTCTTCGTCTGTTTCTTCTTCCTCTAGTCTATCTCGATATTCACGATCAAAGTTAAGATTCTCCTTCGATTCTTCTATGAACAATTGTTTCTGTTCTACTTTTCTAAGCTTTTCTTTATATGACTTTGCAAGTCTTTCCCACTTCTTGGCTGTATTATTACATCTCTCCGAAGGTTGTCCGGAAGATTCTTTTAATAGTTTCTCCGCTATATGGCTTTTACGCATATTACATTCAGCGATTCGGCGACGGATATCTGTAGTTGCTACATGCATACGTTGCACCAATTCTTTCCATTGCGGCAATGATCTAAAATCTATTTTCATTTTCGTTTCTATAGATTTAATCCATTCTTCAACATCGACGTCGAATTTATTATTGTCTCTAATTCGGATGTGATTGCAAATGTCTTTTGCGTTTAATTTGTGCATTGTGTGTAGAGGAGTTCCAGCTAGTGCATTAAGCGAATAAAGTAATGTTTGTGTTTACTATTTGATATATTTTAAATAAAAACAAAGATAGATAGATATTTATTTAATGAAAAGTTCCCACATAATTTCTCATGAGTACTGTCAGCTGGTTGTCAAATTTCAACTGTCAAGGTATGGACATTGACGTAAGAAAACGTTTTACAAAACAAAATCTGTGAAGGTTTCATTTTCATTAAATAAATATCTATCTATATATCTAAGGCTAAGGTTACATTTTTAGGGTTCCGACCAAATATGGTGCGAATGCGAATTCGTCCGTCTAGTAGGGTCACTAAGGCTGAACTTGTATGGGGTACCTTGCACCTAAACCTGCTGGGATGCAACTTGGCAGGAGTCAAGTACATACCCATAGGTGACATATTAGAAGTGGTGCTCCCCAGCAGGACGCGACTGAGATGCGCAGTGGGGATATTGTTAGTCTAAATTGCTATACCCTAATTTGACAGGGTGCATGTACTTTACCTTTAAGGTATATTTAAGACCTACTTACTTGTACATGACTGCAATAAATGAATAAACTGAATAAACTAAACTAAACTAATGACGAAAATGTGTAGTTTTTTACTAGGTTGAAAATTGTATCTGTTGAACCGACATAGGTAGCTGGTTGAAAATTTCACAGAATATGTATTTTTAAAATAAATATATTACCTTAAAACAAAAATTTTTAAATTATTAAAAAAAGGGGGGTCGCCATACAAGAATCGTATTTTTTTTGTTTTTGCTCTATCGTCAGAACGGTTAGTAATTCGAGTGTCAAACTTGGTATGAGTATAGTTCACTAAAATGTCAATAAAATAATATGTCCTGACTGACTGATTAACTGACTGACTGACTGACGTCTATCCGTAACCGCTTTAGCTAAAAGTGTGAAATTTAGTATTTTATTTTATTGCATGCCACAAACACCACCCAAGAAAGGATTTCCCAAAAATCATCCCCCAAGGGGGTGAAATAAGGGATGAAAGTTGAAGCTAAGTAAAAAAAATACAGCCAATAATGTTTTATATAATAATTTTGAAAAGAACTACGCCAATTACAAATTTTCACCTGTATAAAATTCATTGAGTCATTAAGTTACTCAATCAATAAACTTAGAAAGTATCTAAAAGTTGGATTTAACAAAAAAAAGCTGGATTCCACTAAAGTAAAATAACCTATTGGTAAATTTACAGGTTATCAATGAGTACCTTGGTAAGCTGTCGTTTGATACTTGAGTTGCTGGTTGTAAATATATCTATAGTTGCTGGTATATCTTTAATTTCCCTACAGACTCTTACAAAAAACGAGTTTGCTCTGTAATTCGTTCTAGCAAATGGTACGTCAAGGACTGAACGCTCTCTAAAATTTAACAAATTAGTACGCAGGTATACTTTAGACAATAATTCTGGGCTATCTATTAATCCCTTAACAATGCTAGAAAAGTAACATATGTCGCTTATATTACGCCTTATATTTAGTGGTAAAAAAAAATATGCCAGTAATAAGACAGTGGGTGCTATGGGCGGTGGAGACCACTTACCATCAGGTGGCCCACCTGCTTGTTTGCTCACTTGTAACATAAAAAAAAACATCCATCCATACTTACAAACTTTCGCGTATATAATATTAGTAGGACTACAGTTACCTTAACGCGCATCTTCTTGTTAGGCTTGCTGCCTTCATCCTCCCCCCGGGACCAGCCCTCTCCGAACAGCTCGAACTTGAACACGGAGTGGGACATCACCTCTTCAGTCGGGCCCTCGTGAGACACCCAGCCCAGGGAGAAGAATCTGTGGAATCAGAGGATAAGTTTAATTTCGGTCATTAACCACCTCGGTCCTTTTGTGCCAGTTGCAAAAAGGAATATGCATATATTATTATTTTTTATTTAAAAACATCATCCTCATTCATGTAATAAACAGTTTAGTAAAACTATTTTTCGAATAACTATGAAATTAAAAAAGATATAAGTAATCGAAGATTTGTTTCTGTCTCTTTCTAGCAAAACGAAATTTAATACGAAGTTTGTATGGCCGTAGTGGCAAGTGACGTCACATGCCATGTCGGATCTCTCTGTCTAATCGGCGCGTAATTAATAGTTTCAAATGCTTATATCAGCCGTATTTCTTAGCCGATTCAGATTTAAATTTCACTTTTTGTCATCTCTACTACGGTTTTTCATATTTCGTTAATAAATGCGACTAAAAAAAATTATGAATATTCCCTATTCTAACGAAAGTGGTGACTTACGGCGAGCATCACACATAAATCGATGACTAAATTTATATTCCACTAGGGGACTAAAAATCCCAGGCCCGTGTCCAGTCCGATCCGCGGTATCACACTAAATATGGAGTATCCAAAGTTTGGAACTAACAAAAAACCTATGAAATCAAAAAACACATAAACATGGGTTGGGTAAAAATTTATGTAATTGTGACTTTCCGCCTACGATTTTTGGAGTATCTAGTTAACTAGTCGCAATAAAATGATCAGCAGGAATGCCGAATTATACGGATATGTCGACACTGGAACAAAGAAGGGACAATCTCGATTTTATGTTTCTATTTAAAGTAATTTATTATGAAATAGACTCCCCTTCTTTGTTAGGAAAAATAGGAATAAGAGTGTCATCTAAATATCCAAGACATTTGATTAAGCCACTATACCCTCCCTTCCGCAGCACTGTTATGGGATTCAACGCCCCTATACCCAGGCTATGTAGGTTATACAATAGTTTAAGCAGTTTACTGGATGAATTTGGAACTAGTAAAATTAAATATCAGACACAAATTCAAAACTTAGTAACATCATAATGCTGTTTTCTCCTTTTTAATACCCATTCAAGATTGATTTAATTTTAAGTTCGTTTTAGTTGCTTTATGTAAAATTTTTATTTACGTTTTAGCTGTCATTAATTTTTTGCACGAGGTGTTTGCCTATAATTGACTGTGCACTTATGTAAAAAACGATTTGCATGTATCATTGTTGATTGTAATGGTGTAACAGTTGTTGGTAAACCTTACAAATAAAATAAAATTAATAAAAATATACACATTGCCGGTAATATTTTGTAAATAATAATATTGTCACCTGGGGTAGTTGAGCAGCAGTTTCCTGGTGACGCTGGTCATACACATGAGGTACAGCATTACGCCCCCTATCACGCCGCCCAGCTGCAAACACGTACCATATATGATCAATCTTTTTCGTCTATTTTCCAACGCTTACCAACACTTTTTTGAAGCTATATCAAAGGCAATCAGCTAAAGCTGTCAGAAAAAACAAGTTTGTAAAACAATGTTATTCTTTCCGTCAAATATACTCTGGTTTTATAGGTAGTGTCATGGCTGCAAAATAGATTGGTAAGCATTGGGATAAACGATAATTTCAGGCAAAACAAACATCCACTGACTCGACAGTTTAAAATTAGCTAAGGAGTGATTGGAGTGAAATTTTCTGCCTGCGTCTGTTTTCTCGAGCTCTTATAACCCGAATCTATTTAAGTCGCGAGTGAATAGGCTTCTGGGCAAGCTCGTTTCATCGTCAACCTCATCTCTGTCATCAGGGCTAGATCGAGGTCAAGAGTAAGCCCATAGACAGAAAAAAAAATCGCTCAAAGGACATGTCTATATAAGGTGTAACAAAAATTGTAAGCAGTATTTAGCGTTTTACTCAGACCATGAAACCGAACAACTGTTTCCAAGGAACATAGGTCGAAATACGAAAAAAATCAACTTCCCATAGTAACTGCACCAGATGATTGCGCATTTTGTATGATGATGATGATGACAGGTTAAAATAGTGCTTACAATTTCAGACAAATTGTGAAATTTGCCACTTTATACAGGGTGTTAATTTGATTGCGTGCCATAGCTTAAGGGGTGGTTCAGTAACGATAAAGAAACTCAAAAAAATTATTTAAAAAATTCCTACAAAAAAAATTAAAACTCCATTGAAACTAAACTAACGCGGAGGGCAATGACCGCGCGAATGGGCGCGCTATTAAAAGCGCGCGAAAGAATTTCTGTTACGTAGTCGTCTTGGAGATATTTAGGGGAGGCCTATGTCCAGCAGTGGACGTCTTTCGGCTGATATGATGATGATGTGCCTACTATATTCACTGATACTCGCGCGCTAGCGAAGGTGCTCCACGTTAATTAAGTTTCAATGCAGTTTTAGTTTTTTTTTTTCAGTGGGTTTTTTATTTTTTTTTATTTGTGTTCCTTTATCGTAACTGAAACACCCCTTAAGCTATGGCACGCAATTAAATTAACACCCTGTATAACGAGTAACCGAAAGAAATAAAAAATATAGTGTGGCTCGACAGAGTTGTTGCAGTAAGGAGCGATACGTAAGATCAAAGAGGTTGAAGTAGCACCACTTTCTCTAAAGAGAGAGCCATAAACGTACCCATTTCTTGTAGGGACCTCCATATTAAAACGTATGGATTTTTATCAAATCCCAAAAACGTAAAATTGTTATCTTTCTTTCTGAGAAATATATAACTTAAGACTACTAATGTTATTACTACAGTATTTCTGCTAAAAATAATTACCATTCAGGAAAAAAACGGTGTTAAAAATCACGCATAAAATGGTTATTACGGATCATCTACGCTTCCTTTTTTATTATTAATGATCAATTCGCAAGTAAAATGATATATTTTGACTTTCGCAAACAAAGTTTAGCTAAAACGTTAGATTTTTTTTAAATTTCTTGATTTTAGTAAAACTTATTATTAAAGGGTTATTTGACAACCCCAGTCGGTTGCAGCAGGATACGTTTTACACTTCAATACCTCATACAGACTATGTGTTTTACGAACTCAAAAAGGGTATATCAACCCTGAAGGATGTGATTCTGCCCATCAAACTAAACAACTGTTCGTAAGGAACATAGGTCGAAATACGAAATAATTTTTTGACCTCCCATACAAAATGCACTGTCAGCTGATTCAGTTTCTATGGTATACTCTTTTTGTTACACCCTGTATATTTTATTACAGAGACACGTATCGCTCCATCCTGCTCTCACGTATACCTCTGTCCTGTTGTCATTCTAATAAAGCCACATAATTTAGAATGTACAATCCGTTTCACGAGTCAATGCCAACGCTTGCCAACACATTTTGCAGCCATAAAACCAGACAAACCAATGACAAAATAACATTGTTTTACAAACTTGTATTTTTCTGACAGCTTTAGCTGATTACTATTGATCATGGAGCACAATAGCCTTGATATAGCTGCAAAATGTGTTGGTAAGCTTTGTCACTGACTCGTGAAACGGATTATAGTAGCAGTTGCAGCTCACCATGGTAAAGAGTCCGCCCAGCTTGACGTAAGGTTTGAACTGCACGGGGCGCTTGTGTTGCTCCTCGTACAGACATCGCTGCGTGCGGTATACGATGGATCCGTCCGCGCCCAGAAACGGGACGCACCATTTGCCATCCTTCGAGTGGATACCACTAGAAAAAAACTAATTCATTTACTTTTCAATAGAGAGTAGGTGTTTCTAGTAGAGCAGGCTCCAATGAGATGTTCGTTTGCAAAAATTGCGGACCGCGAATTGTTTTGTGATTTGTCTACCTGAGACCCTGGACTTTATAAAAAGCCATATTGCCCCGCGGTTGAACAATCCGTCTGTTTGCGCTATTTTGCGAACGAAAAATCCTTCAGAGCCCGCCAGCTGCCTCAACCAAAACCCTAAACCTCTGAGCTTCCGAAGGTCCAGCAGTCTTCCGGCTGATATGATATTGATAATCTTCCTGTAGTGGGAGGACAGCGGGCTCTATGGGCGTTGGTGAACACTTTCCATCAGGTGTCCCACATGCTCGTTTGCACACTTGTCACATAAAAATAAAAAAAACCGGCCAAGTGCGAGTCGGACTCGCGCACTGAGGGTTCCGTACCACCACATAAACATAATTGTATTAGTTGAAATTTTAGTAAGTTAAGTGCTAGATTTTTTGAGTCCGACACGCGCTTGACCAAATTTTATTATTTGTTGTTATTTTATAGCTTATGCACTATAAACATACCAATTTTCAAGTTTGTAAGTGTTCCCGTTTTTAAATAGAACTAAAACAAAAATCGCCTCAGCGACCATCCCACTTGACCCCTCTCTTATATGAATGTTGTTGAAACGGGAGCTCACCACAATTGGTTACCATTAGTTGTGAGAAAAGTTGTAATATTTAATGATTTCAGACTTTCCCATTATTTGTACTGTGAGACCTAGCTTCTTGCCAAATTTCATAATTTTAGGTCAACGGGAAGTACCCTGTAGGTTTTTCATTATTGTATAAATGTATGGAGATGAGGACATAAAATGCCATATCTTTTGATTGCGTCGTTGTAAAAAATTGACATTTTCAGATCTTGTGTGGTTCATAGATCCTAATATATGGTATTAATTTCAACCTGATACCTCAACCCGATCGTGAGATAAAGGGTCTTGACAGACAGACAGACAGACAGACGGACAACAAATTGATCCTATAAGGGTTCCGTTTTTTTCTTTTGAGGTACGGAACCCTAAAAAGGATGTTCCTTGAAGTCTGTCAACTATGTACGTGTTTATAAGTGTCGATGGCAAGTGCAGGGAACTTGTGAAGAGGTGGCACTTCTGTGTAAACGACAAGTGTGAGTGCGGTATTTTGCAAACCAAATTTTTTTTTTTTGTTAATTCAAATGACATGCTTTCTTATGCAAAACATAAAATGCTGCTACTTTTAGTTAAATTTTTCGCTGATTATATAAGTACTACAGTATAGATCGCACACCCACGATGGTAATATTGAACCAAAAATTTCTAGTAAAAACTAGTACTTTCGGTGCATTAGCTGTATCTTTGTATTAATCAGCGAAAAATTTAACTAAAAACAGCAGTATACACTCGTTTTTCAACAGCATTTTATGTCCCGCATAAGAATGCGAGTCATTTGAATTTAGTATGGAAAACGAACAGCCTTAACGTCCGGTCGTCTCCCGTAATTCCATTTAGATCTACGTACCGTGGTTTCAATTTGGGGTGGAAGGTCGGCAGCCGGTCAGGATACATCTGCTTCCTCAAGGGCTTTAGCTCACCATAGTGGGCGAGGCTGCAAGTATAATGGATATCTGTTAGTACACAAGGTTTAACGGAGAGGGTATTATAATCCTGAAAGATGGAAATGAACAAGATTTTCTAATTTTAGGTCATCATCATAACATCCCATGAAACGTCCACTACAGGACAGGGAGCTCCCTCCAGAACTCCAGCAATACTTTTTAATCAAGAGTGCAAATGTTTACCAACCCAAAATTTTATCGGCGTTCGAGTGTTCGAGTTCGGTGTATTTTTTTTTAAATACCTACTCTCTCCTATAGAAGCACGATATCTTTAGTTTTTACGTGATTTACGTGACACGCGTACACTCAATAATATTGTCTTGTCTTTTTCGTTTTATCCTTAAAAAGTTTCCCAAAAACATAGTTATATATTTTTTCGCTCTAGTCGCGCCGTCCGTGATATTCAACTGGCTTTGTAAAGACACATTCGCGCGCCGCGGGTCATACCTAAAGTGCGGAGTGAAATAGGCCTGCCCACGTGTGAAGCCGGGGCGGACTCCTAGTCCTATACAAAATGTGCTTTCCGAACTTTGTTCCATGGGAAAAGTTGCTCAGTTTGATGAAAAAACTCAAGGTTGCATGTCTGTCGGACTTTTACAGATTGTACTTCGGACAGTGTGCTCGAGAGCTTCATGAGCTTATCCCACCATCCCCCTTCTACCATCGGGAGTCCAGACGCACCCACACTTGGTTGATATTCCACACATTCGCACAAAGCGCTTAGAAACATCTTTTATTATGCGCACGGCTAAAGAGTGGAATTCTCTGCCTGTGTCTGTGTTCCCGAGTTCATATAACCCTATTTAAGTCGTGAGTGAATAGGCTACTTCTGGGTAGGCTCGTCCCATCGTAGACCTCATCTCTGTTTTCAAGACTAGATCGAGGTCAAGAGTAAGCCCAATGACAATAAAAAAAAAACCGGCCTAGTGCGAGTCGGACTCGCGCACTGAGGGTTCCGTACCACCACATAAACATAATTGTATTAGTTGAAATTTCAGTAAGTTAATGTGCTAGATTTTTTGAGTCCGACACGCGCTTGACCAAATTTTATTATTTGTTGTTATTTTATAGCTTATGCACTATAAACATACCAATTTTCAAGTTTGTAAGTGTTCCCGTTTTCAAATACTTAGAACTAAAACAAAAAACTTGACCCCTCTCTTATATCAATGTTCTTGAAACGGGAGCTCACCACAATTGGTTACCATTAGTTGTGAGAAAAGTTGTAATATTTAATGATTTCAGACTTTTCCCATTATTTGTACTGTGAGACCTAGCTTCTTGCTAAATTTCATAATTTTAGGTCAACGGGAAGTACCCTGTAGGTTTTACATTTTTGATTAAATGTATGGAAATGAGGACATAAAATGCCATATCTTTTGATTGCGTCGTTGTAAAAAATTGAAATTTTCAGATCTTGTGTGGTTTATGGATCCTAATATATGGTATTAATTTCAACCTGATCCCTTCACCCGTTCGTGAAATAAAGGGTCTTGACAGACAGACAGACAGACAGACGGACAACAAAGTGATCCTATAAGGGTTCCGTTTTTTTCTTTTGAGGTACGGAACCCTAAAAAGAGACACCAAAGACAACAACTCTCCAGAAAAAAACCCTCAAGGGTTGTTATACCTTTTTTGTTACACGTTGAAGAATATCCAAACACAATGTGTGAGCATTTTCTAAACTTAGGAATATACATCAATCAGTTAATTACATAACTTATTTTTATACATTTCTTCGTTTTGAGATAATTTTTATGAAATTAATACAACCTTACAATCTTTTGTTTGATGATTACCTGTGTACGAGGGACTCCCAAGTGCCGTAGTGTATGACTGCCCCCTTATTGTACTCCGGAGGTATGTACGAAGACAAATAAGATTCCACCGAATTGAGGGTACCTGGAAAAAAATATGAAATAAGTGTTAAGCAGTTCAGTCGGAGATGGAAGATTACGAGCATAAGAGGGTATTCTAGTCCGAGAAATAGGTATTTGTACAAACTATTGCTGTCTCGCTGCGCCCCAACAATCCTCTCGTAGTGTGTGATAAGGACAGCCTACAGCTTAGTTAGACCGATTATACCTACAAAACGACGTTCCGCTTTCCCCGGTTTTCTTCTCCAAAACTGAGCTGCTTCAATTATTTTTGGTATTAAAATTTAAATAAGGGTAGATCTACGCTCCTAATTTTTTCTTTTATCTTGAATTTTTTTTTCTGGTAGTCGTCTAAAATGGATGAAAAACGGGGCATTTTTTCAGGTTTTTGGGTAGTCAGTCATATTTCCTTTGGTAATTATTTTTCGTAATTGACAGGGGCATGCCTACAGTAGACCTTGATTAGAAACAAAATACCATCTCTCGACAAGCACTATCCAGGGAGGGAATAGGGGAAATTTATATGGAAGAAATGCAGCTACGATTGTTAGACCGTTAGTTTTTATTTATTTTCAAAGTCATGTAAGACCACGAGGCAGTAAAAATATCTCTGGCACCAACCTTGAATCGCTGTGTTTTCAACCGCTTGCCAGATCATATTAGAGATGCACCATCCACAATGACATTTAAAAGAAACATAAAATCATGGCTTCTTGAAAATTTATTTTATAATTATACTGACTTTTTTAAATTGCCAATGCAAATATCCATACTAATCCATACTAATATTATAAATGCGAAAGTAACTCTGTCTGTCTGTCTGTCTGTTTGTTTGTTGCTCTTTCACGCCTAAACGGCTGAACGGATTTTGATGAAATTTGGTATGGTGATAGATGGTAACTTGGAGACGGACATAGGCTACTTTTTACCCCGGGAAAATATCTCATTCCCGTGGGAATCTACACATACAATAATACTCTAGCGGGCTCTTTCACGCCTAAACGGCTGAACGGATTTTGATGAAATTTGGTATGGTGATAGATGGTAACTTGGAGACGGACATAGGCTACTTTTTACCCCGGGAAAATATCTCATTCCCGTGGGAATCTACACATACAATAATACTCTAGCGGGCTCTTTCACGCCTAAACGGCTGAACGGATTTTGATGAAATTTGGTATGGTGATAGATGGTAACTTGGAGACGGACATAGGCTACTTTTTACCCCGGGAAAATATCTCATTCCCGTGGGAATCTACACATACAATAATACTCTAGCGGGGTTGTATCTGCTACAGCACACCGAAACTACTTTACCGATTTTGATGGGACTTCTTTTTTTACTCAACTAAGTATCGCTGATTACGAAAACTACTACAATTTTGAAATCCAACGTGGTAGACGTAAACTACCATTATCCCCTGGGGATAAGGTTGAGGTGCGATAGGGTTGAAATGTCTAAAAATCAATATGGGTGTCGTTTGTAAGGTTTATCGAGCCGCTGATTACAAAAACTACAACAATTTTGAAATCCAACATGGTGAACGTGAAATGCTAACATCCCTTGGGGATGAGATTGGGGTGCGATAGAGTTGATATGTCTAAAAATCAATATGGGTGTCGTTCGTATGGTTTATCGGGTCGCTGATTACGAAAACTACAATGATTTTGAAATCCAACGTGGTGGACGTGAAATACCACCACCCCTGGGATGGGGTTGGGATTCGATAGGTTTGAAATGTCTAAAAATCAATATGAGTGTCAGTTGTATGTTTATATAAGGATAGGGATAGCGGTTAAGATGGCGTTAGGGGTAGAAGCAGGGATAGGGGTAGGGTCAGGGATAGGGAGAGGGAGAGGGGGAGGGATAGGGAGAGAGTGTAAGGGAGGGGAAAATGAGGGGAGAGAAAGGGGGAGGGAGGGGTAGAGGGCGTGGGAGGGGGTAGAGGGAGGGAGAGGGGGAAGGGGAGGATGAGTGAGGGGAAGGGGGAAAGGGAGGGGAATGGGAGGAGGGCGAAGGGGGAAAGGGAGGGTGATGGGGAGAGGGGAAGGGGGGAAATGGAGGGGGAAGGAAGGGTGAGGGGGGGAAGAGGGAGGGGCGAGGGAGAGGGTGAGGGAGGGGGAGTGGGAATGTAGGGGGGGGATACAAAAGGATAGATAGGGAGGAATAGGGACCTTTTTTACTTTTATGAATACCTCCTCGCTACCCATTCACTTCACTCCCTTTATTGCCTTCTTTTTTAAGTTCGCCTGTAACGGTTTACAATGAAAATTCCGCACTACCTACCAGTTAAATAAAATCAAAAGATAATTAAGTTTGTAGTAAGATGCATTTATTCAACTTGGATAAGTACAAATGCATCTTTTACGTAGGGATCAAGAAGGATAAGCGCTCCGTAAAATATGTTTCAATTAAGTTCGAGTTCTGTTTTTTTATAAAATCTACGCGGACGAAGTCGCGGGTAACAGCTAGTAATTTATATTTTATAATGATGATTTTTAATGCAATTAAAATTAAATTGATTTTATATTGTTATTTTTGTAAATCTATGTGGATCATATTTTGATTGACTTGTAACTTTGTTGCCAATAATTTTTTCATTTTCACCGAATCTTCAATAATACCACATAAGAATACGACGTTATCATACAATATTTATACTAATTAATACAAATTTAATGCTAATTGTCTATTACAAACCGCTTTTAATGCGGGAGACTGATCTGTAGGCAGATTTTTCCATGGGGAAGTACGTATGCTACTTGTTTTTAAGGCTAGGCCTTCTTGAATGGCCTCTAGACTGACAACTTCGTTAGCAGAAAAAAAAGTAGTAATAAACAAGATGTAAGAAGTTATGTGGTCGAGATAGAATTTAAATTTAATTAGAATAACTGAAGAAAATAAATCTAAAATTACCCTCATTTTGTCAATTTTTAGGGTTCCGTACCTCAAAATAAAAAAACGGAACCCTTATAGGATCACTTTGTTGTCCGTCTGTCTGTCTGTCAAGACCCTTTTTCTCACGAACGAGAAGAGGTATCAGGTTGAAATTGATATCAAATATTAAGGTCCATAAACCACACAAGATCTGAAAATTTAAATTTTTTACAACGACGCAATCAAAAGATATGGCTTTTTATGTCCTCATCTCCATACATTTATGCAAAAAAGCAAAACCTACAGGGTACTTCCCGTTGACCTAATATTATGAAATTTGGCAAGAAGCTAGGTCTCACACTACAAATAAAGGGAAAAGTCTAAAATCATTAAATATTTCAATTTTCTCACAACTAATAGTAACCAATTAAGGTGAGCTCCCGTTTCAAGAACTTTTCTATAAAAGAGGGGTCAACTTGGATGGTACCGGAGTTTTCAAAATCGGAACCCTTAGGGCTCGACTCGCACTTGGCCGGTTTTTTCCCATTTGTAACCATTTTACTGCTACATTTTTTATCAAAAATAATTGAAAATTTACAATATTTTAGACAAAACAAAATTTAATGATATGGTCGTTTTACTTTTTTGATATTTGCAAAATAACATACTAAAAAAATGTTTTTTCTTTTTTGTGAATTTTGGATCACCGTTGGACGTAACAGACACATTGCAAGGCACGCTTATGTAAACGTTGTTTAGTTACGTGTAAATGAAGTCAATATTTGTATTGACGAGTGTAAAGCTAATTTTAGTGATGGTGGAAACTTAATATCCCTTTGTACAGTACAGTCACGAATAACAACTAGTACACACGGCCGCTCGTCAGTGGTAACCATTTCACCTTGAACGGGTCTCTTGTTTTAGGCGTTTGCAGCGTATCACTGGTTCAGCTTATACTGATTTTGTTTCCACTTGCTTGCTACCGTGCGTACATTGTATTTTTAAGACCTTATCAGTACAAGAAATATACCTACATTACCATCTTAACGACCTTGCTTGGTGACTCAAGGCTATCAATGCTAGTGAAAAAATACAATACCTATTTGTTCACACAGATGCAAAGCTATTTCCAAATAATATACGACTAGTCATCATCATGGCGTGTGGGTTGCAAGGACGATGACCGACCTCACTAACCCTGGTTTCAGAGTTGGTGTCAGAGTTGGTGAGCCGCCAAAGGCCTCTGACATGGCTCATTATTGATACATCAGTAGATAGTAGTCGGGACCAACAGCTTAACGTGCCTTCCGAAGCACGGAATCATCTAACTTTTCGGACAATCAGGTGATTCATCCTACAATGTCCTAACCAAACTGGGGAGGTCGCACAAAGGGATTTCTGTTTGACAGTGTCCCCACTGGTAATAGAACCCAGAACCTCCGGTTCGAGAGCCGAGCCCTCTGCCCACTACACCACAGAGGTTGTTACGATTAGTAATAGGTACAGTCAAGAGCACATCAAGCTTGACTGTTTGGACTTTGTACTTTTCTTATTTCAATACCGTAGGGGCTAGGTTTGCACTGGAAATGTCCAGCTTTACTTGCTTTTAAATTTACAAAGTACTGATTCAGATTCAGATAATTTTATTCAATGTAGATTCTTTACAGAATACTTATTGAATGTCATGCAGAATACAATGCAAATAGAGCGAGTCTACGCCGTTTCGGATCGTGCTGTAGCAGCGTAAAAGAAACGGCAAGAAACCACTGCAGCACGGCCTACATTAAGAGTCGGCTTTTTACAATGTGTTTCTTGTGTTTCGCTGGAACACAAGAAACATATTGTAAAAAGCCGACTCCAGCCTAATAAAACTTCCTGTTTTTGACCCTCTGAAAACTTTGCTGAATACAGCGCCATGTTAGTTTCCCCTAAAACTAACTATGAAACTGGGGTTAAATCTTGATAAAACCTGGCACTTACATAGTCCTGCCGACTTAGCACGCTCCAGTTGTCAGTTTATCTAGGCCCATAGATTAAAGACTAAGCATGGTCACATTTTTTTGACAGCCGAGCAGTGCGACACATTTTGAAAGGCAAGGACGGCTACATGTATTAGTGTATAAAGCTATCTCTGTCTAAAATATCAAAAACGTAATTTGTGGATTTGTTAAAAATTTTCCTCCACTGACTATTCTTCGCGCTTGGAGGTGATAGATTAGATGACATAATTCCTCAAATAAAGTGACATTTCTCCGAGATATATTTTCTCTCGGGCAGCGTGCTAAGCCGGCTGATTTAAAATCCTCCATTCGAGAAAGATAAAAAGTATATATAACTGGTATATAAATGGTACTTTAGTCTATAAATAGTTTTTGGTTTAAGCAACTTTTAATGTTCGGATCATATAGGACATTTTATATGTGAATTCAAATATGTAGCTCATGGATCCCTTCTTTTGAAGAATTTAAGTCAGATTATTGGCATGCTCAAAATCGAAATAAAGTCAAAGTCAAAATCGATTATTCATTGTTGGACATTAAAATCTCTTAATCTCTTAGACTTAGGTTTTGTTTTTGTCTCAGGCAAATCGTATGATTCGCCGTTTACAAACGGCGGGCTAACTGTAAACGGTCGGCAAATCGTAAAACGGCGCCAGCAGATTGTAAACGGGTTTAGATCACTGGTGCATTGTAGGTTCGTTAGTCACCCTGAACCCAACCTAACCGATGATCCCGAGAAGACAACAAATACAGAAACGAATTACGCGCCGTTTTCTCACAGTACGGATTAAAACCTGCTCATGAGCTTTGTGTGCGGTTTTAGCGCGCTAATAGTCGGTTCAAAACTTGCTCGTATTCATTCGTTTAAGCGACGTGACGTCATCAGTGACGTCACTTTAGCGCGCTATCATTGCATACGAAAATGAGGTAGTGCAGCGTGTGCGAAACGTCAAACTCATAAGACATTTGTCATCAATCTCGTTTTCGAGAGATTTTTTTCAACTTTTTTTGGGGTTTTAGATTAAATTATCTTATCGAATAATCATTATCTCTCAATAATTTCTTAAAACGCAAAACAAAATCAAAATTTTAATTTTTCTCAGTGACATTGACATAAGCGCGCTCTAGTCTGGTTTAAAACTGTATTCGATGATATTCGACGAATGCACGCATATAGAAATAAACCGACTATATTCAGTGAATGTGATGTGTGCGTTGATTTCAAGAAACAATCCGTAGTGTCAGTTGCCGCGGCATTATGTAAAATTACGAATAAAAAATTCTCGGCAATTTGTAGAATGCCAAGGCAAAATGTAAAATGACAAATCCGCAAGTTTCCAACCTAGTCAATTGACCTACTCTATATTGAACAACAAAAACAACCGTAGATTTTGTATGAAGTTTTTGAACAATGACGTGATAATTTTTGCCATCGTTTAGTTACTTTTGAGCACTACATTAATAATTTAAAATTTAAAACTACGTATGAAATTTAAAATTACTTGGTTTTTATAAACTTTAAATGATTCTTTCTTAGATACAAACAGGATTTCATTTTATTTTTGACCCAGGAAACTCGCCCGAGAAGACAACAAATGGTGGCCATTACGAATGTAAAATGACGAATAAAAAATTCTCGGCAATTTGTAGAATGCCAGGCAAAACGTAAAATGACGAATTATACAATTAGCGTGCGACATATGCAGTGCCCCCGCGACCTAGACCTCATGCTCACCGTCGAACTGTTGCTGCAGGTAGATGACGCCCATGTCGTTGGGGATGCTGTCGAAGCCGCACGCGCTGACGATGTACACGCCTGCGTCTCGGGCCGGCTTGTCGTACACCAGCTGCATCGTCTCTATGAACTGGGAATACAGATAACACCTTTTGATATATAGGGTTACTTTTAATTAGTTCTCGATAGCAAAAGATATGCATGTACTCATGATACTGAACAACTTTTCCCAAGGAACATAGGTCGAAATACGAAAAACCAAATTTGACCTCCCATACAAAATGCGCTATCAGCTGATGCAGTTTCTATGGGAGGTCAAAACTTGATTTTCGTATTTCGACCTATGTTCCTTGGGGAAAGTTGTTAAGTATCATGAGTACATGCATACCTTTTTCTAAAAAGTCACTCTATATGAGGCTTAAAAAATCAAAGGCATCAAGTCGTTCAACTTCTCAGGAACCAAAAAAATACCGATGACGGCCATTGGTTGACAATAATAAATAAAAGTCCCGTGAGGTGCCAGCGAAGAATACACGGAAAAGAGGCGACTAAGGGTTATAAACTGGAGGATGGGCAGCAGCATCCTCCTTTTTATCTAACATCTTGCTTACTGCGGTCACCTACAACCGCGGTCCATGGTGCCAGCCGTAACGCTAACAAGCGAGGTGAATATAGTACTTCCCCTCTACATTTTTCCAGCAAAAGCTAGAATTAGAATTCCCCCCTGGAGCTCCCTGTCCTGTAGTGGACGTTTTCATGGGATGTTATGATGATGAAAATTTTCTATCTCCAGTATTCAGAGTACTTTCCCTCCAGGTGGCGTTAAAAAATTCTACCCTGCATAAGAATAATAAAATCTTGGATGGCCTATGGAACTAAATAGTGTAAAAGACATTGAAACTAGAAATTTTCTATCTGTAATAATGAATGAATCTGCTACAATTTTAGTTTTCTTACTCACAGATTCGACGCAAGCCGATGTCTGTTTACATAAAATGAGGAAACATTATATATTTAGCCACGGAACTTGTAGGTACTCGCACAAAGTATCTGAATTTGACCTGAACCACCACGCAGAATAATAAGGTTTAAGTAGTAGGATTAAATAAATAATTCTTCACCAATTGGGACATCTCACACCAAATTCATCATCATATCAGCCGAAAGACGTCAACTACTGGACATAAGCCTCCCCCAAAGATCTCCATGACGACCGGTCCTGCGGTCCTGCGCTCCAGCGGCTTCCCGCGACCTTGACCGAGTCGTCGGTCCACCTTGTGGGGGGCCTGCCAACGCTTCGTCTTCCGGTACGTGGTCGCTACTCTAGAACCTCCACAACAAATGACATAATCCTTTTATCTTAGTAGATGCAATGAAGGCGTTGTTCTATTAATTTGGTAGGGTTATTTTGAATGTTTCATAATCGTCGATGATAATGTGACATTGCAAAGTCATGGACATGTGACATGCTGGCAGATGTCATCCCATAGTAAAATAAATTACTCGTACCAAGGTTATTTGTTTATAAAACATGGCGTTCTTTCCTGAAGTTTATTATAAACGGCAATGAGCGCATTGAATTGAATGAAATTTTGCAGGTGATTTGGATTATTGCGTAAGTATCCGTAATCTGCATCGTAAAGATAAAAGTAACGAAGTAAACTATGTAATTGTAGATTACACATTAACTAATACTTTATTGCTTTTTATAACTTCAGCCCAGCCGGATAACGCAGGTGGATAAAAGAGTTTTTATTTCAAATTAGTCATTTAGGTAAAAATATCGTTACCCGTGTGATGCCGGCAATGAATAGTACACAAGGCCGCACGTCCGTGGGAACGCTTTGACCTTGATCAGATCTCTGGTTTCGGCCGTTTGTAGCGTAGCGCTGGTTCAGATTATACTGGATTTGTTTCTACCTGCTTGCTGTCGTGCGTACCAACCCATTTTTAAACGTGGGTGTCGTAAAAGAGGCGACCAAGGGATTATGAACTGGAAATCCTATGTAACTGAACTCCTGAACTCCTATGTATCATACCATCTTTATTATTGCGGTCACCAACAACCGATGTCCATGGTGCCAGCTGCAACGCTATCAAGCGTGGTGGACCCTCTCCTGCAGTGGATGTTTCTTGGGATGTTGTGTTATAATATTGAAATCGTCAATATCTTATCCAAATCGATTTTTTTTTATTGTCTATATGGGCTTACTGTTGACCTCGATATAGTCTTGAAGACAGAGATGAGGTCGACGATGGAACGAGCTTGCCCAGAAGAATATATAATCTGATTAGTCAGATCTTTAAATAGGAACCTTATCAACAAATTTCTGAAATATTGTACACATCTAAAATGTTCAGGAAAACCAGTGCGTCACTTCAAAAATTTTATCATTCGATTTGGATAAAATATTAACAATTACTTTGAGCCCATCACTGTATGAAAATGTATTGCGGAAAAACTACCGGTCCGTTTTTTTGCTCTTCAGTGTAATAATAAAACGTATCTTGGGAAAAGCGTTTTCAGTTTCGTTGACTGAACATACCTATATGCCTTTCATTTTTGACAACCAGTTCTTATATATGTCTTACAAAATAACTCTGTCTGTAACCGATAATGCGTTTAAGTCAAAAAATGAGTCGCGGGGGTGAGCGCGGCAGATGGGGGGGAGGCGAGCGAATCGTTCATTGGCTCTCCGCCGGTCACCCATGCGCAAAAATAACCGCTTATCCTGAGCACGTTGTTGATGAATGTTTTATCGTTTTATATCAGATTCAATTCTATACATTTTCATATCGTGCACTCCTCACGCTAGTAAAACTAATTCGCTTCCAGAATGCGGTAAATAAGTGGTTATGGCACAGTTGCATACTGTATGATATTGTTCTTTCACGCGTGAATGCACTATTGCACCGGCCCATTTTGTTCGATAGATATCTACGCCAAATGCCACATTCAATAAAGAGTTGTTATTACTATGGGAACAAGTCGTACAGTCAAGAGCACGTCGAGCTAGACATATTGGACTTTGTACCGTTGTTATTTCAATATCCGTAGAACCTATATTCGCGCTACGAATGTCAAGCTTGGCGTGCTATCTTCTTCTTAACGTCGAATCGCGGTGATTTGCGATGTGACTACTTACATGGAAAATCTATAGGATTAGGCTACGGTTCTAACAGGCTAATTTAAAAAAGGGCGCGTGGGTTTTTATTGTTGCTTCTTTTTTTCCCACCATGGCGCCACTTTGCGAAGCGATGTAGTTTAGCTGACGTCATTGAGAGATTTTAATTTCCAACTATGAATAAACTATATTTCATTGATGTCGGTACAACACATAAAAGGACGCTGCTTAAGTAGCTTCCTGAAGTCGAAATTTACCATAACCACAGAATATATAATAGCCATAACCACGGAAAGAAATGGAGTATGATTAGCTGGTATCTTTGACGAGTTCCACTCCTTCCCTGCAGATCTTGTGCGCATTAAGAATGAACAAGCAAAGCGCTATGGCCGTATTGATGGTACGAGTAAGTCAACGACATAGGGTTGACAGGCATGACATTGGCATGACATTCAATAAGTATTCTGTAAAGAATCTACATTGAATAAAATTATCTGAATCTGAATCTTGAAACTCCAAGAGGCGTCTAGATGGAAGGGGGACGGTGGAATCAAATCTTGAAACTCAAGACGCACATTCACCGAAATGTGTCCTGTAAAATACCGACAAGCAGGTTACATTGCGACGGTTTTCAAGTCTTTTCAGCGTTCATCATGACATCACATGAAACGTCCACTACAGGACAGGGAACTCCCTCCTAAATTCCAGCTTTTGCTGAAACAATGTGGAGGGAAAGTTCCATAGTATAGTCACCACGCTTGTTAGCGTTACGGCTGGCACCATTGACCGCGGTTGTTGGTGACCGCAGAATGTAAGATGATACGATACACAGAAGGATGCTGCTGGCCATCCTCTGGTTTATTACCCGTCTTAGTCGGCTCTTACGGCACCCACGGGTAGAGATGGGTTGGTATTATTCTTTGCTGGCACCATACGGGGAGTTTCCTCAACAAAAATCCTAAACCTCTCTCAAGCCCCATGTCAAAATTCGCAGGAATCGAAAAGAAAACGTAGTTATTTACGCGATAAGGCATAATTTCTAATACATTTTTCATGAATTTTACATTTTCCGGGTACTCCATGGGAAATTGATCTGATTGTTGACCATATGTCAAAATTTTCCTGTATCCCTAAGGATATTAAGACTTCACAGATTTGAGCTTCCAAAGGTTCAGCAGTTTTCCGGCTGGTTGATATTGATAACTTTCCTGTAAGGTTTTTCTGCCGTAAAGCAGCAGTGTTTGCACTGCTGTGTTTCGGTTTGAAGGATAAGGAAGTCAGTGAAATTATCAGCACATGAGACATACCATCTTAGTTCTCAAAGTGGGCAACGCGCTTTGCTGTCTTATTAGTGTCAAAATATGCTACTAATAAGACAGTGGGTGCTATGGGCGGTGGTGACCACTTACCATCAGGTGGCCCACCACCGTACGTTTGCGCATTTGTCACATAAAAATAAAATAAAGAGTGATCCTTGAAGTCTGTCAACTATGTACGTGTTTATAAGTGTAGATGACAGTGCAGGGAACTTGTGAAGAGGTGGGACTTCTGTGTAAACGACAAGTGTGAGTGCGGTATTTTGCAAACCAACATTATTATTTTTTGTTAATTCAAATGACATGCATTCTTATGCAAAACATAAAATGCTGCTATTTTTAGTAAAATTTTTCGCTGATTATATAAGTACTACAGTATAGATCGCACAACCACAATGAAAAAACTAACCTGTGGCTCTCCGCTGACGTCCACGTAATGCGTGTTGCAGTCGATGGCCGCCTTCACCACCGGCTCTCCGTATAGCCTGTAGGGGCCGCAGCAGTTGACTAGCACTTTCGCCTGGCTGCACATGTCTTTCAGGGACTTCTCGTCTTTCACGTCTGCTATTATGCTCTTGATTGATGAAAGGTCTTCGCCTGTGAAAGATGGTCAAAACTAACAGAGTCCAGTTGATGTTTAGAGTTTTCAAGCATCTAATAATAATATCTAACTTCTTAAAGCTGAGCTAGTACCAGCGCCTGATATATTTCTACTAAGTAATAAAAAAAAATCATTTTGTCTTTTTAGGGTTCCGTACCCAAAGGGTAAAAAACGGGACCCTATTGATATGCCTCCGATGTCTGTCTGTCTGTCAGCGGGCTGTATCTCATGAACCGTAATAGGTAGGAATTTAAAATTTCACAAATTGTATATATCTGTTGCCGCTACAACAACAAATACTAAAAATAAAAAAAGTTAAAAATTAAGGGGGGCTCCCAAACAGCTAAATGGGGGAGCGTAAAAAAAAGTTTGACCTACCCCATCGCATGGGGTATCGTTATTTAGAGCTCGTTGAGTATATAAATACTGTATTTTTTGTTTTAAAAAATGTTTAAAAACAAAGGAATAGGATGCCATCAAAGTCAGCTGTTTTTACAAAATTTTGTTTGAGCTGTATCTCATAAACCATAGCAGCTAGACAAATAAAAGAACTCTCCCGCAAAGAATTTATCTTTCCCGAGCAAACTCCCGAGACAGAACGCTTCACTTCAGTCAGTATCTAGTCCTACTCGCTGATAGTTGACGTTATACTAGCTACTACATCTTCTACCGACGACTGGAACCATCGATCTCAACCTATAGTACTTATCTAGTCCCCACAACAGCAATAGAACAGACGTGATATTAGATAAATATGTGTGCAGCTACTTTTCACGATGGGCGCACTTTGTAGCTAAACTGCGTGTGATGATAGCGGCGGCGGCGGCGGCGGCGGTAACGGCAACGTAATGGAAGCTCACTCGCAATTCTTTATTTTTTCTTTTCTTTTTTTTTCTATATAGACTGTTCACCCCGTGTAGGTTAAGTTATGTAAGAGATATAGATACCTTCCTTATGTATACCCAATACCCATTTTATTTTTTTATGTCACTGTACAGTTTGATGTGGAAAATGTTCTTCTTGTAATGATAGTCACCACAATTTGCAATATTTATATATTTTTTTTATTTGTGGTTTAATTTAGTTTTGTAAATTTTATGTACAGTCCTCAATTTTTGCCACAGACGAAAATAAGAGTAACAGGTAGGTTATTGTTTTCAGTAAGTTGTGTGAAAAATATCTGTTGACGTTCATTGAATTACTGCAACAGTAAACTGCTTATGCAATGGACGCTGCCTCAAGAATTTCTTGCTCACTTTGTCCTCCTAACTCCTCAAGAACTTTTGCGCACAAACGGGGATTGGCTATACATACGCGCCGGATGCACTGGCCGACAACCCAACTGTCTCAACCTCAATATCTACCAACCACTGTTTCGAGTCAAGTTCCGCTCCTGGACCAGAACCTTCAGTCCTAGATGATCTCGCACATTTAAAGAACAATATCCGAGTGCTAAAGCACATTCCCAAGGGTGCTAGGTGCTTAGCAGCTGGGAAACTTAGTGCCATTATTGAAAAATGCATTACATCCAATGATGTCAATGACTGGCGCAATTTTCTAACTTTCGCCAACTCATCGCTTAGGATCCCCGAGCAAGGGGACACAGGGAGCCTAACTTGTAAAGTTAAAAGAAATGTTGAAAGGCCTGAGTCTTATATTATTTCTCCCAAAGAGACCACATCTAAGCCTCGGTCGATTTACAGGATGATCGAGACTAAGGTCCACGACGGGGATTTGAAAGGAGCAGTAAGGCTCCTCACATCTGAATCTAGTATGGCACCGGTAAACCCTGAAACTCTGGCTGGCCTAAAAGATAAACATCCTGCTTCGTTAAGACCGGTTACGACCTCACCGACTCCCGACGAAACCGTACCTTGCCTCTTCGTGTCGCCGAATGACGTTGCTGCAGCTCTTGGCTCCTTCCATTCTAGTTCGGCAGCGGGACTAGACGGTTTTCGACCCCAACACCTTAAGGAGCTTATTGCGCCTTCCGCTGGTGACAACGGTCCACGTCTATTAGATTCTTTGACAAGGCTATGTAACTTTTTGCTGGAAGGCAAACTGAACAGCGAGGTTTGTCCATTCCTGTACGGAGCGTCGTTATGCGCCCTCATTAAGAAAGACGGAGGAATTAGGCCAATAGCAGTGGGCAGTTCTATACGTCGCTTGGTGGCCAAGATTGGATGTCGAGCAGTTAAAGCTCAAATGGCAAGTTTTTTGAAGCCCCATCAACTGGGCTTCGGCATCCCGCTAGGCTGTGAAGCGGCTATCCATGCCACCCGCACTTTTCTTATGAATCCTGCACACGTCGGGGATGTGATTTTTAAGATCGATATAAAGAACGCTTTTAACACCGTTGAGAGAGACGCGATGCTGTCTGAGGTAAGGGATAATGTTCCTATATGTCCCTTCTTGAGACAGTGTTACGACTCTCCGAGCAATCTATATTTTAATGAGTACAGAATCGCGTCGCAGGTAGGTGCTCAGCAGGGCGATCCACTTGGCCCACTCTTGTTCAGTCTGGCCATCAACAAATTGATACAATCGCTAGAGGCACCTCTTAATATGTGGTATCTTGACGATGGCACCATCGGTGGCCCTCCGGATGTCGTCGCCAAAGATATGAAAACTTTGATATCTTTGCTGGAAGAAGTGGGCTTGGTGGTTAACAGCAGTAAATGCGAATTATTCCCATGCAGTGACACGACACCCACCAGTGAATTGCAAAGCCTTATACCGGGTATTAGATTGGTAGAACGAAAAGATCTCGCTTTACTAGGTGCACCTCTTTTCGAAGAAGCTGTGCCAGATGCGCTAAGAAGTAAAAAGAGAGTGCTTTCCCAAGCCAAGGAGCATCTTATGAAATTACCTACCCATGTCGCCTTGAGAAGCTGTCTTACACTACCGAAGCTAGTGTACCTCATGAGAACTTCTCCTACATGGCTTTTTCCTGATGAGGTATCTCTTCTGGATGATGAATTCAGGGAGACGTTGGGAAGTCTTCTCAATGTTAACATAAGTGACTCGCAGTGGTTGCAAGCTTCGTTGCCCGTACGTCACGGGGGCCTAGGAATTCGAAGAATGCAAGATGTGGGAGTGCCAGCACTCTTGGCTTCCTCTCACGGGGTGAGTTATCTAGTCATTAGCATACTAGATTTACATGGTGACCACATTGCCATCTCGTTTGTAGAGGGAGCACTGAGCGCATGGGCTCTTAAGTGTCCCGCTTGTTCTGTCCCACATGACCCGACTGTCCAACGTCTCTGGGATGACCCAATATGTAAAGCCACTTTTGCAGGATTACTGGACACAGCTTCAGTAGTGGATGTGGCTCGAATTAACGCAGCAGCCCGTCCTGAGTCTGGAGCTTGGCTTTACGCACTTCCTAATCCACATTTAGGTACCATCTTAGATGATGGCTCTTTAAGGGTGGCTGTGGCTCTAAGACTAGGCTGTGACGTTTGTGAGCCGCACAACTGTAGATGTGGCACTATAGTTGACTCAAGGGCCTATCATGGGCTGAGCTGCAGTAAGAGTGCGGGTAGATTTCCCCGTCATCATGCCCTAAACGAAATCATTCGTCGGGCATTGGTGTCCGCAAGTATTCCTTGCATCCTTGAACCACCGGGTCTTAGCCGGGATGACGGTAAGCGCCCAGATGGGCTAACGTTGGTGCCTTGGGAAAGGGGGCGATGTCTGCTCTGGGACGCGACATGTGTCAGCACTTTTGCTGCTACCCACCTCCCTCGCGCCTCCAAGGAAGCCGGGTCTGCAGCCGAATGGGCGGCATCTAAAAAAGAAATAAAGTACGGCAACCTGATGGGGTCTTACTTTTTTGTCCCTTTCGCAGTTGAGGTGGCTGGGCCTTGGTATGCGGAGGCAAAAGCGTTCGTACGCGATCTTGGGCGGCGTCTCAGGCAGAGTGGGGCTGACCCCCGCGCCGAATCGTACCTGCTTCAACACATTTCGCTGGCGATCCAACGGGGAAATACTGCCAGTGTAATGGGAACTTTCCCTTCAGGTACGATTCGGGGTGGTCTATTTGAAGTGTTACCTATTTTTATATATTTTGTTATGTTTCCTTGTTATCTTTTATTGTTACAGTCCTTTGTTGTTTTATGAAATAATAAATATTATTTGTTTTTGTTTAACAAATAAAATGTTCACAGATTATGTATTTCTGTTGCCGTTATAGATTAAGGGGGCTCTCATACTAAAGAACTGTTTTTAAAGGCGATTTTTGTTTTAGCTCTATCTTAAAAACGGGAACACTTACAAACGTGAAAATTGGTATGTTTATAGTGCACAAGCTATAAAATACCAACAAATAATAATATCTGGTCAAGCACGTGTCGGACTCAAAAAATATAGCACAGTAATTTACTGAAATTTCAACTCATACAACTATGATTATGTGGTGGTACGGAACCCTCAGAGCGCGACTCCGACTCGCACTTGGCCGGTTTTTATGTCCTCATCTCCATACATTTATGCAGTAAGCAAAACCTACAGGGTACTTCCCGTTGACCTAAAATTATGAAATTAGGCAAGAATTTAGGTCTCACACTACAAATAAAGGGAAAAGTCTGAAATCATTAATTGTTTCAATTTTTCTCACAACTAATAGTAACCAATTAAGGTGAGCTCCCGTTTCAAGAACTTGTCTAAATAAGAGGGGTCAAGTTGGATGGTCGCGGAGTTTTTAAAGTCAAAGAGCAAAAGCTTCTAGTATATCATATGGTAGATAGGTACGGAACCCTTAGGGCGCGAGTCCGACTCGCACTTGGCAGGTTTTTTTTTATGTTTCAAGTCTCCACACCCATAGCACCCACTGTCTTATTAGTGACATACTTTGACGCTAATAAGATAACAAAGCGCATTGCCCACTCTGAGAACTAAGATGTTATGTCCCATGTGCCAGTAATTTCACTGGATCTCTTACCCTTCAAACCGAAACACAGCAGAAAAATAAATTAAAGAATATGAAGATTGAATTATAATGAAATGTAAATACTTATTAGAAAATTTCTATATACTGCTACAGGAAAATAACGCAAATATATGAAGTAATAGTACATTACTGCAATGGCCGACAAAAAAGGTATTGAAGGACGGACTTCGCCTCTGCCAGAGAATATATAATAGTAAACAAGCATCTGCCTAAATGGTGTGGTACAGTACTATACAGGCTTGTATAGTACTTTTCTCAATAAAAGCGCGGAAATTCAAACTAAGGCCGCGTCCCCATTAGGCACACAGTGAGCGGCTGACAGTCCGCTGACTGACTGAGCGGTGAATCGGTTGCTAAATCAATGTTTAGTTAGCGGCGAACTGCAGCATATTAGCGGCGAATCGCTGCTAACTCTTGGGAGGAGGGTACGGTTAGTACACAAGGTTATTTTTTTGGACCTGATATGCGTATGCCCACCTTATTAAAGAGGTCAAAAGCAACAACTTTTGTTCTACGACTTTGGTAACAAAGCACAAAAAAAAATCGACTCAAGTGGTCACGTGACCGACCCATTTTGTATGGGAAGTTGAAAATTTTTCGTGCGTTGTTAGCAAAGTCGTAGAACAAAAGTTGTTGCTTTTTACCTTTGTAATAAGGTGGGTATACGCGTATCAGGTCCAAAAAATAACCGCGTGACGCTACGCAGCGTGATGGCGGCGTAGTGAGCTGACTGAGCCACCGACCGCGGGTATCGGTCGCAGCGACTCAGCTGCTCACTAAATGAATCCGAAAGCAAAACGCCGCAAAATGCGTACAGTACGCGCTGAATGGACACTCCGTTTAAAATATATAGGGAGGCGAACTACAGGCAAACAGTTACCCGCTCACTGTGAGTCTAATGGGGACGCGGCCTTAATCACAAAGAATATACGCTAGTCACGAACTGTAATTTACATCTCTGGTTTTTCATTACGCACAGCGATAAGTAGCGAGTCTCTAATAGCATTTATTTACGCAATCGGCAGTTCGTTACTAAAGTGGATTCCACGAAAGAGTGACTCATAAATAAATATGGGAGTTGTTTCGCATTTATTTGTAGAAATAATCATCTCACCACTTTTCCTAGATGCCTCATCCAGCAGACTCTTCAGCTTGGCCTCGGAGCGGCCGGCGATGGCCCAACTTAGCCCATCCTTCTTGGCCAGCTTGGCAAGATCAAACACAGCATGTTTTCCCGTGAAGCCTGTGGCTCCGAACACTACCAGGTCAAAGCGAGACATCTGTAAAAGGGACAGAGTATTAATTCATAATCATAACATTCCATGAAACATCCACTGCAGGACAGGGAGCTCCCTCCAGAACTCCAGCAAAAACACGTGGTAATTTGAAGGGGGATTTGCCATAGTCACCACGCTTGTGAGCGTTGCGGCTGGCAATCGCAAAGTTGGTACGATACACAGAAAGATGCTGCTGCCCATTCTCCGGTTTATAAGGCCTTAGTCGCCTCTTACGACACCCACGGGTAGGGATGAGTTGGTACTATTCTTTGCCGGCACCACACGGTAACAGTGTTTAGCAGTAGAGTATTCATTTGGTATTTTCCTATGTCAAATATTAAATACTATTTTGTTTACATTAAAGAAAGATTCACGTAAAATACATGAAAAACTAATTGGGGGGACATTTTACACACACAAGGTCATCTGATACCAAAGTGAACAAAGTCTGTAGGTCCTACGGGTATCAGAGAGCAGAGCGAGAAAGGTATTGTATTCGTGAAAAAAAAAAGTTTTTCAAATTTTCTCAAAAATGTGTGCTATATCACTTAAATACATCATAAAAAACAAGTCTCCCAAAAATTTCCGTCCGTCGGTCGGTCTGTCCGTCACGCTTTGGCCTGCGGCTAAACGAATGGTCCGATTGACACCATATTTTGAATTTAGGAGTTTTATGCAAATCCATGGAAGGATTCTAAGTGATTTCTTGCTGGCTCTCATTTTGAGGGTAGCTGTCATACAACAAAAATTAAAGACTGAAATTTTCTCAAAAATGGCTCATAGAATCTTGATGAAACTTTGCATGACCAAGCATCTCCATGTAAGATATCTTGCGCCAGTATCAATTGATCTGTGTAATTTCATATAAGGGGTGTTCCTGTACCACCAAATCGTAAATATGTGAGTTACCCAAAATTGGTTCCATTGAGTTTATTAAAATTTTCTATAATATTAATCCTGGATTGCTTGTCTACCTGACTGGATATTCTTTATGATTTTTTTGAATAAAATTTTGTACACAGTGTGTACCAAAAACTGAAAGGGCTTGCTCAGTAGACTAAACTGAAAAATTATCCATAAGGAACATGTGTAGTGTACACTACCCTTATTATTATATTTATAATATTTACTACCCTAAGGACCAGTCTCACCATTTGCTGCTAAAGTTCCCAATAGTAAGCTGACAGATAAATATCTGCCAGATAAATATATTTGCCTTTGTTTATATGTCATGTAAAGAAATTAGACAGTTGTGAAACAAATCATTTTCACTATCTGACAGAAATAACTAGCATATAGGCTATCTAGAAGCTAGTAGCAAGCGGTGAGACGGGCCCATAAAGTACCTACATATATGTTACTTTTTTTATACAGGGTGTAAGGGACAGCTTTCCGAATACTGAAAGGGCAAGATCAGTCAATGTAACTGAACAACTTTCAGCTAATAAAACTTTTAGGAAATGAAAAAAAAAGGCCTCTCCATACAAAATTGCAAACTTGGTTGGACAGTTTGTAAGGAGAGGACGTTTTTTTTTTACTTTTATTCGCTGAAAGTTGTTCAGTTACGTTGACTGATCATGCCCTTTCAGTATTCGGAAGGCTGTCCCTTACAACCTGTATAGTCACATGTATTTATAAATATTGTAGTGATAAACTAACTACTAACACTAACAAAGGAAATAAATATTATTAAATCAACAACATTCATACCTACTTATCTAATGAGTTTTTGGACACAGGTAGAAAAACAACTTCATTACCTACTCATTATTATCTTGAACTTTGCTCTGAGTTTTTATCTGTGCATTTCCAATACAAATGAGGAAGATAATTACTGAAATAGTAAACATAATTTTAGTATGTTACTCAGAACATGAAACTGAACAACTTTCCCCAAGGAACATAGGTCGAAATACGAAAATCTATTTTCGACCTCCCATTAAAACTGCATCAGCTGATATGGCATTTTGTATGAGGACCAAAAATTGCTTTTCGTATTTCGACCTAAGTATGTCTCTTGGGTTGTTCAGTTGTTCAGTTTCATGGTCTTAATAACAAGCTAAAATTATGTTTACTATTTCTGTAGGACCCTAAATGTAAGAAGGTAGGCGTACATATAAATTATACCTACTTATTCAAAGTTTTTTTATAAATTCCCATAAAGATGTCTAGTCAAACTTATAAATAGTAATAATGTTACAATGTGATATTGCGGTATTAGTAGTAAGTAGTCTAACAGAACTTGGAGAATTTTCCAGCAGTATGACGCAATGTTCATATTATAAGAATGTATCCGGCAAAAACACTATTTGCCGGTAGGTATACTTCGGAAAATATTAGGGTTTTAATGTTTAATAATTCCGATATTGTACAAAATTGAAGGGGTGAATTGAGAACTTACATTGAATTTCGCGCTGCTGTTTTGGCGCTCTCGACACAACGTTATTATAACAAAATTAATAAAAAACTGCAAGCAAACCGGTTTCCACCTCGAAAACAACAAATCATGGACCAACCAATCCCAATCATGGACAGGAAGTACGTTCCATTTCATTCTACTTTCGTTTCATTAAAATTTTTATCTTTTTTTACCTTATGGTATTGTGAAAGTTTGTAGAGTTAAAAAATTGCATAACTAATCAATAAATTAAGTATTCGTTATAAAAACCTCTTGAACCGAATGTTTCAAAAACAATTCTATTTTAATTTTATGGCTAAAATCTAAATGTTGAATACGTAAAATGAATAACTAAAACTGTCTATTTGAAACTTTAGTGGTGTTACAAAGCTTTATCGATAAAATATATTTATTTTATAAAGCATCTTCAAATTAAATTAACCCTGACAAAAAAGATCTTTCAAGAAAAATTGTTGCAAATCATGGTTGACCCATATGCGTCGTGGGACTGCCAATTAAATACAACGACTAAATCCTTAATACCAGTACATACTTATATTTGTTTTAAGTTTGCCTATTTAAGATACATACATACATAACATCACGCCTATTTCCCGTCGGGGTAGGCAGAGACCACAATCCTCCACCTGCTACGATCTTGACATACTTCCCTCGCTTTCTATAATTTCATCTATCCTTTCATGCAAGCTCGTCGGTTTAGGGTACTTTTAATCTGGCCTTTATTAGTATACCTGTAATTTAATACCTTTCTTTTTTTACTTGGCGGTTCCCTGACGCATTTAAGTGTCAACCATGATTTGAAACTAGTATTTTTATCGCTGCGCCCAATTTAACCATCGCACCGGTGTGGGTGAATAGACTCCAATCACCGTGCTGTAACTGTGGAACTGAAGAGCAAAGTATACAGCTAATCATGGAAGAGTACCCTTTAAGTTGGTATGTACATTTGATATAACTCTGTACTGTTAAATATAGTCATACGATTAAATAAATGTAGTTTTTTTACTTCTGTTGTTGTTGTCAAGTGTTATTTAAAATGTTTTATTTTTATTTGCACGTTTTTTTTTTAATCTATACATTTAATCAAGTAGACTAATACAAGTTATTCTACTACTTATTTCTATAAAGGTTTTACAGCAGTTTAAAAAATAAATCTAACTTCTGAATCGCTGAAATTTATTTTAATGAAATATTGCTAAAAACCATCCTAATCAAACTAGCTTCCGAATTTGAATCAGTTCTGAATCGGTTCACCCGTTTAGGATACACATTACATTTTCCAAAACGAATCCATATCTACTTAGCCATCTGAAAATTTTATTCGCAGATTAAATATCAATTATAAAGAACCGTCTTCGTTTACTCACATCATATATCCAACTTCATTCGACTGTCTGCAAACTTCTCAGGTGGCTCTAAGGAACATTTAGGTCGAAATATCGGTCATCAAACTTTCAAGTGTTTACATTGATAGAATGTGGTTTCGTTTCATCTCTTTTTTAAGTTCCAGCTGTAGATTTTATCTTGTTTTACCAAACGACTACGTGTTGTGATGGGTGGTTAATAAGTTCCTATTAGACTTAAATTGTAAAAGATTTTAAAAAATTGGTTACGCTTCATTGTCCGTTTTTAGGGTTCCGATACCAAAACGGTAAAAAAAAGGAACCCTTATGGCGTGACTTTGTCTGTCTGTCACACCTCTATATCTTAGCAATTACTCATGCGACATGAAATTTGGAATAGTTGTAGAATTTAGTTGCCCAACTTAATTGCACATAAAAGAATAAAAAAAGATATGATTATTACCGTAAAAGGGGCCCAAATAGGGGGGGCAAAATTTGAAATTGTCGTTACTAGGTTGAATGGGGTATCATATGAAAGGGCTTTACTTGTACATTCATAAATTTATTTTTGTATTTTTTTAAAAACTCTAAGTTTTCAAGATGTGATGAAAAATTTCAAAAAAAAATACCATTCCCCCCCCCCCCTTATCTCCGAAGTTTGTGAGAGGAAAAATCTGAATTAATTACAGTCGATAGAAGTGTAAGTATTACAGCAAAAATAAAACGATCTTTCTAAGTTGCACAGTTTTTTAGAAATCTGCAAAAAATCTTTACAAACAAATGTCAGGAAACGGTCTAGCTGTGGAAGGACCCGGGTGTTTTTCTCGAAGAGATTGTAAGGTCTCCTCATTATTAGGAGCGATCATATCACTTGAGAACAAAAGTTGAAATAAAAAGTTACAAATAACAATTTGTATATATTTGCTATGTAATAAAGATAAATTCATCACTGAGCTTAAGAACAGTTTTAGTTTACTGGCTGAAACTGATGCAGAAAATGTAGAAGAACAGTACACCAAAATAGAGAACAGTATTAGAATAGCAAGCCAAAAAATTAACGAAACAAAAACTAAACTTAGAAAACTCACGTCTGACACAATAAAGTTAATTGAAGAAAGATAGTTACACAGAAATGATATAAGTAAGAAGGAATACAATGCAATAGATAGAAAAGTTAAACGCCGCATACGAAATGATATAAGAGATTATAATACCAAAACAGTACAGATAGCATTAGAAAGAAACAAATCTTTAAAAATCGCAATTCAAAGTATTTCGAAAGGAAAGTCATGGATAACATATCTAAAGGACAAAGAAGCAACTAAACATGCTGACAGAAAGAAAATATTAGATATCTGCACGAATTTTTATCGTGATCTTTACTCGAGTTCCTCACCTTTACCACCTCCCGTAAATTACCAATTCCCAGATGACATCCCTACGATAAACGAACAAGAAGTCCGAAACACTCTTCGCAAAATGAAGTATAGTAAGAGCCCAGGCCAGGACGGAATCACAACGGAAGCTCTTAAAATTGGTGAACCTATATTATTACCTCACATAACGAACCTTTTCAACATCATCTTTTACTCTGGAAAATTCCCACGAAATATGTGTCATTCAGACATTATTCTACTGCACAAAAAGGGTGACAAATCGGACATCGGCAATTACAGACCGATAAGCCTTGTATCTCACCTGTACAAAGCATTTATTAAAATCATCGAACATAGAATAGCTCGAAAATTAGACGAAGCTCAGCCTCCAGAGCAAGCTGGGTACCGTCCCGGCGTTTCCACTACAGATCACCTCCATGCCCTAAACCAACTAATAGAAAAACATCATGAATACCACCTACCGTTATACCTTGCTTTCGTGGACTATTCAAAAGCCTTTGACAGCCTTATGCATGAGTCGATATTCGAGGCTCTGCGAAAGCAAGGTATAGAATCTACCTATGTTGATCTTCTCCGCATAATTTACTGCAATAGCACAGCATCCATTAAATCACAAACATCTGGTCCACCATTCCCAATAAACAGAGGCGTTAAGCAGGGTGATCCGCTCTCCCCAAAGCTTTTCACAAGCACTCTAGAAGAAGTCTTTCAAAAACTGACAATTTCCTGGATAAACAAGGGCATTAATGTCGGCGAATCGAAGTTGGCAAACCTTCGTTTCGCCGACGATATTGTACTTTTCTCCTCATCAGCCTCCCAAATGGAAACCATGCTGCAAGAGCTGAGCAATGCAAGCCTTGAGGTTGGATTAAAGATGAATATGTCAATGACCAAGCTAATGACCAATAGCACTGAGCGCATTGTAGAAGTGGATGGAGATAATCGCATATGTCCATGAGTACATTTACCTAGGTCAAATAGTCTCGTTCCAGACACGACAAGACAAGGAAGTCGAAAGACGAACCGATAATGCCTGGAAGAGCTATTGGGCCATGAAAGACCTCATGAAGGGAAACCTTCCAATGACTCTAAAGAGGAAACTCATGGACATGTGCATTCTTCCTATCCTTACTTACGGAACTCAGACTTGGTCTTTGACGGACATCCAAAAAACCAAACTCAAGGTTTGCCAGCGTAATATGGAGCGTAGCATACTCGGAGTGAAGCTCACAGACCGAGTACGAAACACTACGCTACGCTCCAAAACACAAATTTCTGACGTAGCGACTAAGGCGGCCAATTTAAAGTGGAACTGGGCTGGCCACGTCGCCCGAATGCCATGCCACCACAACTATGGGTAAAACGAACGACAGAATAAATTCCACCTAATAACTGGAAGAAGTTGGCCCAGGAAAGGGAAAAGTGGAAAGGTGGGAGAGAGGCCTTTGCCCTGCAGTGGGACACAACAGGCTCCTAATCTACGAGTATCTATATATATAAAAGAAGAAGGTGACTGACATATCAACGCACAGCCCAAACCGCTGGGTATAGAGATTACAAATTTGGCGTGTAGGTTCCTTATGAGACCTAGGGGTGCACTAAGAAAGAATTTCAAAAAATTCCACCCCTAAGGGGGTAAAATAAGGGATGAAAGTTTGTATGAAAGTCCATCAGTTTTGAAGTTAGGATCTTCAAAATTTGTATTTAGGCTGACAACTAAAAATTAAGTTTCATATGTCTCAGGGTTTTTGTAAATTCTACACCCTAAGGGGTGAAAAGGGGGATGAAGTTGAAAATCCTTCATTTTCAAAGTAAAATCCACAAAATTTATTATTTAGGCATTAGGTTTGTAATTCTGTGGAACGCAAATCACTGTTATTGAAATTCCACCCCAAATTCAACCCCTTAAAGAGGGAAATGGGGTGAAAAAATCTAAAAACCAATATGGGTATCGTTTGTATGATTTATCGGGTCGCTGATTACGAAAACTACAACAATTTTGAAATCCAACGTGGTGGACGTGAAATACCATCATCCCCTAGGGATGGGGTTGAGTTGCGATAGGTTTGAAATGTCTAAAAATCAATATGGGTGTCGTTTGTATGGTTTATCGGGTCGCTGATTACGAAAACTACAACAACTTTGAAATCCAACGTGATGGACGTGAAATACCATCATCCCCTGGGGTTGGGGTTGGGTGCGATAGGTTTGAAATGTCTAAAAATCAATATGGGTGTCATTTCTTCTTAGGGATAGCGGTTAAATTGGCGTTAGGGGTAGGGATAGGGGCAGGGATAGGGTAGAGGTAGAGATGTAGAGAGGGAGAGAGGTAGAGGTAGAGAGTTGGGTATCCTCAATAAGGTTAGGCGTTACTTCACTCCTGGACAGCTTCTAGTTTTATATAAAGCCCAAGTCCGATCGTGCATGGAGAATTGCTGTCACCTTTGGGATGGCTCAGCCAAATACCAACTAGCCACACTTGACTCGATAGATCGCAGAGCCAAGAAGCTCGTTGGTGATGAGATGCTGGTGAAAACCAAGTTTCACAGTCTGACCCACCGTCGCAATGTCTGTCGGTTTTCTACAGAATCTAAGTAATGCGCACGGCTAAAGAGTGGAATTCTCTGCCTGCGTCTGTGTTCCCGAGTTCTTATAACCCGAATCTATTCAAGTCGCGAGTGAATAGGCTTCTTCTGGGCAAGCTCGCTCCATCGTAGACCTCATCTCTGTCTTCAAGACTAGCTCGAGGTCAAGAGTAAGCCCATTTTCTATAAAAAAAAAAAAAAAAAGAGAGGTAGAAAGGTAGAGAGGTAGATAGGTAGAGGTACAGGTAGAGGGAGAGGGAGGGGGAGAAGGAGGGGAAGAGGGAGGGAGAGAGGGAGGGGGCAGGGGGAGAAGGAGGGGAAGGGGAGGGAGGGGAGGGGGAGAAGGAGGTGGAGAGGGTGAGGGAGAGGGAGGGGGAGAGGGAAAGAGAGGGAGAGGCTTTTAGTTTTTCTCAATTACTTCTGCGAATTGGCTCTGTTTTGAAATATTACATAAAGGTGTCTCTCATCTCTCTTTCTACATTTGTTAGGTTAAGTGACAACTTTAAGGCATAATACTGCTGCTAAGTTCTTCTGTTCTGAGTAATTTAGGAGTAACTTCAGCTGGATCTCGAATTGTACTCATTGATTTGCGCAGGGTTAGTCCCGTTTTTCCTTAATTTAAAATTACCCCGAAATGACGGGAAAATATCTCATTGCTTCGGAAAACCGGTAACAACATAAATACGAAAACCACGCGAGCGAAGCCGCGGGTAACAGCTAGTAATAATAATATAATCGATAGCTTCGCATCCCTAAAAGTGATGTGTATTTTAAAACGAAGATTTTGGCGCCATTCTTTCCAAAGAGTGAGAAAACGCTCTATGAATTTTTTTTGTAGATCTCTTTCTAAATTAGTTTTCACAGCTGACTTCGTGCCAAATAAAGCGCATATCTGGGAACGTTTCGTGATTTCGTAACCTAAATTCGCGACAAATCCTGAATATAATTAAATAGTTACGAAAATGGAATTGAATGAAAAGATTTTACACTTCCTAGAGAAAGCTGATAATGTAGACACCTTAGTACTAGCAAAAGAGTTCAATGAAGACCACCAGAAAATAGTTGGTGCGGTGAAGAGTTTGGAGGCGCTCGAAATGGTACTTTCAGAACCAGTGAAAAGTACAAAATGGGACTTGACTGAGGAAGGGCAGTTGGTTGCTGATAAGGGCAGTCATGAAGCTGTCTTATATAGAAGTATTCCTGACGATGGGATACCGCAACCAGAGGTTATGAAGGTAGTACCTACATTGATAACCTTTTCAAATTTCTGATAAGAACACTCGATTTTGAAGTTTCATTACCTGTTTTTGATAACAGAGAAACTATGAAGATGAGCTGTAACACAGATTTTTTAATCTTTATTCAATAAACCATAGAACCATACTAAAATCTTATATCTCATTTAGTAATTTTACCAACTATAACAGCCTTCATTGTCTAGTTGTTAGTTCGGCTAACGATCCGTAGGTTCTGGGTTTGAGTCTGAACATTGTCAAACACTACTTTGAGAGACTTCCCCACCATTGCAGGATGAAGTACCTGATCGTCTGAAAAGTGATAATTTTATTGATGAAGAGCTTGCTCTTGACCTTGATCTACAGGGTGAAACTGAACAATTTTCGCCTGGGAACATAGGTCATCAGATGAATAAAAATTTTTCCCTTTCATAATAAAGTCAGTCAGCTGACCATACATTATGTATGGGAGATTGATTTTTTTTTTACGTCTAAGACCTATGTTTCTTGGGGAAAGTTGTTCAGTTTCGTGGTCTGAACTGGATCTCAAAATTTGTCGAATGTTTTCAAATTCACCCTGTAGTCTTGAGGACAGAGATGACATTGACGATAGATAGAACAAGTTTGCCTAGACGAAGCCTATTAATTCCCGAATTGAATAGATCCGGTTCATATGAACTCGGAAACACAGATGTAGGCAGAGAATTCCACTCCTTAGCTGTGCGCAATATAAAACATGTTGTGAAGCACTTTGTTTAAATTAAAGGAATATCAACCAATTATGGGTGATATCCTGCGGTGCGTCTGGTTTCCTGATGGTAGAAGGGTGATAGTGAAGATACATACATACATAACATCACGCCTCTTTCCCATCAGGGTAGGCAGAGACCACAGTCCTCCACCTGTAGTGAAGATGATTCCGAAATTTGGATGGGATGTTACACTAGGAGAGCTGTTAATGTGCCATGTCAATGCCCTTTGATGGCTGGTCGTAGGACAGGTTCGTGATCAGCCTTGCAGCCCTCATGATATTATGGATGACAACTTTTCTTTAAACATTATCAACTTGACATAATACCATCATCACTGGAGCTAGGAGGGAAGGATATTGTTTGAAATTGTTTTTTTTTTCTTTTTCAGAAAGTACCAAATGCAAAAGTAGGCTTCAGCAAAGCAATGTCCGCTGGTTGGATATTCATAGACAAATCTGGAGGCGCTCCATTAGTAAAGAAAAAATTAGACACAATCACAGACACAGTACAAGATCATTTAAATGAAATCAAAAAAGGAATAGATAACTTACCAGATAACATCAGAAATGATTACAAGAAACGGAAGTTGCTTCAAGAAATAACAATCAAAAGTTTCATATTGGCGAAAGGGCCACAGTTCTCGACGACTATTAAAAAGTTAGAAACGGATTTGACTAGTGAGATGCTGTTAACAGGATCGTGGAAGAATTTGGAGTTCAAACCGTACAACTTTGATGCATTAGGTAGGTCACTTTAGTATTATATTGCAAAATATTATATACTTGTGAAAAAAAAATATATAATTCCTTTTATGATGTGATTCTGCATTGTTAAGATGTGACTAATCACCAGACTAATCTGTAGTCAATAAATCTGAATGACTATCCAATAAAAACATTGATCTCAAGAATAGAATGAATTTTGGCTACAAATTCAATTGCTAAGGAAAATAGATTCTATGAAAACATAAAAAAATCAGCTGGATAGATTACCTCGTTCTTTTTGAAGTTTTTTAAAAACTCCAACAAAATATATATAGGATGCAAGTAACAATAGAGTTATGTGCACTTGGAACTGCTTACCACAGGACATTCTAGACGCTCCCTCAACGAATAGCTTTAAAAACCGGCTTGACCAGTGGCTTATAGACAATAAACTTTCTTAATGTGCAGTGAACAACACACCAGCTTAGATGTAGCCATGTCAGCAAAGTTGCTGCTGGGCTGTCAAATAATAATAATAAGTTTTTGATCTGGCAATATGGGGTATATTTATTTATTTCTTATGTTATTGACTTAAACTGCCCTTGAAATAAATCCATTACCTATTCTTTGTTCAGGTCAGCCCCCAGAAAGCGGTCACTTGCACCCGTTACTGAAAGTCCGGTCCGAGTTCCGTGAGATCTTTCTAGAGATGGGTTTTACGGAGATGCCTACCAACCAGTATGTTGAGAGCTCTTTCTGGAACTTTGACGCCCTTTTCCAGGTAGCTATCACTTTTGGTTTTATTTTGAAGTTTATTTATTTTTGAATTACTTTTGTTATATGATATAGTCTCCTTGGTGAGGAAACAATGATAAGCAGAGTGGGAACCCGTTTGGGTTCCGACCATTGTCATTGTTACTTATTTTATTTTATTTATTTTATTTTATTTAAGGGCCGCCATTAGCAAATTACATTGACACTTATATTAACAACTTACTTCTAAAAACATAATTGAATGCACTGCTTGTTAAGGCAGCCACAACATGCTTAAATTTATTACATTGCAACAAACAAATAGAAATAAAAAATAATATAAAAAACAGAAGTAACTAATGCTAAATGTGCAGGAAAAAGTTAACTAAGAGGCTGCTGTTCCCTTGCAGCGAGCAAAACTTTATTTCTGAAGCAGTTATATGAAGACCGTTTGAGATTGGTTCGAGAGAATGGTAATTTAAATAAACATACCGGTTGGCGAGGAATACGGGGTAGAACGTAGATTTCAAAGCTTTCTAGGAGTTGTGGGTTATCTACTCTGTTATTGAAAAGTTTATGCAGAAAAGTTAAGTCTATCAATCGTCGTCGGGTATTTACTTGATGATTAACTACACTCGCTCTATTTGCATCGTATTCTACATGACATTCAATAAGTATTCTGTGAAGAATCTACATTGAATAAAATTATCTGAATCTGAACTTTCGGGATAGTAAAACAAACAAACAAACTCTAATTATTATGCATCATTAGTTAGTTCACCACAAAATCCACTTATCACTTGCCTCACTTACCTCATTTTTTACATCAATTGTAATTTAATTTTATTGATTTTATGTTAAACATTGTTCCAGCCCCAGCAGCACCCGGCCCGAGACGCCCACGACACGTTCTTCGTGTCTTCCCCCGCTTCCTCCACCAAGTTTCCCATGGACTACTTGGACAGGGTCAAGCAGGTCCACAGCAGAGGGGGATACGGCTCCCAGGTCAGTTTGATACAAGCATGGACGAACAATAAGTACTGACCATCCCCTTTTAGAAATCGTATCCCTGAAAAGTATAAAACTAGATGGCGCTAATAAGTAGTCCGGGAAGTTATTATGATTTATTAAGGATTCTGATAAAAAAATAATGGGATTTCAATGCTAGCGTTTCTTAACATTGAAATTATGAATGATTTTTGGCAGAATACTCGGTAGACCATAATAAATTTCCAGATTATTTGAAACCGCCATCTAGTTTCCATGAGTTTTACGCCTTTCCGGGTTACGTTTTCTAGTATGGGGATTGTCAGTCTTATTATTATTCGTCCATGATACAAGCCTACTGCTAATAAATACATTCTTCCATAACTTTCTTCACCAAATTCCCCCTGGATTCCTTATAAACAGTCAAGCAGGTCCACTGCCAGTGAGGATATGGCTCCCAGGTCAGTTTGATTCAAGCCAACTGCTAATAAATGCATTCTTCCATAATTCCTTCACCAAGTTACCTCTAGACTACTTATAGTCAGTCAAGCAGGTCCACAGCCGAGGAGGATACGGCTCCCAGGTCAGTTTGTTACAAGCCAAATGCTGATAGATGCATTTTTCCTTAACTTCCTCCACCAATTTTCCCTGGGACTACTTGGAGAGGGTCAAGCAGGTCCACAGCCATGGAGGATACGGCTCCCAGGTCAGTTTGTTACAAGCCAACTGCTAATAAATGCATTCATCCCTAAGCTTCCTCCGCCAAATTTCCTATGGACTACTTGGAGAGGGTCAAGCAGGTCCACAGCCGTGGAGGATACGGTTCCCAGGTCAGTTTGTTACAAGTCAACTGCTAATAAATACATTCTTCCCTAAGCTTCCTCCGCCAAATTTTCTATGGACTACTTGGAGAGGGTCAAGCAGGTCCACAGCCGTGGAGGATACTGATTCAGATTCAGATAATTTTATTCAATGTAGATTCTTTACAGAATACTTATTGAATGTCATGCAGAATACAATGCAAATAGAGCGAGTCTACGCCTCCGTCTCCGGCTACGTCTACTGCTCCTAGGTCAGTTTGTAACAAGCCAACTGCTAATAAATGCATTCTTCCCTAAGCTTCCTCCGCCAAATTTCCTATGGACTAGAGTAGAAATATCCCAGGTTGGTTTATTTTGATACAAGCACATCGAGCTTGACACATTGGACTTATTACTGTGCGTATTATAATCAACGTAGAGACACTGTGGACATTGTTATGCGTATCATAATTAGCGTAGAGACACATTGAACTTATTACTGTGCGTATTTTAAGACTTATTACTGTGCGTATTATAATCAGCGTAGAGACACATTGGACTTATCACTGTGCGTATTATAACCAGCGTAGAGACACAGTGGACATTATTGTGCGTATCATAATCAGCGTAGAGACACATTGAACTTATTACTGTGCGTATTATAAGACTTATCACTGTGCGTATTATAATCAGCGTAGAGACACATTGGACTTATTACTGTGCGTATTATAATCAGCGTAGAGACATATTGGAAATTATTGTGCGTATCATTATCAGCGTAGAGACACATTGAACTTATTACTGTGCGTATTATAAGACTTATTACTGTGCGTATTATAATCAGCGTAGAGACACATTGGACTTATTACTGTGCGTATTATAATCAGCGTAGAGACACATTGGAAATTATTGTGCGTATCATAATCAGCGTAGAGACACATTGGACTTATTACTGTGCGTATTATAATCAGCGTAGAGACACATTGGAAATTATTGTGCGTATCATAATCAGCGTAGAGACACATTGAAATTATTACTGTGCGTATTATAAGACTTATGACTCACTACAAGATGGCGCTACCGTCGTAGCTGAATAACGGTTATAACGTTATAGCGGTTAAGAAACCTTAACACGGTCAGTTATTTGAGTAATAATTATAAATTATTTCCAGAGCAAGTCACGATGAAAATCATGACATTAGCACACAATAGAACCATACAAGCTCAGTAGTGTTGAGTCAGTATATTGTAAAATTAACGATTAAGTCCATTTTACAAACTTTTTAGTGGTCTCATATGCGACCACTGGCCTATAAAGGGTTAAAACTAAAAAAATATTTGGGTATGTCCCGTGGGGCAAGTTGTGGCAGACTAACTGTTGCACTTGCACGCGACGTCGATCGCGTGGAGTTCAGAAAAAAAGTTGCCTATGTCCTTTTCCATGGTTCAAAATACCTACGTGCCAAACTTTATCAAAATCGGTTCAACCGTGAAAGCATAACAGACAGACAGTTACTTCCGCATTTATAAATAAAAAAATAAAGGGAAGACGGAATTCATGTACTTTTTGTATAGAAGATGTATGAGACAATTATTATTTCACAGGGCTACAAGTACGACTGGAAAATAGAGGAAGCTCAAAAGAACCTCCTCCGAACCCATACTACGGCGGTTAGTGCTCGCATGCTGTACAGACTAGCGCAGCAGAAGGAGTTCACGCCACAGAAGTACTTCAGCATTGATAAGGTGCGCGACTGTCTCTTTCTAACACACACTCACATTTCATAACAACCTCTCACTCACACTTAATGTCAGTACAGACTAGCGCAGCAGAAGGAGATCACGCCACAGAAGTACTTCAGCATTGATAAGGTGCGCGACTGTCTCTTTCTAATACACACTCACATTTCATAACAACCTCTCTCTCACACTTAATGTCAGTACAGACTAACACTCATTACACAAGGAGTTTACTTTGATTGGGTAGGACTCTCTTAGGTCCAGTATATTGAAAATACGTGATATATGAGTATTTTCGAACAAAAATTTGTATCTTCTAACAATGGATCTTGTAATCTGACTATAAAAATGTTGAATTTTTATTAATAAGGTTTCAGATATTCTAGTGAGTTAGAAGAAAAAGAAAACAAACCCGACTCTTAATTTAGACCGTGCTGCAGTGGTTTCTTGCTGTTTCTTTTACGCTGCCATCATCAGTTCATAGTTTTGTATGTAAGCAGCAAGCTTGCTACGCCTACTCGGACGAAGTATCCTCCATGGACAGTAGGCCTTTATCAGATTGTGATTCAGAATTATTTATTTAATATACCTAGATTCTTTACGACGTCATAACATGCAAATTCAATGGAAATAGAGCGATAAAGAGTCACTTTACACAATGTATTTCTTGTATTTCGCTGGAATACTACTGTCAATAATAATAAATTTGTAAATTGATTTTGTCAGTACATTGAAGATATTCATGAAAAATATCATGTTATGCGATTTTGATGACCCTGAAAGATTTTTGGACTTTTCATCTGTTTGTTTATTTGTTCAAGCATCACGCAAAAACTACTGAACCGATTTTAATAAAACAACTTTTGTTTGATAGCTAATAGTTTGAGTTAAACACTGGTATATATTTCTTTATGTGCCCCGTGTGGTGCCGGAAAAGAATAGTACCAACCCTTACATACCCGTGGGTGTCGTAAGAGGCGACTAAGGGTTATAAATTGGAGGATGGGCAGCAGCATCCTCCTTTGTATCTAACATCTTACTCACTACGGTCACCTACAACCGCGGTCCATGGTTCCAGCCGTAACGCTAACAAGCGAGGTGACTATGGTACTTCCCCTCTACATTTTTCCAGCAAAAGCTAGAATTCTGGAGGGGGCTCCCTGTCCTGTAGGGGACGTTTCATGGGATGTTATGATGATATATTATATTGAACATGCAGACGAAGTTGCGGGCAAAAGCTAGTTTGTTATAATTCTGCAGGTATTCCGCAACGAAACGTTAGACGCGACGCACCTGGCGGAGTTCCACCAAGTGGAGGGCGTGGTGGCCGCGCGAGGGTTGTCGCTGGCCGACCTCATTAGCACTCTGGACACCTTCTTCAAGCGACTCGGCTTCGACAAGCTTCAGTTCAAGCCGGCGTACAACCCTTATACAGAACCTAGTATGGAGATCTTCGCTTACCATACAGGTTAGTTAAAATTAAAGCGAAGGATACTTCTATTCGTTCATTGCTTCTAGGTGATCAGATTAGTATTTTGGATGCCTTCTTCAAACGGCTCGGATTCGAAAACCATTAGTTCAAGCCGGCGTATAACCTTTACACGAAACCTAGTATGGTGATCTTCGCCTATCATACAGGTCAGTCAGTGTAGGGAGATGGATATATGTAGGACACATGATTAGTATTATGGATGTCTTCTTCAAGCGGCTCGGCTTCCACAAGCTTCAATTCAAGCCGGCGTACAACCCTTACACAGAACCTAGTATGGAGATCTTTGCTTATCATACAGGTTAGTTAGAATTAAAGCTAAGGATACTTCTATTCGTTCCTTGCTTCTAGGTGATCAGATTAGTATTTTGGATACATTCTTCATACGGCTGTAAAGACCCCGGGGGGTCTCGTAACCCCCTGGAAACGCCAGAAATAGTGTAAAACATTTAGTGAAATTATTGAATAAAATCTATTTTCAAAATGCCTTCCGAGAACAATAGTGAAAGTTCGTTAAATAACAATGAAATGGACACGGACCTGCATAGTTCGGGATCAGACAGTAAAACAGTTAAGGAGAAAGTGAAAATAGTGGAAGTGGATTTATCTAACTTTAATAAAAATATAGTTCAATGCTGGGAATGTGAAAGTACCTTCCAGATGGACACTCCCCTATGGGGTATAAATCAAATGAACACTAGAAAGATTCTATGCAAGGTATGTATAAAATTCTTTCTCATCAAGGCCGCGCTCAAAGCAGAGCCGAAATATGATAACGGCACTCTAAAAATCGAGTCTTCAGTGACAATTTATACCGCAGGGCTAGAGACCGGCTTGAAAACCATTTGCTCCTGTATCAGCTGCAAAACAAAGAAGGAATTGACCACCATACCCATTGAGAATTTCACATCTGAGGAGTGGTTTATATGTAAGTGCCGCAAAAATCAGTGCGCACGCATTGAATTCGTCTCACAAGGCGCGCAACCGCCTCTGGCTACCGAAATATCAAAAAAAAAGAAGCGCGGAAGCAAAGCGATAAAAAACATCGAAGCTTCTAAAAAGCTTTTTGCCCCCAGTACTAGTGTGAATAGTGGCCCGCAAGCGCCAATGCAGGCACAAATAGAGAGGTCAAAGGTCATCGGCGGCGCATACGTGCCCACCACCATCCAACAAGCTCCACCCACTGGAGTGGTACCAATAAGAGACAGTGAGAGCGCGTACGTGCCCCCTATAAACAAGGACGCGGACTACATACAAGGCCAAACACCACAAACAAGTTCACGGACCATAGGCGTAGTACAGAGTACGCTCGACGCGTGGAAGATTCCGCGAACCGTCCGACCACCGACTATCTTAGATGGATCTAAATCACAAAAACCAATGAGTGACAGCAACACGCAAGTGAACCAGGAAGGCGTGCTACAATTTAAAATACCAGTGACTAATCAAACGGAAAACAGAGGAGCCAAGAGACAACGTACGGGTGCATACAAATATACCACACCCACACAGAAAAACACTCACATCCCTAAAATAACTATCAGGGATGAAAACGCAATAGAAAATCTAGACACATTAAAGAAAATCAGAGAATCAGTGGCGAAGAACAGCTCAACGCTCAACATTGTAAGAGGCCAAATAAAAATTAACCCAGATAGTGCAACAGCGCGTGAGAATTTACTCACTACGCTCCAAGATTGCGGTATAACTAGAGTAATAGCACCAAAACCGAAGGCTGACAGACAGCCGGCGACCAGGATAGTGCTTAAAAATGAGACCTACGGAGAAAACGCTGACACCATAGCTAACGAGATAGAGGACTGTATCGGCATTAAACCAACAGCTATTAAGCCACTCGGGAGAGCAGGGAAAATATACCTACTCATCTTTGATGGCAAACACAAATTGAGAGATCTCCTGGTAAATTTCAGAACCTCAGATAGGAAATTCTTTTGCGCTCCCTCCATCAAGGTAGAACCATTTAGAGAAAACCCAAAGCACATTGTACAGTGTAAAAAATGCTACGCTTTTGACCACTCAAAGCAATCGTGTTACGGCAAACAAGAGGAACCACAGATAGTCATTACTACGCTGGAAGGTACCACAACAAAAGTCTGCAGAAATTGCAGAGGAGAAGACCACGGCGCGAACAACGCCAAATGCCCTTCCTTCAAAAGTATGATAGCTAGGCAAATGGAACAAGCAAAGGCTAAGGAAACAAAAAGAGAAGAGAGAATCAAACGCTCAGTAGTTCGTCTGGGTGTCAAATACGCAGATGTCACAAACACGAGGCAATTCCCCAGTCTGCCACAAAAAGAATCAGTACAACCACGCAGAGAACAAGCACCACCGACAACAAGTGGCCTCACATTGGAAGGCCTCTATCAAATGCAGACACAAATGCAACAGACACTGACGAGGCTGATCGATACTGTGAATAGAATACACTCGCATCTAAATGGCTAATCATGACAGTAAGAAAATACAGAACCTCAAAATCTTACACTTGAACACCCAAGGAGTAAGAAACAAATTCAAGGAAATAAAAGCAATTGTCGAAAAATATAGACCGGCTATAATCATATTGAACGAGTGCAAGATCGACTTTGAGACACAACACTACAATATAAAAGGGTACGAAAAACTCACCTACACACTGAAAAAACACTTAGGTACTGCCATGTATGTACAGAGGGGACTAAGATGGGTCGAAACGGAAGTCACTCCGGGCTGGCACGATGAAAACAAGAAGATAGAAGGCGTAGGCATCAAACTGTTTACTAACTACGCAACTGGACAATATATCAAGATCAAAGGAATCTATATCCCAATTCCAAACCAACACCACGCCAGAGAAGAACTGGAGGAGACCCTAGGCGACGAACCATCCATCATCATCGGCGACATGAACCTACGTATGCAAATCCTGGGCCACAGCAGGAACGCCGGCCTCGGCAACATCGTTAAAAAAGCAACAAGAGACGGAATCTGCTCGCTGAAACACGCCAATGCACCATCTAGACCTTTCAGCCAAGGTAACACCATCCTGGACCTGGCCTTAATAACACACCAACAGCTCGAAGCGCAGGCCAAACAAGTAGAGAGCGTCAGCTCGGATCACCTCCCATGGCTGCTAACGGTGAAAATTGATCACGATATAGAGGAACATCTAACCCGTAACACAAAGAAAATTTACGAGGACGAAGAACTGAAAGCGGCATACCAACAGACAATGTGGGAAGGTTTCTGCGACCTCAAAGAAGAAATCACAACAGAAGAGGACTGCGAGAAGTACGTAGAAACAATGGAAAATTCCATTGTCGCAGCCCTCGACACTCACGCACCCCTCAAAAATCCGACAAGGCAGGAACGACTACCGAAGGAAGTCAACGATAAGATAGATCTTCGAAACAAACTCAAACAAATGAAATGGCAAGCGAGATACTGCAGCCCCAGAATCCAACGTGAGACACGCACTCTCTATAACCACGCCAAGAGAGAGGCCGAAATAGCCTTGAAGGAATACTCCGAAAAGGGCTGGCTCGCCAAACTCCGAGATCCGCGGGATAATAGATCACAAATGTGGTGCATCCAACGCAACATGAAAAAGCCAATCGTTAAACTACCAAACATCACGGGATGCAGTACAGAAATAGAAACGATCGACAAGCTAACTGACACAGCCATAGTAAAAGAGGCCAAGATAGCGAAAGAGGATGAGGGGACTGAAAAGACGACACCGTTCCAACCACTCGACCCAACGTCAAAAAACGAAGTCCAATTTGCGCTCCGCAAATTCAAAAACAACAAGGCCCCAGGCCCAGATGGAATCAAAGCAGACGCCCTGAAACTGGGGGGAGAAGTCTTCACCGAGGCATTCGTGCCCCTTGCTAACTTTATATTATCCACAGGTTACTTTCCTAAGCGATGGAAAACCGGCGTGTGCATATTCCTGCACAAGGCTGGCAAAGATCACCGTCAGGCATCATCGTACCGTCCGATCACACTGCTCAACATCATGGGCAAGCTGTGCGAGCGACTGATCCTGAGAAGACTTACTACTACGGTTAGCCGGCTCCAACCAACGTTTCAGCATGGTTTCACAAGGGCAAGAGGCACAGCGACCCAGATACTACGCACAGGAAAAATAATCACCGATGCGCTAGCTGCGGAAGACAGTGTTTCCATGATATCTACAGATCTATCGAAGGCCTTCGACTCTATCAACCACAAAGGCCTGATCAAGAAACTTCAGAATAAAGACGTTCCTAACAACATCATTAAACTGATTGAGAACTACCTAGAAGGCAGAAACCTGAGGGGTAGGTTCAGAACTACCAAAACGACAGATAAACCGATACCTCACGGCGTTCCACAAGGCTCGATCCTAGGGCCGGTAATCTTCAACCTGTATGTCCATGATATCTGGAATATACAAGACCACATCAGAGGACTAAAACTCTCACAGTATGCGGATGACCTCTGCATACTCAACAGAGCCAAGAACCCAGATCATGCAACCATGCGCGCCGAATGGGCAGCGGATACCATCGTTGACTACTATACGAAATGGGGACTCAAGTGTAACATCGAAAAAACAGAATGCATCATGTTCACGAAAAATAAAAAATACCGGCCAATAGTGAAACTGAAACAACAAACGCTTAGCTACCAAAAAGAGATCAGATACCTCGGCGTCATCTTCGACAAACACATGAAGATGAACCAGCACACCAAAAAGGTCGTCAAAAAACTGAAACAAGTCAGAGGAGCCCTCGGCCCAATAATAGGATACAATGCGAAGACTGAACTAGACACGAAACTGGCCATCATACAGGCCTGCATTATACCATTGATGGACTACGGAGTGGTGCAACTACTCTCTAGGTATAGTGCAACGAACCTAAGCAAAATCGAACGCCAATACAGAATGGCACTGAAAAGTGCCGCACAACTGCCAAGACGAACACCAACGGAAGTGATTTGGGAGATGGCTGACATTGAGGCTTGGCACCTACGCGCCGAGGATCTCAACGCCAAGATGCTAGAAAACATCGCTAGATTAGAAATAGAAGACCTTGAATTTCCTGGCGACGCCTACCAAGCGCGCGGCGAATTCAACCCCCTCAGGGTTAACCATAGAATAGGCGAAATAATGTATGACCCTAATAAAAAAGGACACAAGCGGTGGCCTACTGACAAAACGAAGGCTCCGCGACCCCTTAAAATAAAATAAAATAATCTCAATAAAATAGACTGTAAGCACACATCATAAATAAAACACGTAATCTGTTTGTATAAACTCACATTTTGCGAATAAACAGAACACAGCAAACACAGATCCATTAGGACATAAGTTAGCTGACTCACCTCTGCACGGCCCACCGGCCACAGTGACATTTTGTAAAAACACAAAGTAGGCAAATAAATGCTATTCTGATTCTGATTCTGATTCTGATTCAAACGGCTCGGATTCGAAAACCATTAGTTCAAGCCGGCGTATAACCTTTACACGAAACCTAGTATGGTGATCTTCGCCTATCATACAGGTCAGTCAGTGTAGGGAGATGGATATATGTAGGACACATGATTAGTATTATGGATGTCTTCTTCAAGCGGCTCGGCTTCCACAAGCTTCAATTCAAGCCGGCGTACAACCCTTACACAGAACCTAGTATGGAGATCTTTGCTTATCATACAGGTTAGTTAGAATTAAAGCTAAGGATACTTCTATTCGTTCCTTGCTTCTAGGTGATCAGATTAGTATTTTGGATACATTCTTCATACGGCTCGGATTCGACAACCTAGTTCAAGCCGGCGTATAACCTTTACACGAAACCGAGTATGGAGATCTTCGCTTACCATGCAGGTCAGTCAGTATAGAGAGAGGGATATATGTAGGACACATGATTAGTATTGTGAATGTCTTCTTCAAGCGGCTTGGCTTCGACAAGCTTCAATTCAAGCCGACGTACAACCCTTATACGTAACCGAGTATGGAGATCTTCGCTTACCATACAAGTACAGTCATTATATGAGGATCTAAGTTAAGTGTGTGGTGTCCGCACTTAATCCTGTGCGGACCATTGTGCTTAGGCCCATGTGGCCTTCAATTTAGCCACCCTAACTGTTGCCAGAACTTAGTTTGTCCAATTTGTTGGGTATTTAATCTAAAGTTATGTCTGCTCCAAGTGCGTTTTCTCCGATGGTGTTAATTACTTTTCACTCCAGAGTGACGTGTTCAGTGGACTGAGGATTTAATGCGGGGGTCTTCATACAACGATCCGCTTTGTTGCCTAGAATAAAAAGGACCACTACGGCATATGAGGATTATCTCTAGTAGATGTAGAGCTGGCAAGGGATCGAGTTGACTGATTTATAAAGCAACGAAACCTCCCTAATAAGTAAGCCCTACTACAATTATTCATAGATCCAGGCGCCTTCCAGCAGTGCTTTGATGGGGATGGGAGTGGTGGGGGCAGCAAAGGTGTTGAAAAATCAATTCGTCAATTTTATCGTCAATGGGCTTACTCTTGACCTCGATCTAGTCATGGAGACGGAGATGAGGTCGACGATGGAACGAGCTTGCCCAGAAGAAGCCTATTCACTCGCGAATTGAATAGATTCGGGTTATATGAACTCGGGAACACAGATGCAGGCAGAGAATTCCACTCCTTAGCCGTGGTGCGCATTATAAAAGATGTTTCAAAGCGCTTTGTACGAATGTGTGGAATATCAACCAAGTGTGGGTGATATCCTGCGGTGCGTCTGGATTCCCGATGCTAGAAGGGAGATGGTGGAATAAGCTCGTAGAGCTCTTACACTACGGATTGTTTCTTGAAATCAACGCACACATCACATTCACTGAATATAGTCGGTTTATTTCTATATGCGTGCATTCGTCGAATATCATCGAATACAGTTTTAAACCAGACTAGAGCGCGCTTATGTCAATGTCAATGAGAAAAATTAAAAGTTTGATTTTGTTTTGCGTTTTAAGAAATTATTGAGAGATAATGATTATTCGATAAGATAATTTAATCTAAAACCCCAAAAAAAGTTGAAAAAAATCTCTCGAAAACGAGATTGATGACAAATGTCTTATGAGTTTGACGTTTCGCACACGCTGCACTACCTCATTTTCGTATGCAATGATAGCGCGCTAAAGTGACGTCACTGATGACGTCACGTCGCTTAAACGAGTGAATACGAGCAAGTTTTGAACCGACTATTAGCGCGCTAAAACCGCACACAAAGCTCATGAGCAGGTTTTAATCCGTACCGTTATAGAGCTCTGTGTTTGGTGTCGTATTATAACTAGTAATTTACTGAATTAGAACATAAAAATGGCATGCGTTTTAGTCGGTGGACGAGTAGAGGCAGGTTTTCTTGTATAATCTATACCAAAGCCCCTAATAGATGGCGCGGAAGGGTTTCTGGAACGTTCTGTTCTCAAGAAATGCTAGAAAACGAATTTACCCAGACGGGAGACCAGTTAATCGTGTAGACAAACGTGACAGCTCACTGACGGCTGAAATGTTGCCAGAGGTAGCGAAAAAAATAGTGCTTCCAAAATCGAAGTGTCGATATCGATAAGAAACAGTGCAATACGAAATTATATAGTGTAAACAAATTGATTTCCACTATTTATCTGTGATTATTCAAATCAAATCAAAGATTCATTCAGTTTCATGCTGAGTGAACAAACAAAAGATACTTTGGTATGTCATTATTCATCCATGAAAATAAACATGGTTAAGAAGTATATCATCTTATGAAATACAAATGACAAAAGGTTAGGTTCCAAAAAAAAAAAAACTTTATCGATACGCACAGCATCGTGTTGTCTCTGGCGATATTTCGCCATTTAAAATGTCAACATTTTCTATCAGATTAAAAACTGTACTTTCGATTTTTCGTAAACGAAAACCCCCGCATAGTAAAGTTCATCGAATACGTTAGAGCGGTTTTCGACAAACCGATTACGATGGCGATGAACGATGAATTTTAATATGCGGGGGTTTTTGGAGAAAGGAAAGGAAAATTGACTTCTTCCACAGGTCTCGGAAAATGGATAGAAATCGGCAACTCAGGAGTGTTCCGTCCAGAAATGTTGCTGCCCATGGGTTTGCCTGAGGACGTCAACGTTATAGCCTGGGGCTTGTCACTCGAAAGGCCCACTATGATCAAATACGGACTGAACAACATTAGGGACTTAGTCGGACCTAAAGTTGACCTTCAAATGGTCCAGACCAACCCGATTTGTAGGCTTGATAAGTGATAATTATATTTTATTTATTTTTTAAATAAATTATTTAAATTGATAACTCAGCTGTTTTAATGATTTTTTTTGTAAATTTTAGGGTATACTGATTTTTGTGTTTGGGGCGTGACTCTATCAATACTTATCGCGCTATAAAGTGACGCAGCTATAGGAAAGAAAGACACAGCTATACAGCTCTTTCTTTCTTGTAGTTGCAACCCTCCGCGTTACGTATACCAGGGTTCACGAAAGAGCGTTAGTTTTTGTAAACAAAATAATTACCTATTTATGTAAAATGTGGATAATTCTAAGTAGCTGTATGTAAAACTAAGCTTTTTTTTGTGTGTGCATTGTGGTTACAAACTTGTACACACGGCAGCTCGTCGGTCAAAACCTTGGGTTAAAACGCTTCGTTCAGTAGAAACAGAGCATTCGGCTCTTGATCCGGAGGTTCTGGGTACGATTCCCGGTGGAGACACTGTTGAATGATGACTATCGTATATGCGATAAAGTAATGCAGTGCTGTGTTGTACCATTTATTTCTGTTCCATAACGGTGAAATGCTCAAAGTTGTGTATTTCTCGGTTGTATTTTGTTGTCAAAGATAAAGGAACCTCCTTGAAATAATCCAAAAAAATAAACCGTTCTATTTACAAATGAAAAATAAGTTGTCATTGTCATTAATTGACGTATTAATCTACGCTATCGAAATAAATAAAAATATTACAATAAATTTGACTTTATTAATATTGTTTGCTTTTAGTTAGTGTTTTATGTATTTTTAAAGCAATCATGGGCTTATGTTTTAGGTTTACTTTTGGAAGTAGGTTTGTCGGTAATGTGCGGTGCTTACGTTATTCAAGTTCTGGGGGAGGGTACAAGATTCCTGAACATCTGATGGACGTCGCTACTGCAGAGGATCCTAGTTTTTTCAGGTACGAAAAATAAGTTAACTAAAGTCCGTGCGAGTTATGGTCATTTTAAAACACAGAAAAGCACTGTAATTTGGAACGCTGGCTAGTAAAGGGGCCCATTTTCAATCCTGAATTGTAGTCCGCTTTGCCGTGCGCCGCTTTATGCAGGATCGTGAATGATTTCGCAGCTGGTTTGGCATCCTGCGTATCGGACTGCCGTATTGCAAACAGGAACGTGTATCTCGACGTCGGACTGCTCCGCTATTCTGTTACAATGGGTGAGCTAGGCGGACTGCTAGACTTGATAGTGTACGAGCTACATTCTGCTTTAATAGTATGTAGCCGCGTAGTGATTTCTCTTGGGCGAACTGCTATGCAGGATAATGAATGTGTGATTCCCCGCACCCCGCCTACCCCCGAGGAGGGTCGCGCATAAAGCTGTCGGACTTATGATTCATAAGTTATGAGGCATTCCACGAAAAGTACAACCGGGATATGAAATTCCTATAAATTATTTTAATCTTATTTATCTAACCTTTTTTTTCTCAATCATGATGAGAGAGATATATGATTGAATCATCTTATTATGTGTATAAAATCATGATTCGAATAGCGATCGGTCATCAACCCACACTATAATGACCTAAAAAAGAACTATTCAACTGCCTGTAAGAATCGGAACACGCAGCGGGGAAAGATGATCTGATCTGGGAACAGATAATAACTGTGGATCTGAGTTATAAAATGGCTACCTCCGGTCCACTAGCGCCCCCATTAGTTAAAAAAATGTTACTCGCTATACACAAAACTTATCAAAAATCCCGAAAGACAGATTGAAGTAAAGGTACCTTTGTTTATTTAGAAACTATTTACTCTCTAAAATAAAGTTCACTAAGTGGCCGTTTTTCGCACTTTTTGTATCTGTAACTACAGTAAACTATATTTTTCAGAAGTGATAGGCTCTGAACAAACTAGGGTACTTTAACTTCAATCTGTCTTTCCGGATTTCCGATAGGTTTTGTATTTAGCGAGTAATATTTTTTTAACTGATGGGGGCGCTAGTGGACCGGAGGTAGCCTCTTACGGGTTAGCTTTTGGGCGCTTCAGCTACCATACAAATTATATCTTCTTCGTGCCGATCTGTTACGCTTGCGTAACGCCCGCACTTGATTATTTCATATGCTTGATCATTTTATAAGACAGGAAAAAGCTAAATCTATCTATCTAAATATGAAATGATCAAATGCGGACGGCACGCACGCGGATGTAAATCCGGATGACAGGAGAAACGCCCTTTGTCCAATAGGGGACGACTTTTGGCTTAGTTATACATATGATGGATGATGTGATGTTCTTGAGCTGTGAGGATGATATTGCAGGATGGTGGAGTACTATCACCACTACGCGGTGAGAGTGTGTGAGCCGTCGCTTAACGCCTACTTGAAGAAACACACCTGGCTCTCCGACAAGAAGAGGCACCAGAGAGTCGACGGCATATTGAAGGTAGACCACAGGCATAGTGCATAAAGCGTGATCCACACTTCATGTACGATCGTCCGATTATCGCATAAGGATCGGATAGTGTGTGGAGTAATCGGATCCTCGAAAGATCGGACGATCGGATCGTGCTTGGATTTTTTTACTTATTCGCTATTCGGGCTCGTGCTCGCTCGCTCTACTACCGTATTAACCTCAGAGTAAAAAACTATAGAGTCCGCCATATACATATTCTGTATGAGCTAGTGAAGTGTAAAGCGTCGCACTGTCGCCCATGCTAGTCGGTCAAAAAACTCAGTTAAGTTTTACGAAAATCAAGATATCTTTAAAAATCTAATGTTTTAGTATAAACTTTGTTTGTGAAAGTGGAAATATATAGTTTTTTACTTGTGAATTGATCATTAATACTAAGAACGGAAGCGTAAATAATCCGTAATAGCCATTTTATGCGTGATTTTTAATACATTTTTTTCTGAATGGTAAGTGTTTTCACCAGAAAAACTGTGGTAGTAGCATTTATTAGTCCCATGTCACATATTTCTCAGAGAGAAAGAAAAAAATTTTACGTTTTTAGGATTTGAAAAAAATCCATACAAGTTAGTATGGAGGTCCCTCGCAAGAAAGTGCTACGCCTATGGCTCCCTCCTTAGCAGCAAGAGCTGCTACTAAAACCTCTTTGGTATTAACCCAATTTTTATAACTGCACTTCCAGCCGACAAAATATAAGCTTGATGGCAGTATTGGTAGGGTCAGCATAACCTTTTTTTTTATTGCAAGTACAGTCAAGAGCACTTTGAGCTTGAAATTTTCAATTTTGTACCATTCTTACCGTAATAGCTGTAGAAGGTAGTCACTAAGCTAGAAGTGCACAGTTAAAATAATTGGATTATAACCGCCGCGGTAGCACGGGCCCCTAGCTAGACAAACGAATTTCATTCACTCGCGCGAGAAAATTGACGTTTGCTTCATACATTTAAGGGTTCGTCCTGAGGTAGAGACGTAGAGAGGTAGAGACGTAGAGAGGGAGGGGGAGAAGGAGGGGAAGGGGGAGAGGGAGGGTAAGAGGGAGGGGGGCAGGGGAAAGAGGGGGGAGGGGAAGATGGAGAGGGAAAAGGAGAGGGAGAGGGTGAGGGAGGGGGAGAGGAAGGGGGAAGAGGGAAAGACAGGGAGAGGGTTTTAGTTTTTCTCAATTACTTCTGCGAATTGGCTCTGTTTTGAAATATTTCATAAAGGTGTCTTTCATCTCTCTTTCTACATTTGTTAGGTTAAGTGACAACTTTAAGGCATAATACTGCTGCTAAGTTCTTCGGTTCTGAGTAATTTAGGAGTAACTTCAGCTGGATCTTGAATCGTACTCATTGATTTGCGCAGGGTTAGTCCCGTTTTTCCTTAGTTTAAAATTACCCCGAAATGATGGGAAAATATCTCATGCTTCGGAAAACCGGTAACAACATAAATAAAACTACGCGAGCGAAGCCGCGGGTAACAGCTAGTATGTATATAATATAAGAAGCAAACGACAATTTTGTCGCGCGAGTTTATGAAATGCGTTTATCTAGCTAGGTGCTAGTTGGTACTTACTACCGCTGCTGGAACTGAGTATTCAGACCACGAAAATTTAATTAATTTAATTTATTTATTTAGGAAATCTTACAGCATTAAATGTGTTTATAAACATAAACATAATACATCGAGCTTGCCAATTAAAAAGATCTCACAGTTAAACATTTAGAAGTTAATAACAGCTATTACAAATAATAAAAAAAACAAAAACAAAAGGATGACAAAGGAAAACACGATATAAGTATAAAATAAATAAAAAGAACTAGTTTATCTACAGAGAAAAGAATGCATAAGTGTAGTGAGTGTGAAAGTGTGTGTGTGTGTGTGTGTGTGAATGATAATGGCAGTGACACCATATTGTAATGTCTTATGCGACTCAAGTAACCATTGCATGACCACTTTTACCTGACAGTACATCGCACGCTTGCCTTTTGAAGCTTGTCTTATTAAGATTAAAAATGTCAACATTTATAAAAGTGTTATTATAGAAGCGTGCACATCGACTTAAAATTGAGTTTTGGGCATAATTCGTGCAAGATCTTTTGACGTTTAAGAGTTTTGTATGTCGGGTACGTACAGTTGGAGTGTACAACCCAAATCTTGAAACTAATTCCGGACAGTCGACAATATTATTTAATATGTTATATAAAAATATAACGTCCGATAACTGTCTCCTCTTATCGAGTGACATGATCCTATAATGCTCAAGACGCAACAACAACTTGAACAACAATGAACAACTTTCACAAATATTATTCTCATAGAAACAACAAGATGGCGTACTTTGCTAAAACTATTTTCTATCGACACTTGAACAACGATGCGTACCCACAGGACTAACGAAAACAACGCCGAAATCGATCGATCGGCTTCGATGAACGTTTGTTGGCCCGGTGTGCATGCAGCTTAAATTTAGGTATAGGTATGATAATATGCAGGGCCGTTTTCAGAATTCAGACGAAGCAATATGAGTTACCTACCTATTCATAGCTTTAGAGATTTTTTTTATAATAAGAATCTACAACGTGAATTTTTATTGGTTTCGCTGCCGAAATTTTTTTTTTGGAATATTGCACATTTTCATCAATAGAATCACTAGGCTGAAGCGAAATCAATGCAAATTCACGTTGTATAATAGTTTGTATTACCAACAGGTGATGGCCTCATGTAACAGTTGTCTTCAGTTCGAGTTTCCTCTGCAGCGCAAAAATGGTGACTACGAGATTATAGAAGGGTACCGAGCGCAACATAGCGTCCATCGCTTACCCTGCAAAGGCGGTAATGCTACCTCATCAAATAATTTCAGACTCACTATCACTAGGTACAGTAAACATCGAGTCTCTTTTGATCAGAAAATCACCAGAGAATTTCAGACTCACTGTCACTAGGTACAGTAAACATCGAATCTCATTCGCTGTTGACCCTACCTCATCAGAGAATTTCAGACTCACTGTCACTAAGTACAGTAAACATCGAGTCGCATTCGATGTTTACCCTACCTCATCAGAGAATTTCAGACTCACTATCACTAGGTACAGTAAACATCCAGTCTCATTTGATGTTGACCCTATTTAATCAGAGAATTTAAGACTCACTATCCCTAGTTACAGTAAACATCGAGTCTCATTCGATGTTGACCCTACCTCATCAGAGAATTTCAGACTCACTATCACTAGGTACAGTAAACATCGAGTCTTATTCGATGTTGACCCTACCTTATCAGATAATTTCAGACTCACTGTCACTAAGTACAGTAAACATCGAGTCGCATTCGATGTTTACCCTACCTCATCAGAGAATTTCAGACTCACTATCACTAGGTACAGTAAACATCCAGTCTCATTTGATGTTGACCCTATTTAATCAGAGAATTTAAGACTCACTATCCCTAGTTACAGTAAACATCGAGTCTCATTCGATGTTGACCCTACCTCATCAGAGAATTTCAGACTCACTATCACTAGGTACAGTAAACATCGAGTCTTATTCGATGTTGACCCTACCTTATCAGATAATTTCAGACTCACTATCACTAGGTACCTACAGTAAACATCGAATCTCATTCGATGTTTACCCTACCTCATCAGAGAATTTCAGACTCACTATCACTAGGTACAGTAAACATCCAGTCTCATTTGATGTTGACCCTATTTAATCAGAGAATTTCAGACTCACTATCACTAGGTACAGTAAACATCCAGTCTCATTTGATGTTGACCCTATTTAATCAGAGAATTTCAGACTCACTATCCCTAGTTACAGTAAACATCGAGTCTCATTCGATGTTGACCCTACCTCATCAGAGAATTTCAGACTCACTATCCCTAGTTACAGTAAACATCGAGTCTCATTCGATGTTGACCCTACCTCATCAGAGAATTTCAGACTCACTATCACTAGGTACAGTAAACATCCAGTCTCATTTGATGTTGACCCTATTTAATCAGAGAATTTCAGACTCACTATCCCTAGTCACAGTAAACATCGAGTCTCATTCGATGTTGACCCTACCTCATCAGAGAATTTCAGACTCACTATCCCTAGTTACAGTAAACATCGAGTCTCATTCGATGTTGACCCTACCTCATCAGAGAATTTCAGACTCACTATCACTAGGTACAGTAAACATCCAGTCTCATTTGATGTTGACCCTATTTAATCAGAGAATTTCAGACTCACTATCCCTAGTTACAGTGAACATCGAGTCTCATTCGATGTTGACCCAACCTCATCAGAGAATTACAGACTCACTGTCACTAGGTACAGTAAACATCGAGTCTCATTCATATTGACCGTATAGGGGTATAGGTAATAATAGTAGTTTATGCAACGGTACATAATGAGGGGTATAAAACTCGAGTGTCGGTTTATGGGACGCAGGCGAGCGTAGCGAGCCAAGTTCCATAATAGAAGACACGAGTGTTTTATACCTAATTATGTGGAGTTGCATACACAACTTTATCTACTCTCATATCGTGAATCCTAAAATAATGTGTTCAAAAACAAATCTTAAGCTCAAGTCAGACAGAGGCGGTATGATTGCGAAAGCGGTCCGGGGCGGTTTGGCGGGAACAAAATACCGCGCCGCGACCGCTTTTCAATGTGACAGGGTACTTAAGAACTCATACTTTACAAAAAAATACCGGCCCCGGAACGCTTCCGCTACCGCCTCTGTGTGACGCGGGCTTTAATGTTTTTCTCTTTTTCCGGTGATAACTGCTAAGCGAAGTTCCTATAGCTGCTTTAAAAACACTCGAAGGCAAATCGTAAACGATTTTATCACTTATTACATTACAAAACTAATAAAAATATGTAAATACAACTTTTGTTTGCTGAGTTTTCCATTATTGCAATGAAACCTCCTTGCAGCCACAGACTACAAACGCATCAAGCTGTCAATAGCGCGCCTATAAAAATAAAAAAAAAATCTCCCGCGATGACTTCAATACTTCATAATACACTCCCACAGATAAAAAACCGGTCAAGTGCGAGTCGGACTCGCGCGCCGAGGGTTCCGATATACCTATAGTATTTTTGGAAGCAATAAAGTCCATTTTCAGGACCGCAAAACTAAATTTGTTTGTAAAGGTTTTTTGCAGATTTCTGAAAAACTGTGCAACTTAGAAAGATCGTTTTATTTTTGCTGTAAAGTTTACATAAACCTCTGTCAACTGTAATTAATTCAGATTTTCCCTTACTCAAACTTCGGAGATAAGGGGGGGGGAATGGTATTTTTTTTGACATTTTTCATCATAACTTGAAAACTAAGAAACTTAAAAAAATACAAAAATATATTTTAAAATGTACAAGTAAAGCCCTTTCATATGATACCCCACTCGACCTAGTAGCGACAATTTGAAATTTGGCCCCCCCTATTTTGGCCCCCTTTACATTAATAATCATACTTTTTTCAAAAAATTTTCATGTGCAATTAAGTTGGGCAACTATATTCTAAAACTATTCCAAATTTCAGCTCGATAGCGTAAGTGGTTGCTGAGATATAGAGGTGTGACAGACAGACGGACAGACAGACAGACAGAGCGGCACCATAAGGGTTCCTTTTTTTTACCATTTTGGTATCGGAACCCTAACCATTTTGGTATCGGAACCCTAAAAATGCTGCTAAGAGTGTTTCTAAGCAAAGATTGACATTATGAAGATGTTAACCTACAATTTTTGAACGCATTATTGAGGATTAACGATATGAGAGTAGATAAAGGCTTTTACACACCAGTGATAAGAAGAAGCGACGTTCGTCAACGACAGCCACGTGCGACCCTCAACGATTGCCGGTGACTGCTGACACGTGACAGTCGTCGACCACCGTCGACAGACGACGACGACTCGAGGGTTGGCGCGTAGCTGTTTTTGGCAGACATCGACAGGCGTCACCTCAACTTGTTACTGGTCTGCATGAGGTCTTTCTTACCCTAAAAGGGGGTAAGGCTGCTTGATCAGTGAGTTTCGGTCTCATAGGTATTATTCACTTAATAAATTTTATTTGAGTATAAACTATTTATAAAGGCTACTAAGGCATTGCTAAGGTACTAAACTGCCGGTGAGCATGTTGCAGTATCATGCAGACGGACGCACAACAGTACGTCATGTCATGACCTTGAGCAGATGACTGGTTTCTAGAATCCAGGGTTTGTGTAGTATACTTAAAAAAGTATAAGTTTAAACATCGATCACCTATAGTTAGGGTGCTGGCTGCAATTTGGGTATATGATTTGCTCATGATTCATATTAATAGGGATGATAGATCAGCTCAATAACAATCGATTTGGTCCTTACAAGTTTTTCTGTGCGTCGCTGCGTTTTTGAGTTAAAGCAAAAAAAATGAAAATAAGATACTAAATAATGTTTTTTTTGTCTGCCTTTGTAGCTCCTGTTTAAAATACTTCTGAAGATGTAGAAAATCGAAGAGGCAGACATGCAGGGCTCTGCATTATCACGGGACGAAGTAGTGAATTTTTGCATTTTGAAGCGCTGTATTTTTACGACGCAGGGCTATTATGGTGGCAGACCATTTTTCTGGGATTTTATACATTGTATTTAATCAGATAGCCATAGTCTGCCAGGTGTAAGTTTCATTGTCAAATTTCAAAATAGTTAAAACTTAATTCCTCAAAAACGCAGGGGTGTGGATGTCCGCCAATATTTTTTATATCTTCTAGAGGATGCTCCTTATCATCAGTCAAAGAGGCAGACATGAGCAAATCATATAGAAATTTGTCTTTCATCACCTTACTACTAGTACTGTTTCTTATTAATGTTTTTTCAGGCATCAGATTTTCTCACCTTGTGGACCAAGGGGAAGTGAAAGCTTTGGCTGCTCTGATGACATACAAATGTGCATGCGTGAGCGTGCCTTTTGGAGGAGCTAAGGGAGGTTAGTAATGTCATTATGGCATCGAGACTTAAGCCACGATCACAACTTCCTGAATTCAAAGACTAATTACTCGTATTTACTCCCTGCGTACATTGCATAGAGGCTTGGTTATGTTAATTGCAATATCCTTACTTCAACGAGCAATGTATGTCGAATTAGTTTCTGAATTAAGGGAGGTGTGATCGTGGCTTTATACTTAGCAAAGAGCCCATCAGCCTGAAGCAAGTTGAGCAGAAACCTATTCACTCAGCTTTCTCGGGTAGGCACCGTCGAGGGTAAGTAGAGCTTGACACTCGCAGTGCGATTTTTGTTTCTACGCTGACGCTGGATAAGGTAAGTGCGGTACAAAGCCTAATGTGTATACTCTTTGACTGTATGTTCACAATCATCAGCTTCACATAGAACGCATACAGAAGAGATTTTTAAGACATTTTATTTCACGAACTCCTTCTTCTTCTTCGTGTCAATGTTCAAATACCAGATGCTTTTAAATGTTTTCCTCCCAAAACCTTGCCACTTCTATGGCTTTATTCGACGCCTCACGAAGATCGTCGCCAGTGCAGGTGGAGGGGCACAGTGGACAAGAGAGATGGAGCTCCACAGTCAGTGCTTTAGCAACTGGTCTGCGAAGCCCCACCTCGCCATGTTTTCTCTGCAGCAGCCAACCTGAATTCGTAGACGGTTTAGCGACTTCCAGGTTGACCACTGCAGATTGTGTCCAGGTGGCAGAGTTTCTGCAGGTGGGACGTATCCTGATGGGACTGGGATTTTACTCATCGTCCATCCATTACATAAACTCCTAACAAACGTCAACTCAACTTGTACCTATGATCATATAAAATTGACAAGCTATCTACCTGACACGCATAATGATAGATTCAACATTTCTGTATAAACTTTTAAATTGCCCAAACTCCTACAAAACTTCAAGTCTATTTTCCAGCCCGTCTTCCTCACTAACCAATCTCAAGCAGTTTTCAACCTATTCTTCTTAGTTTTATAACTAATAAAATGCCGCAGCTAAATGCCCTTGGAGATAGTTAGTGGTTACATTTTCAAGGATTTACATTCTTACCTCTGCTTCAGGAATCTTCACTTCAAATACGATTTAATTAACTTCACATTAGGATTAGGTACCACATAATATTTTAATAATAGGAAACGCTGATGCTCGATTGTTATAGATCTCCTAGGTAATCTCTTCTACGACACCCACGGCAAGTAAGAAGGGGTGGCACTATTTACAACACGAAACGACCTCATTCTTAAAACGATGATTTCTTTTGTTAGATGCTCATAATATTAATGTTTATTTTCTTTCGTGTTATGCAAATAAGTTAAATAAATTATTCACTATTAAATAAACTCTAAAAGAGCACTGCAAGTTGTTAAAACATGAATGCATTCACAGGTGTAACAATCGACCCGAAGAAGTATTCCGTGGCGGAGCTGCAGAGAATAACACGCCGATATACATTGGAGTTAGCCAAGAAGAATTACATCGGTACGTTTGGAATTCTGTTTTGAACCTCACTTTAATGTTTTAGTCTAGGAAATGAAGCGGATCGTTGTATGAATACCCATGTATTAAATCCTCAGTCGATGAAACTTTGCTGGGGTATTACACTATATGAGACAAACCTTCTATTAAAAATAATTATTTTTTTTTGTTTTTCCCGCTCCGCACAGCTTTAAATAAAACCTTTAATTTGATGTTAACAGGAGCGGGCATAGACGTTCCGGCCCCCGACATGAACACATCCGGCCGAGAGATGTCGTGGGTCGTCGATACTTATATCAAGACTTTAGGTACTATTTCTTTACTTACCTCGACCAGAAATGAAACATTATTTATTATCGGGAGAATCAATCCGGAGCAAATGGCGCATGAGTTATCGCAGAGGAGCAGAGTGAATTCAGGGGTCGTTTTATCACTGAAAGATAGGTTTTTGGTTCAGCTTTGGTGAGTCTTTATGTTATATGCGAGCCCGAATGAATTCTCTTGTTTTTGGCCGCTAGGTGGCGTGACCACGGTCGCTCGCATTTACTAAGAAGGCTCCGTTCAAGGGACCGTGTTCACGGATCCACCTAGACGCCACAAGAGGATGCTTTTTATCATCAGTCAAAGAGGCAGACAAGAGAAAATCATATAAAAATTTTGTCCGTCAGCACCCTTACTATTAAAAACGTGTTCCGATTACTAAATTTCTAAAATTTTGTGTCGTATTTAAAGTCAAAATCGTAATGATGTTTCTTGTATAAGCATACCATCGTATTGTAAAACCAAACGAAAGGAAGCAGAATTTTCAGTTGACAATCATGTTAATGTCACAAACTTGGTCACAAATCACAATAGCTTCGAAAGTCAGCAATTGAGTTTAATAGAAGATTGATAGGTTAACTTAAATGAGGCTTCCTGCAACTCATCTTTATCAAAATATCCTAGCTATTGTTTCCGTGACAGGTTACAATGACTTAAACGCAGCAGCTTGCGTCACGGGCAAGCCGATCAATGGGGGCGGGATCCACGGCCGAGTGCAAGCGACCGGGCGGGGGGTGTTCATGACTATTAGCGTGTTCATACATGATGAACACTTCATGAAGCTGTGTGGGTTGACAACTGGATTCAAGGTAAGGCACAAGTTACAGGCGAGGAAAATCAAAGGAGTTGGTATATGGTACGGGCCTAATGAAAGACCTGCGGGCTTAGTACGCTGCCTGAGAGAAAAATATATCTCGGAAAAATGTCACTTCATTTGAGGAATGATGTCATCTAATCTATCACCTCTAAACACGAAGAAATGTCAGTGGAAGAAAATGTTTAGCAAACCCACAAATAACGTTTATGATAGTTTAGACAGAGATAGCCTTAATACGAATACATGGGGCCGTCCTTGTCTTTCAAAATATGTTGCACTGCTTAGCTGTCAAAAAAACGTGTCCATGCTTAAAGTCAGTAAATTGGCAACACTGGTTCTTTAATCTATGGGCCTAGATAAACTGACAACTGCAGCGTGCTAAGCCGGCTGGTCAGTTCTTAAAAGATCAAAATCGAAGAAAAATTCTGAAACTCTGTTTTAAATTCAGTATTTTTTTTTCTTAATGGCCGTTTAAGATGTGTTGAGTGAGAACTAAGGGCCCTTTCCTGTCATCCGGATTTTCCTCCGCGTCCGCACTTGATCACTTCATAAATGCTTTTCCTGTTGTGCGTAGCGTCCGGAAGCGTGATGCGGACCAGCTTTACCCGTGCGGACCGCCCGCATCCGCACGATCGTGTGTGGTTTTTTTACTTTAGCGCAGGTCACGCATACGTGTGTACAGTCAGGTACATAAGTTAAACAGGCCAATAAATATTTTTTTTATTTTAACAGTTCCTGTTTTCGGATTTTTCCTTAAACTAGTAAATCTAAAATTCAACTACAAGCAAGACTCGAATCCTTGTCTTCTCTATACCCGTGACGTCTCGAAAGTTGCGTTTGTGCTGCTATGTCGTTACAAGCTTATGCTGTACTAGCTCGTCTAGACCGTCAGTATAAGGGTCAACCCTGAATCGCTTTTTATTTTTAATTATCTTGAAGATATTAAGATAGGCTATAATAACTTTTTTATTAAATCCATTTTTCTGCACGAGCACGACTTTACTCACTGGCGATTCGGATAGAAGTGCTGCGGAGCGACTAGCTGCTCTGCGTACGGTCCGCAACCGGTTGCCGTCCGGATGCGTACCAGGTCCAGATACGGAGAGAAATCCGGATGACAGGAAAAGCGCCCTAAGTCAAGTTCTTTACAACCCGCAATCAGAATTTTTGCACAGCATTGTACTTTGGTTATACCTAAGTACTTGTTTTGTTTCCGCCGCCTTGTGCGTAGGTTTAGTGTAATAGGGAGCTTTTTAAATTTTTTTAAGCCCATACAAAGAAAAAAAAGCGTCGGTCAACTACGTTTTTAGGGTTCCGATACCAAAATGGTAAAAAAAGGAACCCTTATGGTGCCGCTCTGTCTGTCTGTCTGTCTGTCTGTCCGTCTGTCTGTCACACCTCTATATCTCAGCAACCACTTATGCTATCGACCTGAAATTTGGAATAGTTTTAGAATATAGTTGCCCAACTTAATTGCACATGAAAAAAGTTTGAAAAAAGTATGATTATTAATGTAAAGGGGGCCAAAATAGGGGGGGCCAAATTTCAAATTGTCGCTACTGGGTCGAGTGGGGTATCATATGAAAGGGCTTTACTTGTACATTTTAAAATATATTTTTGTATTTTTTTAAGTTTCTTAGTTTTCAAGTTATGATGAAAAATGTAAAAAAAAAATACCATTCCCCCCCACCTTATCTCCGAAGTTTGAGTAAGGAAAAATCTGAATTAATTACAGTTGACAGAGGTTTATGTAAACTTTACAGCAAAAATAAAACGATTTTTCTAAGTTGCACAGTTTTTCAGAAATCTGCAAAAAACCTTTACAAACAAATTTAGTTTTACAGTCCTGAAAATGGACTTTATTGCTTCCAAAAATATTATAGGTATATCGGAACCCTCGGCGCGCGAGTCCGACTCGCACTTGTACGGTTTTTTTTTTAAGTATTGATGGGTGGTACGCTAATCACTGTTGGTAATTTCTTTTTTTTAGACATAATGAAATCTTTTTACTAGAAAAAATGTTACACATTTAAAAAAATAAAATAAATAAATAAATAAATCTTTTATTTACCAAAACATTCAGTAATACATATTCATTATATTCTGCCAAACCGCACAGCAGTTTGTAGGCAGTATACAGCTCCCTCTAATTATGTTTAGGTATACATACATATAACAACATTATAATAATAAAAAATTGACTGATTGATTGATTGATTTCATCAAGATTTCATGGTGGCATTATGATGGTCTTTTTTTCGTGCTGATTTGCAGCGCCATCTAATGAACAGTTCAAAACGTAATTATGTCTTTAAACGGATAAACTCACGTTTTCTTCGTAAAAGATCGAAGATCGACCTGTCGGTCCAATGCCGTCAATACAGGGTTATTTTTGGACCCGTAGCCAAATTTTAGTATGTTGCTCAGAATTACAAATCTGAACAACTTTCCCAAAGAAACATGGGTCGAAAAACTAATTTTGTTTTTGGGTCTCCCATACAAACCTTGCACCATCTACAATGAAATTTGTATGGGACGACCAAACTTTTTTCTTATTTTTCGATCCATGTTTCTTTGGGAAAGTTGTTCAGTTTCATGTTCTGAGCAACATACAAAAATTTGGCTAGGGAATAACCCAACGAAAGTCGTGTATTAAAAGAAGTCGTGTCACCGCGTCTAGCTGACATTGCAGCACGCGCGCGAACCAATCGCTGCTCTCGTTCTGAATTTGAACCAATTAATTTGTATTTTGAATATACGTCCTTTTGGTTTCATGTAGGGCCACTTTTTGTGTGGAATTTGTTCTGAGTTTGAGTTCCTGACTTATTATTTATTCGTAGATATTATCTTATTTTATTTGTTATTTTAGGGCAAGACTGCAGCAATACAAGGTTACGGGAACGTAGGGAGCTACGCGGCCGTGTACCTACAACAGCACGGAGTTAAGGTCATCGCCGTACAGGAATTTAACTGCATTCTGTGTAATAAAGAAGGCATTGATACTAAGGTGAGCTTCTGGTAAAGTAACCTGTGACAAGTTCCAAATTTGAGCAGTTAAACGTCAGTTTAATATAATTTAATCTGTGGTTTAAGCTCAAGTCAGACAGAGGCGGTATAATTGCGAAAGCGGTCTGGGGCGGTTTGGCGGGAACAAAATACCGCGTCGCGACCGCTTTTCAATATGACAGGGTGCATAAGAACTCATACTTTACAAAAAATACCGGCCCCGGAACGCTTCCGCTACCGCCTCTGTGTGACGCGGGCTTTAAGGGGCTACCTCCGGTCCACTAGGCCCCCATTAGTTAAAAAAATATTACTCGCTAAATACGAAACTTATCAAAAATCAGGAAAGACAGATTGAAGTAAAGGTACTTACATTTGTTTTTTTAGAAACTATTTACTCTGTAAAATAAAGTTCACTGTAGTTACAGATACAAAAACTGCTAAAAGTGGCCGGTTTTCCCACTTTTTGTACCTGTAACTACAGTGTATTATATTTTTCAGAATTGATAGGTTCTGAATAAACGAGGATACTTTTACTTTAATCTGTCTTTCCAGATTTTCGATAAGTTTTGTATTTAGTGAGCAATATTTTTTTAACTGATGGGGGCGCTAGTGGACGGGAGGTAGCCTCTTAAGATAGATTAGTTGTTGCGTTGCATCTGACTCACCATGAAGGTGGTAGGACTTTTGTGCAAAGTCCATCTGGGGAAGTACCTCCCCATTGCCTATTTCTGCCTTAAAGGTGCTTCCACACCGGTGTAACTGTTTAAAACAGTTTTGTTTTGTCTCCAAATGTTACTAAATGTTATGTTTATAAATGTTTAAAGACGTTCGTCAACTGTTAGGAACAGTTGCAAACATTTAAACATTTTAAACATTCTAAACGTACGAATATTTTGGATTTTATCTGAAATATTTCTAAACGTATGGAAACGTTTCCAAACGTTTGTAAACATTTCCACTATTGCTCCCATACCGGATGTTTATAATTGTTTGGAAACGTTTCTAAACACCGGTGTGGGAGCACCTTTAAGAAGCTATGTTTGCACTGCTGTGTTTCGGTTTGATGGGTAAGAGAGCCTGTGAAATTACTTGGCTATGCCACCTCTTGATGTGATTTTCGATCAAAATAGCGATACGACGACGAAAAAAAATAAAAGTTCCAGGATATGCGATGGCAACCTACTAAAATCCAGTGTTCCTAAGTAGTATCTATCACTATATTATATTTCTGATCTGCCACCTTATGTTGTGAGGTAGGGTTTCGTGCAACGGGAGCTTAGTCTAATAATGGGGATTTCTCAAAATTATTAATAAAAATAATTGTATCAAATAATGACAATCAAAGGTCACAATTTAAGTGAACAAAAACAAATCAAACACATCACAGTCAAATTCGATCCAATCCAATACAAAATTGATCGCAGAGCCAAGAAGCTCGTTAGTGATGAGATGCTAGTGAAAACCAAGTTACATAGCCTAGCACACCGGCGCAAAGTTGCATATCTTTCGGTCTTTTACAGATTGTGTGCCCAGGAGTGCCTTCGGAGTGTGTGCCCAGGAGCTCCATGAGCTTATTCCGCCAACCCCCTTCTATAGCATCGAGAATCCAGGCGCACCGCAGGATATCACCCACACTTGGTTGATATTCCACAAAGCTCTTATAATGCTCAGGCTATGGAGTGGAATTCTCTGCCTGCGTCTGTTCCCGAGTTCTTATAACCCAAAACTATTTAAGTCGCGACTGAATAGGCTTCTTCTGGGCAAGCTCGTTCCATCGTCGCCCTCATCTCTGCCCTCAGGGTTAGATCGAGGACAATAGTAGATAGACAGTAAAAAATAAGATACTTCGTTGCAGGCGTTGTTGGCTTACAAAGCGAAGAACAAGGGCGACGCCAAAGGGTTCCCCGGCGCGCAGGAGTGTGGCGAAGACATCATGTATTCTGAATACGACATCTTCGTCGTGGCTGCCATGGAGAAGACTATCAAAGTTAACGAGGCCAAAAGGCTGAAATGCAAGGTAGCTATAACGATAGATAGATATGTTGTCGTCCAAATCAAAAGGGACCTTGCGGGCATGCATATTATACATAGAGATAAGGTTACTTCCGTCGACCTTATGACGGCATGCACTTTTAGGTCATTGTGAGATCAGTACAATTCAAAACCCTACCTTTCCCTGCCTGGGTCTGTGTTCCCGATTTCTAACCCGAATCTATTTAAGTCGCGAGTGAATAAGCTACTTATAGATGAGTTCGTTCCATAGTCTACTTAATATTTATCGTGTCCCGCCGTGTCCGTCTCTCCAGCAAGCCCAAGCGAGATATGACCAAGTAGCATACACCAAAATTTTGTGGAAGTTGGTGCATTCTACGAGTATCAGTAAAGAGTCAGATTAAGTGCATCGAAACTGACGAAACTACGAGCTAAAAACATTGGATGGCTGTAGAGATGTCTCGTCCGCCAGCCCATTCTATATAGGGGAGACACAGGTCTTAAGAAAAATTTGGGAAAAGTTTAGATAAGCTAAGTTATGAAACTTCTCTCAGTTGTTCAGGAGGTCCAAAAAGCCGGATTAAGATCCCTACCCCAAGGGAACGCCCCGACCTGGGTATGCTATCTGATCGGAGTATCTTAAAAAAATGTGCTCGCTAGAATATAATTAAACTCAATACATTTATTGCCTTCATATGGTATATAACAAGATGGTATTATAAATAAGGTATCTCATATGAGCCCATTTTCAGAGGCATTGCAATAATTGAGATAGACCGAGATTTTAAATAGTTATCAACAATATTTAATTATGTATTTATATAATGTAGGTATATTTTTTAGTTTATTTATTTTTATCATTGAAATATTCGTTTAAATTCGTTCAAGTAATAAGGACACAAGATTGATTTTATGAATGCTATAACAGCAAAATGTAGAATTGCAGGCCTATAGGACCGCGAAGCACTTTTTGATTGACTTGTATGACTTAAATACTAAGTAGTACCAGTTGCAGAAAGGTCTTGAATGTCATTTTAAAGATAATCTCGTGCATCGCCTTCCATTTCAGCAATAGTTTTAAAGAAGGATTAGACTACAGGGATTTTTTTGGACCCCTGGCCAAATTTTTGTATGTTGTTCAGAACATGTATCTGAACAACTTTCCCATAGGAAAATGAGTCGAAAAACGCGATAAAATATTGGACCTCCCATACAAATGCCACTATTGTCGGCACAAGATTTGTATGGGAGGACTAAAGTTTTTTCTTGTTTTTGACGGTAAATGTGTGTTTAAGATAATAGCGGAAGGGGCGAACGGGCCGACCACTCCGGCCGCGGACAAGGTGCTGCAGGAGAAGAAGATCCTGGTGCTGCCCGACCTGCTCACGAACGCGGGCGGCGTCACCGTCTCCTACTTCGAGTTCCTCAAGAACCTCAACCACGTCAGCTTCGGCAAGCTCAGCATCAAGTTCTGGAAGGACTCCAATACTGCGCTCTTGGGTTCGTCTAATATTTCTATTAAGTATAACGTTACGCAGGTTAAGTTTGGCTATGACCGATAAACGGGGGTGATCGCGTGAAGAACAGACCCGCACCACCTCGCACTAAGTTATTGAAAACCGGTCTTTAAGTTATACGGCACACCGTACATTTTAAATTTAGAAGTGAGAATAGTGGTCAACGCGGGAGCCGCGCACTGTCTACTCTTTTAAGTGCAAACTAGGTGCTTATCTGGTGCTGCTCGTATTCTGCAGCGGTTAAGACTCCATTCCGCGTACACTAGCGCCCTCATCAGAATTTAACTAATTTCTTTGAATTGGAGACTAAAATGAAAAATTTAAGACCGGTAAATTGTTCTTTGTAAGGATAGCGTTATTTTAAAGTATTCAAAATCCTTAAAACGGAAATTGGTGGCCAACGCGTTCCGTTCAAAGGATTTTGAGTAAACAAGATAACATAAAGCTAATTGTAATAGTTTAAAATAACGCTATCCTGACAAAGAACACTTTATCGTTCAATGAACCACAATGAACCAGGCCGGCATGGATAAAACAAGGAACTGTCAATGGCAGGTTAAGCTTGACACTTACCGCGCCACACTAGCGCTACAGTTAAAGAAATAAAAACGGTACGTTTCGCAATGTGTCGAGCTCGATATGCTCTTGACTGTACTACGAGAGAAGGTCTCCTAGTGTTAATTGTTCGTCAGTCAATACCATCCAAGCCACTTATTACGATGCGAAAACTCTTTGGTTTGGACTGATATAGCAAAGAAATTTTAGCTGTCCTTTTCAAAGCCCATTTAAGTCCGCTTCGAAATTCACATTTATCTTCCTCTTTCAAAACTGTTTTACACATCGCAAAGTTCATGCTTTTTTAAACCAAATCTATAAGATATAGGTAAATTGTTTTTCTAACAAGACTTTCAAATTCCCAGATTCCGTGGAAAAATCCTTAAAAGCGGCCAATGTAGACGTAAAAATCAGACCTTCACCAGTCTTCGAGACGATGATGACGGGAGCGGGGGAGAAACACATCGTCAACACGGGCCTCGAGTACTCTATGATCAATGCTTGCCATGTGAGTCCTGTTTGTCATGTTGTTCGTGTCAATGAGGTGTCAATTCTGACAGATAAAAACTTAAGTTTCTGTCTTATGACTTGAGTTAGCACGTTCCCTGTCCCCATACAAAATGATTTGACAACTTCATACGTCCAAGCGTGGTTCCACTTTGGGGACCCGGACTTATCACCGTAAATTAGTGTGACTTTTCGACCTGAATAATATCTATAATAAAAAAAACTACAGACACAGTTGATAACGACACACAACGCAACACACAAGCAGATACTCGTACATCACACACACACACACACACACACACACACACACACACAACACACCCCAAAGAAGCCCGTACCTGATTGAAAATCACCCCTGGTCGAGTCTCAAGTAGGTTTCACACGGCCAACTTTTCACCCAATCTGATTGCCAATCGATCAAATCGACCGATCTCGACTCCCAATTTCCTCAAATTGGCCAATTTGACCCAATCGCCATCTACACTACTCAATCTGATTGTCAATCTGGTCAGATTGGTCGCGAAATTGCCGTGTGTGGACGGGTTTTTTTTAATAATAATTATCGTAAACAACCTACATTTATTTAAATACATCGATTGTTTTCCTCAACTCAACGTGGTCCCAATGTGGAGACACGGACTTGTGATACCTAACGTCGTGGCCCCACAACGGGAACGTGTTGAGTTTTATTTGATCGTGTGTGCCACAATCTACACCGTTGTCTTACGTGTGGGTCGACCCTTAAGGGGCTTCCAGCAGTCCACTAGTGCCCCCATCAGTTAAAAAAATATTACTCGCTAAATACAAAACTTATTGAATATCCGGAAAGACAGATTGAAGTAAATGTACCCTAGTTTTATTTAGAACCTATCAATCCTAAAAAATATACTTAGTCCACTGTACTTACAGATACAAAAAGTGCGAAAAACGGCCACTTCAGTTTTTGTAACTGTAACTACAGTGAACTTTATTATACAGAATAAATAGCTTCTAAATGAACAAAGGTACCTTTACTTAAATTTTTCTTTCCGGGTTTTCTTTGTATTTAGTGAGTAATATTTTTTACTGATGGGAGCGCTAGTGGACTGCAGGAAGCCCCTGTAAGATTAGCTTTGCGAAACATGCCTTACTTAGAAGGTACCTAAAATTAAAAACAAATGTTTTACCTATTATTGAATTTTATTTATTTCTTTTTTCTCTCGTTTTTAGCTGTCATATTTTTTTATCTTTCTTTTTATTATAGAAAGTAATGCGCGCCAGTAAAGGATATAGCCTCGGCTTGGACGTACGCACAGCAGCTTACATTACCGCTATAGAGAAGATCTTCACCACGTACGACGAAAAAGGCTTAGCGATATAAATTAGATCAAATCCTTAATAGTAAAAGCAAATAATGTACAAATAAGCTATGATCACTTCCCACTTAAAATCTCCGTACAACTACAAACATGATTGAACAGTTTGTATGGAGAAGCTGATTTTTAGGGTTCCGTACCTAAAGGGTACCAACAAAACCCTATTACTAAGCCTACGTCATCTGTCTGTCCGACCTTTTGAACCATAGTAGCTATATCTATGGTTGAAATTTTCACAATTTATTTTGGCGTATTACCCAACAAATAACAATTAACACTGAAAATATAAAACAAGGGGAAAATAACGTGTTTTTGTGATGTCTTTTTTTTTGCTTCAGCTCTATCGTAAAAACGGGAATACTTACAAGCGTGAAAATTGGTATGTTTATAGTGCATATAAGCTATAGAATTACAAAAATAATAAAAACTGGTCAAGTGCGAGTCGAACTAGTACTTAAGACGTTGTTTTTACCTTAGTGGTACGGAACCCTCGGTGCGCGTGGCCAGTATTTTTTTCATTTCATTGACAATAATTAATCTTGGCGAAAGTTGTTCCGTTTCGTTGACTCATCATGCTTTCAAATATAAATCTAGCCTTTAAAATATACATTTAAGTATATGATAATATTTGTTTTATTTTACTTTATTTTTTTGCTTTTATTTTATGTAGACAGCGCATGCTTTCGTGTGTTACCCACGGGTGTTACCCTTTGTAAGTATCAACTTTTTTTGTATTATTATTTTTTTAGTAAAATAAATCCTAATAAAATGAAATAGTTGTTATCAAAATATCTGAGCTTTTCCCGCAAATAAAAGCGTACCTACCAGTCACTTGCTTCTGGGTACCGGTGGTACCCTAACTTTGGAGTAGATTGCACATCGATCCAGCCCTAGTCGAAATGCCGGATACCGGATGCCGTAAACAAAGGTTGTTTAGGGCTTGCGTTCTGAGAAATAAAACTTGGATTTAGGTTTCTTGTAGCGCTCGTGAATATTTTAATAGGTTGTTCGATAGGCTGCTTCAACTGGCCAATGGCCATGGGTACTACCGATAACCCAGGTGCAACGGGCTAAAAAAAAATATTCTTGTGGAGCGCGTGACTGTAATTCAAAAGTTTACTAACGTTCGACTGAACTATGAAAAATGATAAATGGATAGGTAGGTAATACTTATTCTAAATTAATATTTTCGAATGTTTTCAGAATGTTATGCAGACTTCAATCAAATATAACCTTGGAATTGATGTGCGCACAGCTGCATTCGTCCACGCTATAGAGAAAATCTTCACTACTTACGATGAGGCTGGAATCGCTATTATTTAAACTGAATAAGTACTTACAATTTCTGGTCTGGTAGGAGGTAACTGCATAAAAGTAGCTCAACAGGGGCGGTAAGTTAGTTAACGATTTACAATACACCCGAACCGAATCTTCAGTACCTAATGCGAAGAAATAAAAAATCTACAACAAGAAATAAAATTGTTTATAAAAAAGTCTTTAATTTTACGACTTTTGCAACAATGCACAAAAAACGGCCAAGTGCGTATCGGGCCATGCGCAGTATAGGGTTCCGTAGTTTTTTTACGACTTTTTATTGCAAAGCATTGAATGGTTGCGCGCTGACTGCTACGGGGCGCACCGAAATTTTGTGCTCTGTTGATATGCGATTAGGTAGGGTTTACGAGCTTAACTGCTCTTACTAACCTTTAATCTTTTCTTTTTTTTTTCGAGGGGAAATCCATTATGGATACCCGGTCGCTGGGGGAAACAAACGGGGCCGGGTTATTAAAATAAAAAAAACATTTTATTTCAGGATTCTTACTGCCGCACTCAGAGACGTCACTTAAAGTTAATCGTTAATTAAGTCTCGTGTTGTCACTTTCTTATTCAAGGAAACTGAAAAGGACAGCATGAGACTTAACGAATGATTACAAAATACAAATACAAAATATTTATTTCATTAACCAGAAGTGTGCTTACCATCTAGTTGCCGAAGCCTCCTTTTAAGCTTTTTATGCCTGTGTCAGGAGGCTCCGCTCTTCCATAACCGACTACGTAGTTACAGTATACAAGTAAACAATAAGTCAAGCTTGACAGATGGCCCGACTTTAGCCTCTACAACTAATGAAAAATAACGGTAACAGGCCCGATGTCAAGCCTACTTTGCTTGTATCTTAAATTCAAACAAGTAAAATATAATTTATGACAAAAGAGAAAAAGGTAAGGTTAGATTATTACTGATTGAGTGGTGCGAGTGTGGGTGAGTGTGTGGGTATGTGTGGGTGAGTGTGTGTGTATGTGTGGGTGAGTGTGTGTGTGTGGGGGTGTGGGTGTGTGTGCGTGGGGGAGTGTGCACTAAAGCAAGTTATTACTCAAGTATGGCATGAACAAGTTCATGCATACGTGCCTACGTGCGGGGTTGCTAAATTGAAGAGCAGATAGCCCTACGACAAGGTCTTGGGATCGGTCAGATGTATATACAACTTCCACTAGCTACTCATCAACTCAACAACCCTTCCGTCATGTCATATGACTTAGTTTCTATCCAACGAGTTAACAATTTTTTACACTCAGATAGCGATTTTGGATAAATTTGCAACTCTTTGTTTGTTAGATTATATAATTTAGCAGAGCGACTATTAAATTGCCTGCTTGCGAAAGTGGTGTTTGATCCTGGCACAATAGCCGCCAAATCACATCTTCTTCTACTCATGATACTGTTGTCGAAGGGAAGGGCCTTGTGTTTCCTTAACACAGCATGGACGATGTACAGTTTCCTAATCGTAAGTACGCTTGCCAGTTGATATAAGCTTTCCGTAGCAAATCTACGTTTTTTGAAATACATGACCTTTAGTAAACTTCGTTGAGCCCGTTCTAACTCTAGAAATTTTATTTTAGTTGCACCTCCCCATATAGAGATACAGTAAATCAGTATGGACTGAACTAGTGCTATGTATATCTGCTTAAGGAGATCTTTCGCTTTGCACTTTGGATCAGCCACTACTCTTGGCACCACATGTCTTAGAGTTTTGAAAATCCATGTGAGCTTTCTGAGTCTTAATATAATATATTCGAGATGTGGATGCCAAGAGAGTCGCTGGTCCAAGAGGACTCCAAGATATTTGGTTTGGGCAACCTTCTGAATAACGGGGCAAGAACAGTTAGCTACACCGGTTATAGTTGTGCAATTGTGGATTTTGAAGTTGAAATCCTGCTTTGGTTGAGAAGCCTTATTGATGCTAAAGCAGATGTAATTGGTCTTCTCAGCGTTTAGCGTAAGTATGTTGTCAGTTAACCATTTATTTATTTTCCGCATTCCTAGCTCTGCAGAATACATAACACTGTCCCATGTGTCCCCGGTGAATACGACGGCAGTGTCATCGGCATACGAGAAGATCTTGGCATCCATTAATTGCATGCTACATAAATCATTAATATATATTAAGAATAGCGTTGGGCCAAGAATACTTCCCTGTGGTACGCCGTATGACACTTCCTCGTATTCACTGGTACAATCTACCAGTTTTACTTTTTGCTTTCTGTTCGACAGATAGTCACTAAGGAGAAGAAGTGATGTACCTCTTATGCCAATTGCTTCCAGTTTGTGAATAAGAATGGGGAGAGAGACGGTGTCAAAAGCCTTTTTTAAGTCTAAAAATACAGATATACATTTTTTATGATTGTCAAGCTGCTGGACAACCAGGGAGCTAAGCGCGTTTACAGCATCCTCAGTAGAGTGACCTTGACGGAAACCGAATTGGGAATCTGAAAGTAATTTATATTTGTCCAAGAAGTTAAGTAATCTTTTATTTAAAAGTTTTTCCAAAATTTTTGATATGGCTGGTAACACAGATATAGGTCTGTAATTACTGACAACGTCTCTGTCCCCACTCTTATACACAGGGGTAACAGTAGCTAGTTTTAGTGAATCAGGAAAAACTCCTTTTTCGAAGCAGAGGTTAACGAAATGCGTGATGATTGGCACTAACTCAGTTTTAGCTAGTTTCAAGAAAGAGGTAGGGATACTATCCCAGCCCGGTGCACTATCAGACTTTAGGTTCATCAGAATGCTAGAAACCTCGCTCGGATCTGCTGGGAGGAGAACAAATGAGTTTGGAACATTAGTTAAGAGTTTGTGGATAAGAATTTAGATTATTTGCTATGGGCTGGATTTTATGCGCGAGATCTTTACCAATATTTACGAAGTATCTGTTTACAAATTCAGCCGAGGCCTCTGGAGTTGATTTTAGGTTGGTAAGCTCCGTGTTTACATTATTAGAACTACTTGTGTATGTTATTTGTTTTATGTTTCTCCATAATAATTTATTATTATTTATAGACTTAGCTAAAATGTCCCTTTCGTATTTTCTTTTAATTTTTTTGATTAATTTATTGCAATAGTTTCTGTATCTAGTATATATTAGTTTATTAATTTCATTATACGGATCTTTGAGAACACTTTTCTGTAGTTTATTTCGATTTCGTATACATCTAAGGATTCCCGGAGTGATCCATGGTTTGATAATTCGAAATTTGGATGGGATTTTAGAAACTACTGTATTTTGCTTTATTTTTTGAGTTATTAGATAAATAAGGCGATTTATTACCTCCACTGGGTCGTCACAAAACAATAGCTCGGCAAGGTTTTCTGATTTTAAATTTTCTAGTGCTTGTTCAAAATTAATTGTCTTTCTAGTTTTAGTAACAGAATATGACTTTTTAATTTTAGATAAAGATAAAAAAATGGTACGGTGATCCGTGGTGGAGGTGTGTAACACTGCAATATTTGCTGTTAGTCTCTTTATATTTAATTTCAACATGATATGATCAAGACAATTTATTTCTCTAGTTGATAAGGTATGCCCAGCAAGAATCCCATACATAGAGAGCATGTTTAGGTAACTAGTTCTGTTCTTTAATTCGTAATTCAATTCTTTCGATTTAAGTTTAATATTTATATTGATATCCCCAGAAATTATTATGTTCCTATTAGTCGAAGTTAGCGTATCAAGTTGCCCAGATAGTGACTCAATAAAACCTTCGGCATTGTTATAAGAGGGTGACCTGTATATACCTAGTAATGTACTGTTAAATATATCTAGTTGTAGGCAGGAGGCCTGGTCAAGTTGTATTTCCTTTATTTTGTGTCTAATATTTCTTTTAACATAAATGACTACACCATCGTTTTGATTTAATTGATAAGTAGTAAAATATGATTCGTAATTAGGAAGAATTGGTAACTGTTTATTAGAATTAAGCCAGCACTCTGTTAATAATATTACGTCGGGTTCAAAACTGAGGTTAGATAATGTGATAAGAAAGTCATCGAAATTACAATAAATGCTCCTAATATTTTGGGTGATAAGCGTAAAATCATTTTTTTGTATATTGAGGAGATTCTTTAACTGGCTGGCATCACATTCAAATGAGCGCGCGATTTCAAACTGATCTATATCCCTAATGGTGTTTAGTGTGTCACACATTTATGTACCTGATAATAGTGAAACACGTTCCGAGAAAGTGTGGGCAATAATACGTCACAAGCATGGTCACAATCAGGGCTCCAGTACCAAAAGAATTGCTTACTAGAGTGATGTGAGTTCGCAAAAATAATAAAGTAGGCTCGGTTGGATAAAAGCTGGTATGTATAGTATATGACATAACTTGCAAAATAATATAGTACAAGGGTGAGTGTATATTTGTGTAGGTATGTGTTGTGGTGTGTATTGGTATGTAGTTTGATGTAGGTGTAGGTATGTGTGTGTTTATGTGTGAGTGCACATCTTTGAGTTTTATGACACAGAAAATATACATTTTATTGTCAGCCTTAAGAAAATCACAGTAAAAAGGGTCTAGATATAGTCATTCTTTCATCATTAGGTGATGGACTTGGCTTTCGCTGTTTATCATGATGACTGGGGAAAGTTCCGTTTCACGGACATATACTTTGCCGTATTTAGACCAGCAGAATCTGTAATTTTTGGACTTTTGGAGGTCGCGGGCAAGGAAATATAGTCGAGACGCCTTGGGAGTCAGGTGCTCGGACAGATAAATGGGTGTATCCTCCTGGATCTTGAGACCAAGATGTTTCGCTGCAAGTTTTGTATTGTTTTTTATGTTGAACTGCTTCGCCATAAGGAGTATCTCTTCTTTTTTCAGCACAGAGATAGTTTCAATAATTACCGGAGTATTTTGGTGGTCAGGTTTTTTGCTTCGGACTCTGTAGATATCCTTTATATCGTTTCTGGTCAATCCAGCCTTTACGGTCTTAGAAAGACTGGTTACCATATCAATTAGGGTCTCCTTAGACTCATTGACCTGTTTTGGTACATTTTTCATCTCGAAGTTAGTTTTTCGGCTGCTGACTTCCATATTTTCAAGTTTGCCCTCCAGGAAGATAATATACTGCCTGTCCTCCTTTGTATGGCCTTCTAGCGAAGTTAGTCGCTTATGCATCTCGGTATTTTGATCAGTAAGGAAGTCGATTTTGCTCTGAGTATCCAGGTTTGACTGTCTAATTTCCGCCAGGGTGCTATTCATGTTATTAAAATCACTCTTATGCGCGGCAGTTAAGTTTTCGAGACCAGTATTCAGGCTGCTCAATTCGCTCTTTTGGGTTGCAGAGAAATACGCCATTAGTTTTCTCATCTCATCCTTAAAATCTTGCAGTACGTTATCCAAGGGTGGGTTGTCTGGTTTTTGTTGATCTCCTCTAGGATCTGTGTTAACATACCCATGCGTTGTTTGATTCATTTGACTTCCTTCCTCAAACGAGATAGACATGTCTGGGTCCGATAAATTTACACTCTGTTGATCATCCATCGTGTACCAGGAACACAGAAGCGTCCAGAGAAGGTCGCCGCCCGCACTTATACGTGGCGCTGGAACTCAGTGGTGTACACTTCAATCCACAGCCAAAAGTTTTTCTACTAATTTAGTAGTATTTTTATGGTGATGGCAACAATTTAGATATGGCAACACTCAATTATGTGTCAAGTTGAGTGACGTCTTATAAGTCGCTCACTTCACTTTTACTACGGATTGAAGATGGCGGTCGTGTTTCTATTTCAATATTAGTTTTATTTGTTCATTGAAGAGTTTAATGAATTATTTGATTGGGTGTTATGCAATAAACGTCTTTGAAAATGAACATCTATTAGAAGATTGGAATACATTCATTTATCAAGATTTTTGGATGGAGAGAAGCGGCCAATCGAGACTTCAATAATTTTCCCCATCAACTTATCGGAGTCATCATAGTACACAGGCCCTCGTCATCGTGATGTGGATTCCTGTGTAAATCTTTCACTTGACATTGGCGAACTCGCCATAATTTTATAATAATTTGTTAACTTGACATTGTGCAAAATACATCTGAGATGTGACGCCATTAAATAAATATCTATCTATTGTTTCTTGAAATCAACGCACACATCACATTCACTGAATATAGTCGGTTTATTTCTATATGCGTGCATTCGTCGAATATCATCGAATACAGTTTTAAACCAGACTAGAGCGCGCTTATGTCAATGTCACTGAGAAAAATTAAAAGTTTGATTTTGTTTTGCGTTTTAAGAAATTATTGAGAGATAATGATTATTCGATAAGATAATTTAATCTAAAACCCCAAAAAAAGTTGAATAAAATCTCTCGAAAACGAGATTGATGACAAATGTCTTATGAATTTGACGTTTCGCACACGCTGCACTACCTCATTTTCGTATGCAATGATAGCGCGCTAAAGTGACGTCACTGATGACGTCACGTCGCTTAAACGAGTGAATACGAGCAAGTTTTGAACCATTAGCGCGCTAAAACCGCACACAAAGCTCATGAGCAGGTTTTAATCCGTACTGTTTGTTTTGTTAAGAGATGTCTATTTATAGATCTAGATATATATATTTTTACACAGTTTTATCAATATTTTCCACTATTCACAGTATTTTATCTGGTTATTTGTCTTGATTATGACAGCGGAGATGTCTGGGCACAACAAACTTTGAACACTGGTGCACAAAACTAGGATTTAGCACAAAAAATATGTAAAATACACAGACGTAAGTAATAACTGACTTGTCTTGTCAACTGCCAGAACGGAGGAGGATTAACTTTAAGTGACGTCTCTGAGTATGGCAGTTAGTCCCATTAAAAAAAGTGACTCTGAGGCCCTACCGTCGAACTCAATCGTTATCGAATCTCTCTTTTCTTCTAGTATAAAAAAAAAAACAGAGAATCGATAACGATTGAGTTTGGTGGTAGCGCCGCTGGTTCACAAAAAATCCTTGACATGCTTCTGACTGTAGGTACGTACCTCAGAGTAAAAAAACTATAGAGTCCGTCATATGCATTCTGTATGAGCTATTGAAGTGTAAAGCGTATCCCAGTCGCCTGTGCCTATATTAGTCGGTCGATATACAACGACACAATCAAAAGATATGGCATTTTATGTCCTCATCTCCATACATTTATTCAAAAATGCAAAACCTACAGGGTACTTCCCGTTGACCTAAAATTATGAAATTTGGCAAGAAGCTAGGTCTCACATCACAAATAAAGGGAAAAGTCTGAAATCATTAAATATTACAACTTTACTTACAACTAATGGTAACCAATTGTGGTGAGCTCCCTTTTCAAGAACATTCATATAAGGGAGGGGTCAAGTTGGATGGTCGTGAAGGCGATTTTTGTTTTAGTTCTTTTTATTTAAAAACACAACACTTACAAACTTGAAAATTGGTATGTTTATAGTTCATAAGCTATAAAATAACAACAAATAATAAAATTTGGTCAAGCGCATGTCAGACTCAAAAAATCTAGCACATTAACTTACTGAAATTTCAACTAATACAATTATGATTATGTGGTGGTACGGAACCCTCAGTGCGCGAGTCTGACTCGCACTTGGCCGGTTTTTTATACATTATTTCTAAAATGCATTTCCATAAAAACAAAAATTTATTGAAATTATTTCTATCAAAGAAAAAGCAGAATATACAACCAAACTAGGCTCTTTTTTGCAAAAATGCTAGGCTACAAAAAATATGGACCTTTGCTTTCAGTACATTAAAAAAAATTTTAGAAGGAACAGAAAACTTCCCAAAAAGATGAACTTTAAAATCGGCAGAGAAAAACAAGAATGCTACAGCAGTTAAATCCCAATGAACCCATACGGGTATGGATAGGTAATTTGCTGATCGTCGAACAGTAGAATATCAGACACGGGCTTGGGTACTGTAACTAGGAGTTACTTTGTGGAAGTCCATTTTAAAAAGATATGGATACAAAATGTATAGCCACATCAGCGGATGACAAAGTTTGTAGCGACAAAGATGGCATTTATTTGCGGGCGGGCGGTGCACAGTGAGTGCGTAGCATCCATCGTTGTTGCAGAGGTGGCTATATTTTTTTTCCACAACTTTTTGAAAAGAGATCTCCTTCAGTAAACTATTGTAGTTCCCATCATTATTTGATTGGCCGCTTCTCCAGTCACGCGTGGACGGCACGCATGCTTACTAGATCCGCACACGGACACAAATCCACGTGACTGGAGATGCCTCCTTAGTTTTTTTTTTCTTGTAATTTTTTTATATTTAAGTTTAAGATTAGAATAAGTATGTTGTGACACATTATACACATAATATCCCATGCTGTCCACCGCAGGACAGGAAGCTCTCTCCAGAACAAGAACCAACAAAAACGTGTGGTACTTTGGAGGTGAATTACCATAGTCATCACACTACGCTTGTGAGCGTTGTGGCTGGCGACCGTTAATATTGGTAATATTTGTAAGATGGTATAATACACAGAAAGTTGCTGCTGCCCATCCTCCGGTTTATAAACCCTTAGTCGCCTCTTACGACACCTACTGGTATTTAGATATAGTTTGATTATGTAAAGAAACAAAATAGCCTTGGTATTTTTATAAAGGTTCATTGTAAATGGTTCATTGATATTATATTAAAACATCTATATGATTGTTGTTTCGACATTAGCTTCAGTTTTTAATGAGCTTGTGTGTGTGTGTGTCACTTGTAGATAATTTTTTTCTTTCATATTTTTTTTTTCTTGGTAAGGGAAAAACAGCATGTTAAAAAAAGTATAGTTAACGCACGTCAGTGGAAACATGTTATTACCGCAACCATGCCATAAAATCCAAAGCGTTTCTATTGACGTGCTGTTGGGTGTACCGTGATCCTTTAAACCACATCTATGACAACAATATGTGAAACCCAAGCAACTGAACAACTTTCTCCATACCAAATGCGAAGAGAAAAATGTTCACTTCCTATACACATTTGTATAGAAAGTCGATTTTGTTTTTGTATTTTTCGACGTAAAATTGAAAATTGTTCAATTTCATAATTAAGGACCACAGCACGGTTTCTTAACATCAATATAAGGTCCTACTGAAATAATGAACAAAATATTAGCACGTTAATTAGACCATGAAACTGAACAACTTTTCCCAAGGAACTTCAGTCGAAATAAAATTAAGTATAAAATAATTTCAACTTTTCATAAAAACTGCGTCAGCTGAGAGCGCATTTTATATGGGAAGTCTAAAATTACTTATCGTATTTCGACCTATGTTCCTTAGGGAAAGTTGTTCAGTTTTATGGTCTTAGTAAAATGCAGAAATTATATTCACTATTTCATTAGGACCCCTAAGTAGTTGGTAACATGTTGATTTATGTTGTTTAAAAATTGGCTAAGTTTCAGAATTTTAAGAGCGCAAGATACATTTGTGTTGTGTCATATTAAAAACTTTTTTCATACAATTTTCTAAATAAGGGTTTATGTAAACAAACAAAATACTTAACTGTTTAAACTTTTATTACGTTTAAATACTTGATAACAATTTGGTTGTTTAATTAAGAATAAGAATTATTTTAAGTTGGTAATATTTTCCCTGGGCATTTTTAGTAGGTATATTTTTTTATCGATTTTCTAAATAAATAACATTAAAGTATAACATTTTCGTGTTGTTATTTACTGACAGATAATAATGTTTTGTCTCTTAGGCCTCAAATACAGGATGTAACTGAAAGATCGTGCTCAGTCAACGAAACTGAACCATTCGGGAAAAGAATTTTTTTTTGACCTCTTCATACAAACTGTTCGATCAGTGAGCAATTGAGGGGTCAAACATTTTTTTCGACAAACTGTTCGATCAGTGAGCAATTGAGGGGTCAAACATTTTTTTCGACAAACTGTTCGATCAGTGAGCAATTGAGGGGTCAAACATTTTTTTCGACAAACTGTTCGATCAGTGAGCAATTGAGGGGTCAAACATTTTTTTCGACAAACTGTTCGATCAGTGAGCAATTAAGGGGTCAAACATTTTTTTCGACAAACTGTTCGATCAGTGAGCAATTGAGGGGTCAAACATTTTTTTCGACTAACTGTTCGATCAGTGAGCAATTGAGGGGTCAAACATTTTTTTCGACAAACTGTTCGATCAGTGAGCAATTGAGGGGTCAAACATTTTTTTCGACAAACTGTTCCATCAGTGAGCAATTGAGGGGTCAAACATTTTTTTCGACAAACTGTTCGATCAGTGAGCAATTGAGGGGTCAAACATTTTTTTCGACAAACTGTTCGATCAGTGAGCAATTCAGGGGTCAAACATTTTTTTCGACAAACTGTTCGATCAGTGAGCAATTGAGGGGTCAAACATTTTTTTCGACAAACTGTTCGATCAGTGAGCAATTGAGGGGTCAAACATTTTTTTCGACTGAGCACGCCCTTTCAGTTGTCGGTATACCGTAACTTACATTCTGTATAGGATGCTTCCTAATCTAAGGAATTACAGAAGGGGGACAGTTTGTGTTCCTAAACAACTACGTGCCTTTGAGTACGTTACTCGGACCATAAAACTGAACGAGTTTCCCTAAGGCCATGTCCCGACTAGGCGTACAGTGAGCCGACCGACTCGCGGCGTATCGGTCGCTCACTCAATTCGTTCCGTCGGCGTAGTGAGCTGACGGAGCCGCCGACCGGGAGCACAGTTCGCGGCGACTCAGCTGCTCACTGAAGGAATCCGCAAGCGTAACGCCTCAAACTTTCGTACAGTAAGAGCTGAATGGACGGACATTTAAAATATATAGGGAGGCAAAAAGTGAGCGGCTCACTGTGAGCCTAGTGGGGACATGGCCTAAGGCACATAGATCGAAATACACAAAAAAAAAATTTAACATGCCATAGATACTGTACATCGCTGAAAGCGCATTTTGTATGGTCATCATCAGTCCTAGGCTAGGGCCTTATTCCGTTTTTGTTAATGGTATTTACGGAGTCAGCTAGGGGATTCAACGAAGGCATTGGTTTTTACACAGAGCGACTGCCATCTGACCTCCGCAACCCAGAGGTCAAAACCTAGTTTTTAAGCCGCCAAATGGCCTCTGACTTGGTTTAACAACTACTATCATTGACAGTAGGCGGGACCAACGGCTTATCGTGCCTTCCGAAACAGTTTGTGCCACTAGCGGTCACCCATCCGGGTTCCGACCGCGGCCAACGTTGCTTAACTTTCGTGATCGGAAATAAGAGCAACTACTTCTTAGCCACGAGCGCTTCCGTAATTTTGTAAAGTTTCTTTTTTCGTATTTCGGCCCATATTTCTAAGTAGTTTTGTTCTAAAGTCCGAATAACATACTCATAGGAAGCACCTACTATTATATGCGTTTCCAATGAGAATATGACTAAGCCTGTAGATTTGCAGCCGCAATACTTCGCCTATTAATAGCTGCCAAAGCATGAATAGCCAAAGTAACTTCACTCTTGAAATATTTTTGATATATTCAGACATAGACAGGTGTCACTGTGTCTGAATCCTACTATCCTTCTAATATTATTAACGCGAAAGTTTGTAAGTATGGATGGATGGATGTTTGTTACTCTTTCACGTAAAAACTACTGAATGGATTTTAATGAAACTTATCCATCAGAATAACACATAGGCAACAATTTATCCTGCGCAGACGAAGTCGCGGGCACCAGCTAGTATATCAATAAAGTCTAGTCAATCTACGATATGAGGTTACATTAAATGCACATTTAGAGAAATTAATTTTAAATAGTAAAATAGGCTATTTGAAGCTATAAATAATTAAATCCAGCAATTTTATAAAACACATTTTCTTGTAAAAGTACCAGTAAAAGCTGACCTGTGCTACATGGTAAATATTATACAGGTTGAGTTCATCTTATACTGGTTCTATGTCGGGGATTTCTGTGGTTTAAAATTTTTGTATGTTTTTACTGGTAATTTAATAAATTATCCCCTAATCTGCATTTAATCCAACTTTCGCATACAAACTTTGGTAGATTGATTGGGCTAATAATATTTCAAACAACTTTACCGTGGGTGTCGTAAGAGGCGACTAAGGGCTTAACCGGAGGATGGGCAGCAGCAAGTTTCGTATCATTTTACATACTGCGGTCGCCAGCCGCAACGCTTACAAGCGCGGTGACTATGGTGGAACCTCCTAAGTACCACGCGTTTATGCTAAGTTCTGGAGGGACCTCCTTGTCCTGCGGTGGACGTTTCATGGGATGTTATGATATTTCATAAATTTATTTCTATACAGGGTGTTAATTTGATTGCGTGCCATAGCTCACGGGCGGGATCAGTATCAGTACCTAAACAACTTTTCCCAAGAAACTTAGATCGAAACGAAAATGAATTTTTGACCTCCCATAGGAACAGCATCAGCTGATAGCGTATTTTGTATGAAAGGTGCTGGGAAGGTCCAATTTAGTTTTTCGTATTTAGACCTATGTTCCTTGGGAAAAGTTGTTCAGTTACTAATACTGATCCCGCCCCTGAGCTATGGCACGCAATCAAATTAACACCCTTTATAGTATAGTTTTGCGGAACCACTGTGAAGTTAGCTATCGGCCAGTCCTATTCTCATCTAGTTAGAAACGCATAGCGCATTTGTTTTAACTAAGTCCTAGCAGTTTCCCTGTTCTGTTTAAACCAAGCAACAGTATCGGCGATGGCTTGCTCGAAGGGCGTGAATGTGAACTCCTTGTAAAGACTCCTCAGCTTAGCATTGGAAGCTGTCTTCTTGTACTGTCCGTCAGCTTTAGACGTGTCATATACGATCTCGCCTTGGAAGCCGTGAGCCTTCTTTATAGCTTCCGCAACGGCTGATATTGATACTTCGTCTTCTTCATTGACTGTAAATTTAATTTAAGCATAAGACTTGTGATAAATTGAGAACGACTGGACTGATAGCGTTTTTTTAATTTTCAGGACAATGTTAGTATGGAACGATAAATTTTAAATTTCCCAAGTATTTATAAAATCGGGTAATATATGTATTTACAAAGAACATAAATACTTATCGAAAGTCCATGATGATTTTTGTAAATAAGAAACGTTTGAGTGAAAAACTTGGGTGTTGTTTATCTATTTATGTTTAGGCAGAGGCACTACCAACCACAACACAGGCCTGTCTGTAAAATTATCGAATTACAGGCTAAAGGCACATTAAGGAGGTATTTTGAGTTTGTTCAGTTACCTGAGAGTATGAGCCGTACAGGTGATTGTTACCTGAGAGTATGAGCGGTACAAGTGACAGTTACCTGAGAGTATGAGCGGTACAAGTGACAGTTACCCGATATGAGCGGTACAAGTGACAGTTACCTGAGTGTGAGCGGTACAGGTGATTGTTACCTGAGAGCATGAGCGGTACAAGTGACAGTTACCTGAGTGTGAGCGGTACAGGTGACTGTTACCTGAGAGTATGAGCTGTACAAGTGACAGTTACCTGAGAGTATGAGCGGTACAGGTGACAGTTACCTGAGAGTATGAGCGGTACAGGTGACAGCTACCTTAGAGTTTGAGCGGTACAGGTGACAGTTACCAGAGAGTATGAGCGGTACAGGTGACAGTTACCTGAGAGTATGAGCGGTACAGGTACCAGTTACCAGAGAGTATGAGCGGTACAGGTGACAGTTACCTGAGAGTATGAGCGGTACAGGTGACAGTTACCTGAGTATGAGCGGTACAGGTGACAGTTACCTGAGAGTATGAGCGTTACAGGTGACAGTTACCTGAGAGTATGAGCGGTACAGGTGACAGTTACCAGAGAGTATGAGCGGTACAGGTGACAGTTACCTGAGAGTATGAGCGGTACAGGTGACTGTTACCTGAGAGTATGAGCAGTACAGGTGACAGTTACCTGAGAGTATGAGCGGTACAGGTGACAGCTACCTTAAGAGTTTGAGCGGTACAGGTGACAGTTACCAGAGAGTATAAGCGGTACAGGTGACAGTTACCTGAGAGTATAAGTGGCTGACCGCTGTTATAGTGTCGTAACGTCCATAGGAACAGCGCGGCGAGGTCCAGCGAGTAGATGAACTGACGTAGCGGCTTGCCGCTACCGAGCACCGTGAATGTGGATTTTCCTGATAAATCAAACAATGATGTATGAAATATTGTTTGAGAGTTTCGCGGTCACTAACGCTATTATAAAAACAGTTCATCCGTGATCAATTGATCATGGTGCTTGAAACAGCGCCGAAATATCGGAAACTCATCAAAAAACCATATCGTGGAAAGAACCCGTCAAACTGTTTTTATAATAATGTATGAAATTTTTGGAGCGAGCAGCGCAGGACCGGTCGTCATGGAGATCTTTAGGGGAGACCTATGTCCAGGAGTGGAAGTCTTTTGACTGATATGATGATTATAATGAATCTATGAAACTTAGCGCCACGGAAATTGAACCTCACCCAAAACAAAAAATATTTCCTGGCGTTAAGGCTTCCCGCCAGAGGCGGCTCGTCCTAAAAAGCACTGGTGCAGTGCACTCCCTCTTTCACAAAACTCAAACTTAGGATGTATTACCTACCTAGTTAAGTTACATACGATTACATACCTATTTTCATAACCCTATACGTTGTATACATTTATAATAGCCTAAGAAATAATTACGCAACAAATACGTAGTCAAGTTGTACCAAGTGGATCGCCAGCGATTCCGCTCCTATGAAGAAATCTTCAGTACAATTCCTTATACAGAATTCAATGAGTGTGAAAGAGAAACATCAACACACTCGAGCGCGTGAAACAAAAGTTTTTCTATGAGAAATTAGCCATATCAGGAGCACTGCTCAAGGCTACGTTGCCAGATCGCGATGCCATGACCGCTGTTGCCGATCATACGTAAACAAACTTTTCGTATACAGCTTTCAGTTACTGTTCGCAATGTTGCTTGAAAATTTTGAAATAATTGTTTTTAATAGTGTACGTGCTTAATTACTGTAAAAATGGACGAATACAGTGTCGTTTACATTAAAAAATGCGAAAGACTTTACAAATACGACTTGAACTCAATGAAAAGGGGCCGCCACAATCTGAAATCGCGCTAGCTCAAAAATGTAGTACAAAAATTCACTTTTAATCGTGTTTTCAAACCAGAACAATATTTAAAAACACCTTGGATGTGCGGTTATAATTAAATTGTTTTGTTTCCCGTGTCTGGTATTTGGAGCTGGCGCTGGCGCGCATAATATGTAGGTAACAATAAAGCCATAAAAAATATTTCATCAATAAATGGTAGGTAAGTAAATTTATTTAAGTATTTAATTTTTTTGTGCACACCCATTAAAAAATGTCACGAGCCGCCTCTGCTTCCCGCACACGACCGAGAATCGGTGACCGATTTTTGTCGGCATTCCGCACTGACGTGTTATCACTTGAATCTTCCGTCCTTGTCCTGGCATTCTCGGTAGTGTGCGGGAGCTCTAACTTTTACCTAACTATGGTCACACCTCGGAAGCTCCATACAATCGGGCTCAAAAGTGACAGCTGTCATTTTTACACGCGCAAATGTGTGGGTGGGTTAAAGACGTGTGAGTGTAGGGTTGATGGTATCTAGAAAACACTTACCTACCCTAGAAAACGTAGATACTCGTAACAGAACATTAGCATTATACCCCAGATTAGTAAGTTAATGTACAGAGTTCATTATACTTTTATTACAGTTTCGAGTTGCACATTTTTCGTTCGACTATAAAGCGACTTACACAATTCACAAACGAATTATAACTTTACTATCACTCGTCACCTCACTTTGTTGTATTTAGTAATCGAATTTCAATTAAAACAAACAAACACACGTTGAAATAATCTCACAAACTCTAAAAACAATCATTCTTTTCACTAAACTTCATCTTTGACGGCTGGCTGGCCGCCGCCCCGCCCCGGTGCACCAGGGTGACTATCGCGAAAATGGCGAATCTGCTCTTATCATCACTGCAAAAAAATCTGCCACACTTTATTCCAGAAAATGGAAAAAAAATGCTGTTATATTATTGCTTTAATGTGGAAAGGAATAAAAAAATACATACTATTCAAAGCATTATTTTTTTCATTTAACCCAAAAAATGCTCTATTAAATGTATCAATGAAAGAAATGTTTAAAGGAAAGAAAACATCTGTGTCTACCTTATGGTGTTTATTCCATAATAATTGCTTCTTATTATTGTTTAACTTTATTCCAAATTTTACTTTGTCTTGGAGAGTCGAAAGACAACCGCAAACTGCACAACCACGCACCATTTTTTCAACTTTTGCAAGCGTTGCATATCGCGTGGCAACAGGACGAGAAATGGGACGAGATATCGCGCAGGGCCCCGCGGGGTGATGCGCGCGCACTTGAGGTACTCCGATTGGTGGGAGGCGGAGAGCTTCCGTTCTGTATGTAGTACTATTATTAATTCTGTGCTATGGTCGAAATAATGGAGCCTGTTTAGAATGACAGCAGTGTGAGAGTAAGACGGAGCGATGCGTAAGATATTGGAGCAACAGAGACTCGTATCGCGCCTTCTTGCTCTCACGTATAGCTTTGTCCCGCTATCTTTCCAACTTTAAACTGTAAAGTTAGTATTTAAGTATCTAAAATATGTTCAACAACCATTTTGTGAATTTTAATAGTTTTGCTCTCATAGTTCAGTGAATACTCATGAATACCAACAACTTTTGTATGTAAAAAATTTTAAAAAAATATTCGTCTTTCCTTACGAAATGATGTCGCTTGACCACTTTAGTATGTAAAAAAAATTCAAGTAAAAATGTTTTTTTCTTCTAGAACATTGCTTGTTTCGGAAGCACTACTATAAAGTCAAGTTGTATATCTGTGAATAGCAGTCATTTGATTTCATAATCAATGCATGCTTATGCGCCGGGAGGGATTTTTGGTTGTGAAAAACTACAAGCAGGTGAAAATTCTAATGATAAGGCGGCGGCTTATTCCGCATTGGCCCCAAAATTGCACATGTTGCCCCAAAATGGTACAGTCAAGAGCACATCAAGCTTGACTAGACCTTGTACTGGATCATATTGCCCCTCAAGTGTCTATGTTGCCCCATACTGGCCCATGTTGCTCTACGTAGATTAGATTAGATTTATTTATTTCACATTATCAAATTCAGATTAACATAGATTGTTCAAATGTCAGAGTATAATATGATCGTCAAAACAATAATTAAAAAGAAATGAATAAACAATGATGTCAAAAATGGATTGCAATATACAAAATAATAATATGTCAAACAAATGTTATTAATAATATTCAATGTCAAAATTAAAGCAAACGTTAACTCGTATTGCCTTACTTATGGCCCTTGTTGATTCACACTGGCCCATTTTATCTGAAAATGGCCAATGTTGCCCCACAATGCAATTCGGGACTGAATATAGAGCACAACTCCCAAGTGAAGCAACCCCCTACCGTCTCTGATGTCGTCGTCCATGCGGCGGACGAGCGCGGGGATGACGTGTGACGCCTGCAGACTGAAGTTGTCGTGGGGACCGAACACGTTACACGGCACTACCGACGTGAAGCAGCAGCCGTGTTGCGAGTTGTACCCTCTGTAACCGATTTCAATACTCTTTATAAGTAGGTACTAGCTTTTGCCCGCTACTTCGTCCGCATGTAAAAAAAAAGTATACCAGTGTTTCATCATCATATCAACCGAAATACGTCCACGGCTGGACATAGGCCTCCCCTAAAGATCTCACTCGGTCCACCTGCCAACGCTTCGTCTTCCGGCACGTGGTCGCCACTCTAGAACCCTCACGCCCCATCGGCCATCGGTTCTTCTTGCGATGTGCCCTGCCCACTGCCACTTTAGTTTATAATAATAATATATATAATATAACATTTATTCCAGATAACAAGATCCATACAAAAAGCAGAATACTTAAATTAATAAATAAAATTAGAGCATAATAAAAATTACGTTCATGTCAGTCATTTTAAGCAGCTAGTTCCATCCATCGCCAGAACATGTCCGTCAGATGCAGTCTACATTTTAGTTCTCTAATAATACTGTTATTACACGCGTCAACTCTGTCCATAAATGAAGCGATTCTTTGTCTCACAATGGCATTAAACGCGTTAACTCTAGACTCCAAAAACATACCCGAGGCACTGCACCATGGGGGCAGCCCCATTAACTGCCGAAAGGTGTTATTGTATTGCACGCGAATGACATTGTTTAGCGATTCTCAGGGCTATTTCAGTTACTTTAGTTCTTTTGCGGATCTCCTCATTTCTGATTCGATCGCGTAAAGAGACTCCGAGCATAGCCCTGAGTCAAACTATTAGCTATCAAATAAATAAGTTTCATTGAAATAGGATCAGTAGTTTTTGCGTGATGCACGAACAATCAAACAGACAAAAAGTACAAAAATCTGTGATTTGGATTCAGGTGCATCGAAATAGCATAACGTGGTATTTTTTTGTAAATATCTTCAATTTACAGACAAAATCAGTTTACAATTTTATAATAGTAGAGATAAGCCCGTTATTCAAAAATCAAGCCCCAATATATGCCGCGCAAACTTACTCTAGCGCTGACGGCAGCGGCCAGCGAGTGCCAGAAACAAATAAGTGGCTAAGAAAGTTTTATTTAGTTGCACGTTGTTTGTGGCTGAGTAAGTTATTTAGAATGCAATAATAATGGCTACCAATAACAACTGGTCAGTCCGTGTGGTGCCGACTGCCGGCAAAGAATAGTACCAACCTATCTCTAACCGTGGGTGTCGTAAGAGGCGACTCAGAGCTTATGAACCGGTGCTGGGCAGCAGCATTTTTCAGTTATCGTGATAGATAGATAGATAGATAAAACGTTTATTTGGGAACGGTACAGTTATTTGACTAAACTGTAACTTTTTAACATATACAAATAAAACTAGTTTGCAGTACAGATTTTCAGGACTTACATTATATTTACCGCACCCAAAGAAAGGCCCTAACTCCGCAATATGCCGTGATTCGTTTAGCGAGCCACGACGCTGTTATTCTGTTAGTACCTTAGATACGATAATCGTATCATTACATACTGTGGTCACCAACAACAGCGGTCGCTAGTCGCAACGCTTACAACCGTGGTGACAATGGTAATACCCCTCCAAAGTACCATATACTTAGTAGCGCTTTTGCTGGAATTTCTGGAGGGAGCTCCCTGTCCTGCAGTGGACGTCACATGGGATATTATGATTGACGGTAGTTGGCTAAATCTTTTCGGAACAAATACTCGTAATTACCAATAACAATTACTTATTACACCACGGGCATATTATGTGTTACTTTAAACTGCTCGAAAAAAAAATAATAAAAAAAAAATATATTTATTTTAGACTAAGTCCATAATTATGTTAGTAAAAACACGCCGTAAATTCGTTAAAAATAGTCTTAATTCTCGTGGTAGTTACCTGTTCAAAATGTCAATCATCCTCTTAGCATAGCTGTATCCGTAGTTGGAATCATGAGGAGGACCATTATGTACCTAAAAAAAGAGATTTTTTGTAATGTTACAAATGAGCAAACGAGCGGGTAGGTCATCTGATGGTAAGTGGTCATCACCGCTGTCAGCATCTACTGTCTAAATAGTGGTTTTATTTGACACTAATAAATAACACAGTAAACCGCGCTGCCCATCCTGAGAACTAAGACGGTATGTCTCATGTGCCGGTAATTTTACTGGCTCCTTAACCCTTCTAACCGAAACATAGTAATGTAAACACTGCTGGTATACGGCAGAAATAGCCAAAGGGTTGGTACTCTCCAGACGGACTTTGCACAAAAGCCTTACCACTGTCAAAAACAGCAGGTAAAGCTGATGATACATGTTCAACTGGTGGTTATTTCGAGCACATCAATACCTAACCTATAGTACGGTCAACCGCTTGTCGGTAGAAACTTTTTCAACTCTATTACTACGCCGTACTATTAAATAAACGAGCAATATTTGTACATACGTAAGAAAACGGCTCAAACGATTTCGATGTATGCCATAAGGGAGTTTTCGAGGGCGAATAATCGATTTAGCTAGATCTCATGTCTGGGAAAAATAGTTTTCCCCGTTTTTTAAGCATTTTCAGAAAGAAACCTACGCGGGTCACACTGCCACCCGATGTTATGTCAAAGCGTCTATTAAGGGTCTTATTAATAATACCATTCTGATTTACGTTTAAAGAGTTAACGATGGCTTAATTAATTACTTAAACTAAACCGACGAGCATGTATGAAAGAAGCAAGGGAAGTATGTCAAGATCGTAGCAGGTGGAGAACTGTGGTCTCTGCCTACCCCGACGGGAACAAGGCGTGATATTATGTATGTATGTATGTAATTAATAATCACGATTGATAAATTTCATTTCATTTCAACTGTAGTATTTCCACTCCACACTAGATGACGCTGTATTTTATACAGAGCAAAGCTCGATCAGCCAGGTACTGTTACCATAAAAATGGTAATTCAAGCCATAGAGAAATACTCCAGTAAAAATACGGTTTTGCAAAACATTAAATGTTAATAGCTACTTTTTTGTGTATATCGTATTTAAATATGATGTTATGACACTATATTTACGAATCCACCTAAAATTTTAATCGGAATATTTTTTTCGAAATACAGCTTAGGCAAAAATAGTAATAGACAATTATTTACTTATATCATAGAAAAACGTATACTTTACATATAGGCATGAAAATCCACCATAAAAATATTTAAAAATATCAATTTTTATCAAAATATATATATTACACTTATTTTCATATATACGGCCCAATAAAAATGAGGTAAAATAATAGAAATAAACTGAGCTAAGCTTAACCTTTTTAAATGTAAGTGATTCTTATATATATTCACAAAAATCGCATACGAAATAAAAAAAAAAAGTTTTTTGTAATTCGTGGTTTACAAAGATTTTGTTAACATTTATGTTGGATTTGCCAAAAATAAGAGTACTTAGCACTATTTAAATTATTAGAAAGCAAAACGGCTCTATTACTATTTTTGGTTGCGAAGATAAACTTTATTTAAATTTCGTGATATAAAAGTTAAATAATACAAAAAGGGTAATATTTTTAGGTGGATTCATGTATAATATGAAATTATGAATATGTAGCAAGCCGTAAATAAAAAAAATAATATATTAATTTTTTTTTCCGAAATCCCATATTTTTTAAATCCTTGGACGGCAAAATAAATAAGTAAACGGGGCAAATTTAGGTGGATTCCATTAAAAAGCTTTACACAGAAATATAATCTATCGATCTGAAAAAGAAACACGGCTATTACAAATTATTTCCGTTTCTCCATACAATCTCTCGTAATTTTACTGGAGTAAAATATAATAACTGTAAGACTTACCATTGTCTCATCAATTGGATAGGTGGTTTTGTCAGGAAAAATGCATGTTGACAAGCAGGACACCACCTTCTTAACCTTGTAGTTGTAGCTTGTGTTTAATACATTGTCGTTGATCGCCATATTCTCTCTCTGAAATTTTTATGGTGTAAAGTCAAGGCCAAGAGAAGGTCAAGCTTCACACTTCCTACAATAATTGAAATAAAAACAGTATCAAATCCAATTCGTCAAGCTTGATGTGCTCTTGCCTGTACTCTATTTTTTGCGACTTGGAAGGTGAGGTAAAAATAATAGTATTCCATAAAAACTCCACTGCTGGACAAGGGCGTATCCAAGGGGTGGTAAGGGCGGTCGTAACCCCCTCAAAAATTCCAAGAAAAAAGAAAGAAAGAAAATTAAACAAAACAAGTTTAGTCAGTTTTCACTGTTCGTGTTCACAACAAAAATGTTGGCCTTGGACAGGGATCGAACCCACGATCCTCGGCGTAGAAGACAGGCTCACTACCAACTAAACCAATGGGCCAGTCATCATAATATGTATAATGATTGATATCAGCAATATGAGATATTTAGCGACGCATCTTTCGTTGGTCTGTGTGTACGATACTACAACAAAATACCTGACAATATAGTGCAATTACCTGAGAGAAAGTTTAAAGAATGTGTAAAGCAAACGTTATGTAAAAAAGCTTACTATAGATTAGATGACTATATGAATGACAAAGAGGTATGGTGCTCTGATATTCCAGCGAAACACAAGAAACACATTGTAAAAAGCCGACTCTTAAAGTAGGCCGTGCTGCAGTGGTTTCTTGCCGTTTCTTTTACGCTGCTACAGCACGATCCGAAACGGCGTAGACTCGCTCTATTTGAATTGTATTCTGCATGACATTCAATAAGTATTCTGTAAAGAATCTACATTGAATAAATAATATGAATCTGAATCTGCATAAGTGCTGCCCTCTAGCCAGTTTCGCTTTGCTAGCCAACTACAGTCCAAATGGCAGCAGGGTGACATGACAGCAATAAGGAGCGATGCGTAGACATTGGCAGTAGTGGCTGTATCTTAAGGTGATCTGTGACGGCCATCTTAGACCCGAACGCAACTAGATGAAGCCACTGCTGCAAATATAACGTTTTTTTTTTTAATGCAATAAGTACCAACTATATATGTGCAAAAAGTTGATTCGCGTAAATTTCATCGTGCAAACTTTGTTGAAGATGGACTGAGCCGGAGCAGGCCACAACCATAACTCATAATAGTAGTTTAAGATACAAGTTCCGTAAGTAGGGTTATTACAAACGAGTTGACGTTTTGTAAGCCCGAGACGAAGTCGAGGGTTAACCATCGTCACGAGTTTGTCATAACCCTTACGGACGTGTACCTATCTTACGACGTTTTTCAATACATTTGTGAGAAAACAGTTATAAGTATACACTTGGTAAAGGAACCAACCATGGGTACTGTTAGCCTCTTGTCGATTTATGTTCTCCTGGTACTCTCTATTTTATTTTAAATATAGGTAGGCAGTCGTCACCCAAGTAAAAAGTCACCACTAGTATTTTTACAAAATAATTTTATGATCAGTGTAAAAACTCCTTGGTATTATACTTTTTTTTACTTACCGCACTAGTTCGGTAAGTAACTACTTACGAGCAATGTTTACGTCCTTGTAAGTACGTTTTTCGAGCAAATGTATTGAAAATAGAATTACAGTACAGTTTACAGAGAAGAGTGTCTTTTTATTACTGTAGAAAATTACCTAATTATCAAGGGCACGTTTCAAATCGGGTAGTAATTACCCTGACAGCAGAAGAGCTTTATATGACGTACGAGTATGTGTCGTCGAGACAGACTGCTGTAAAAGAGTAATTATTACCCGTTTTGGAACCCAGCCCTAATAGTTAATAGCACAAATTTCTTCTATCTAGAAACTTACAAAAAAGTCCAAATTATGTGCCATGTTGTGAAATAATCCTCCGACCATAGCCGCCAAGTGAATTACATGTGTTGGCTTATACTTTTCAAACATTGCTTCTGTCGAAGCCTTGTCTCTGTAAAAAAAAAAAGCAAATATTAAATGTAAAGTCACCTTGAAACCATCAATGCTCCAGCCTGACCAGTTTTTAGTCTAGACAAGTATGCTATGGGATTTGACAAGGGTACTGTTTTACACAGCACGCATCACGGACAGAGGCGTGCCTCGCCCCAAGGCCGCCTCGGTGCAAGCCATCGGGAGTCGGCCGTTTTACTCTGCTCAAAGTCGCCTCGCCATACGCGCCTCGCAAGTATGGACGTGAATTGAGCATGGTTTTTGAAGCGGGCGCGCATCATTTCGTATAAATATTTTTCGTATATCAACGTTTCAATAACATTCAATTGATATAATAAACGTTTCATATAACAACTATTAGCATAATTTTGTTTGACATAATGAACGTTTACTATAATGAACGTTTTCTATACTAACATTTGGCATAACTATCATTTCACCTAAATATCTTTCATATAAAATTCACTTGATATAAAATTCATTTGATATAAAGTTCATTTGATATATTAATATTTATTTATTTTTTTATTATTTATAATGGACCCGGAAAACACAGATTGTGTCGTCGTCAAGGTGGACCTCAAAAACGCGTTTAACAGTGTCGAAAGAGATACCATATTGACAGAAGTGAAAGATTTAATTCCTTCTTTGTATCCCTTCCTTCGGCAGTGTTATATCGCACCAAGCATTTTATCTTTGAATGGTTGCCAAGTCCTTTCGCAAGTCGGAGCCCAACAGGGCGATCCGCTTGGTCCACTCATTTTTAGTCTGGCCGTTCACAAGGCAGTCACTTCCTTAAAATCGAGTTTAAATGTTTGGTACCTTGACGATGGCACAATCGGTGGAAAAGTCGATTCGGTTGCTGCTGACGTGGGCGCTATTATCTCGAGTTTAGCGCAGATGGGGTTGCAGGTCAATTCCACCAAGTGCGAGATATTTCCGTGTAGTAACCGGGCGAAAGAGAGTATCTCCACTTTCGAATCCCTTATGCCGGGTTTAAGGATGTTAAACGAGAGCTCTTTTACCCTTCTGGGAGCGCCCATATTCCCGAGTGGTATACCGGCGGCTTTGGATGTTAAAACCCGCACGCTTGCCCGGGTCCAAGAGCATCTGAGGAATGTATCAGCACACGCTGCTTTAACTCTTTTTCGCAGCTGTTTTTCCTTGCCCAAACTGACATATGTGGTTCGGACAGCTCCGACATGGTTTTTTCCTGTAGAGGTCGCTGCCTTAGATAATACTATTCGGTCCATTCTGGAAACAATCGTCAATGTCACTTTAGACGATTCCAGTTGGCAACAGGCAGTGTTACCAATCAGGCATGGGGGTCTCGGCATCAGGAGCGTTCAGACCATTGGTTTGCCTGCATTCCTTGCGTCGTCGAACGGGGTTGCTGCGCTAGTTACTAGCATTCTTCAAATCCATGGTGGTAGTTGCAGGATCCCCTTTCAAAACGATGCAATGGAAGCTTGGACGGTAATGTGTCCGGGCGTTGACGTTCCGAAAAGGCTAGACTCCCAGCGCGCCTGGGACGATCAGGCCTCCAAATTTCTTTTGTCGGAGTTGTCCGAATCGTTTACAGGGGTTGACAGGGCGCGCATCAGGGCTGTAGCCTGCCCGGAGTCCGGCGCATGGCTGCACGCTTTGCCCTCGCCTCAGCTCGGCACGCATCTCGACAATAATTCATTACGGATAGCGGTTGCGCTGAGGCTAGGGTGTAAGTTGTGTGAGGCGCACTGCTGCCCCTGCGGCATAAACGTTGACGAATACGCACACCATGGGCTCAGTTGTGCAAGGTGTGCTGGTAGATTTCCTAGACACCACGCACTGAATGAAATCATTCGTAAGGCGCTGGTGTCAGCTGAGGTTCCGTGTGTGCTTGAGCCCCCTGGTCTTAGCCGCACGGACGGAAAACGTCCGGACGGTCTCACCCTGATCCCCTGGGAAAGAGGCCGATGCCTTTTATGGGACGCCACCTGTGTAAATACTTTCGCAGCGTCCCATTATCCTCACACCACACGTAAAGCAGGCTCTGCCGCAGAACAGGCAGCCCGGCTAAAGCGTGCAAAGTATGCTGAACTGGAAAGTCAGTATATATTTGTACCTTTGGCCGTGGAAACAAGCGGTCCGTGGTGTGAGGAGGCCAAACAATTTGTAACCGAACTGGGTCGGCGCCTGCGAGATCGTGCTTGCGACCCCCGCTCCGGAGCGTTCCTAAGGCAGCACATTTCGTTGGCCATCCAGCGCGGCAACGCGGCTGGTATTATGGGGACTTTCCAACCTGGCACGCTCCGGGGCGGACTTTTTGACTGAGAAACAGGCTTTTTATGCTGTTGTTTATAACTTTAATTTTGACTGTTATTGTTTTTTAATTTGTTATTGTATAAATCTTTGACTTGTCATTATTGATGTAATATAAATTTGAATAATAAAAAAATATAATAATAATCAATTAATTTATAACTATTTTGTATAGGTTGTTATATACTTATTTGATTAAAATCGTTGCAAAAAGGATACGATAGTAAATAAAATAGTACAGGTTAAGGCTCAATAAAATTGATCATAGGCGAGCGAAGCGAGCAAAAGAGTTCGGGGCACCCCGACACAGTGGGTGAGGTTCGAAGGGTATGGCGGAATTGAGCGGAGGCGAGCGGAGCGAGCTCCGCTTTATTCCGCCATGCCCTTCAGGTTAGGTTGACATGAATGCATGCGCATGCGTGCTTGCTTGTATGCATGCTTGCTGTATGCATGTTTGTTGTATGCATGCTTGCTTGCAAGGGCTTAGTAGAATCGATAATAGGCGAGCGAAGCGAGCAAAAGAGTTCGGGGCACCCCGACACAGTTGGTTAGGTTCGAAGGGTATGGCGGAATTGAGCGGAGGCGAGCGGAGCGAGCTCCGCTTCATTCCGCCATACCCTTCAGGTTAGGTTGACATGAATGCATGCGCATGCCTGCTTGTTTGCATGCATGCATGTATGCATCAATGCATGCTTGCTGTATGCATGCTTGCTTACTTGCAATTTAATGAATTGAATTTATTGTTCAGGTTGGTTAATTTTATTTTACATTTGAATTTTATATGAAGTGATTATTATACGAAATGATATTATATAAAATGGGTATTATAAGAAATGATGATTATATGAAAAAAATTATAGGAAATGTTTATAATACGTTTTGAAATTATACAAAATGAAAATATGTGAAATGTCGATTATATGAAATAATTATTATATGAAACAAAGTTATATGAAACGTTGTTATATCAATTAAATGTTATATTAAAAATTGTTATATGATTTATTACACACCCTTTTGAAGCACGCCAATTGAAACATCAATTTTATTACAACGGACTGAGGCACGCTCGCCTCAGGCGAGCCGCGCTAAATCAAAATGGCGCCGAACGTTCGAACAGCTGATAATAACCTCAATGAAATCCACAGATATAACTTTTTACTTTCGAGCGGAGCGAGAAAGGTATTGTATTCGTGAAAAAAAAAGTTTTTCTAATTTTCTCAAAAATGTGTTCTATATCACTTATACATCATAAAAAACAAGTCTCCCAAAAATGTCCGTCGGTCGGTCGATCGGTCCGTCGGTCGGTCTGTCCGTCACGCTTTGGCCTAGCGGCTAAACGAATGGTCCGATTGACACCATATTTTGAACTTAGGAGTTTTTATGCAAATCCATCGAAGGGTTCTAAGTGGTTTCTTGCTGGATCTCATTTTGAGGGTAGCTGTCATACAGCGAAAATGAAAAATTGAAATTTTCTCAAAAACGGCTCATAGAATGATGATGAAACTTTGCATGACCAAGCATCTCCGTGTAAAATGTCTTGCGCCAGTATCAATTGATCTGTGTAATTTCATACAAGGGGTGTTCCTGTACCACCAAATCGTAAATATGTGATTTACCCAAACTTGGTTCCATTGAGTTTATTAAAATTTTCTATAATATTAATCCTGGATTGGTTGTCTACCTGACTGGATATTCTTTATGATTTTTTTTATGAAATTTAGTACACAGGGTGTACCAACTGAAAGGGCTTGCTCAGTAGACTAAACTGAACAATTATCCATAAGGAACATGTGTTGAGAAATTAAAAAAATCTCCATGCAAGTATCCTACGGTAGTATCCATTGATCTGTGAAAATTCATATAAAGGGTGTTCCAGTACTACCAAAAGTTAAACATGTGATTTACTCGAAATCGTTTGAGGTTTGTTTGTTTTAATGTTTGACAATTTGAATTCTGAATTGATCTGTATGTTTCATTCGAATATTTTTTGGAAAAACGTAAATAAAAGTTTGTATTTCCATACTATGTGTATGGCATTACAAATTTAAGTTTGCGGTTGATAGTTTTTCCTTGAGTATTGCGAGAAAGTAAGTGCAGTGCTGCTGTACCATTTATTTTTATAGTTCTAGCCTGGATGCTTAGAGTTTAAGCCGCATACATATTTTTTTTGTTTCTTGATAGTACATTGAGTGACGTTCGCGGAAGGGTGCATAGGTACACAAAAGCCAAAAAACATTTAATTTAATTGAAAAAACAATAACAGAATTCAATTAGTGGGAGTATATTATTAGGTTCTGTGAGCCATGGCGTCAAGAGTTGCTGCTGCAGCTTTTATTGTAATACTAGCTGTTGCCCGCGGCTTCGCTGGCGTGGATTTCGTATTTAGGTTGTTACCGGTTTTCCGAAGCAATGAGATATTTTAGTCCAGGAAAACTATTATTTATCCCATCATTTCGGGGTAATTTTAAACTAAGGAAAAACAGGACTAAACCTGCGCAAATCAACGAGTATAATTCAAGATCCAGCTGAATTTTATATAATATACAGACGTTACTCATAAATTACTCAGAACAGAGGAACTTAGCAACAGTATCCTAACAAATGTAAAGAGAGAGATGAGAGACACCTTTAAGTAATATTTCAAAAGAGAGCCAATTCGCAGAAGTAATTGAGAAAAACTAAAACCCTCTCCCTCTCTCTCCCTCTACCCCCTTCCTCTCCCCTCCCCGTCCCTCTGTCTCTCCCCCTCCCCCACCTTCCTCTCCCCTGCCCCTCCCCCTGCCCCTTCCTCTCCCCCTCCCTCTCCCCCTTCCCCACCTTCTCCCTCTCCCTCTAATTTACCTGTACCTCTACCTCTCTACATCCCTACCTCTCTACCTCTATGTCTACCTGTCCCTATCCCTGCCCCTATTCCTTCCCCTAACGCCAATTTAACCGCTATCCCTTACATAGAAACGAAACCCATATTTATTTTTAGACATTTCAAACCTATCGCACCCCAACCCCATCCGCAGGGGATGATGGTATTTCACGTCCACCACGATAGATTTCAAAGTTGTTGTAGCTTTCATAATCAGCGACCCGTAAACCATACAAACGACACCCATATTGATTTTAAGACATTTCAAACCTATCGCACCCCAACTCCATCCCCAGGGGGATGATGGTATTTCACGTCCACCACGTTGGATTTCAAAATTGTTGTAGTTTTCGTAATCAGCGACCCGATAAACCATACAAACGACACCCATATTGATTTTTAGACATTTCAAACCTATCGCACCCCAACTCCATCCCCAGGGGGATGATGGTATTTCACGTCCACCACGTTGCATTTCAAAATTGTTGTAGTTTTCGTAATCAGCGACCCGATAAACCATACAAACGACACCCATATTGATTTTTAGACATTTCAAACCTATCGTACCCCAACTCCATCCCCAGGGGGATGATGGTATTTCACGTCCACCACGTTTGATTTCAAAATTGTTGTAGTTTTCGTAATCAGCGACCCGATAAACCATACAAACGATACCCATATTGGGTTTTAGACTTTTTTACCCATTTCCCTTTTTTAGGGGTTGAATTTGGGGTAAAATTTCAATAACAGTGATGAACGTTGCATAGAATTACATCAATAATGCCTAAATAATAAATTATGTGGATTTTACTTTAAGAATAAAGAATTTTCAACTTCATCCCCCTTTTCACCCTTAAGGGTGTCGAATTTTCAAAAACCCTGAGACACGTAATTATTAATTTTTAGTCGTCAGCCTAAATACAAATTTTGAAGATCCTAACTTCAAAACTGACGGACTTTCATACAAACTTTCATCCCCTATTTTACCCCCTTAGGGGTGGAATTTTGTAAAACCCTTTCTTAGTGCACCCCTAAGCCTCATAAGGAACCTACATGCCAAATTTGGAATCTCTAGACCCAGTGGTTTGGGCTGTGCGTTGATATGTCAGTCAGTCAGTCAGTCAGTCAGTCAGTCACCTTCTTCTTTTATATATATAGATAGATATCACCTACTCAAGAAGAAGAGAAAGCGTGTAAAGGGATCTTTTGCTATCAATTTCTTTTTTTATGTTACAAGTGAGCAAACAAGCAGGTGGGCCACCTGATGGTAAGTGGTCACCACTGCCCATAGCACCCACTGTCTTATCAATGGCATATTTTGACACTAATAAGACAGCAAAGCGCGTTGCTAACTTTGAGAACTAAGATGGCAAGTCTCATGTGCCAGTAATTTCACTAGCTCCCTTGCCCTTCAAACCGAAACACAGCAGTGTAAACACTGCTGCTTCACGATAGAAAAAAGGAAGGGGGTGGTACTTCCCCAGACGGACTTACCACAAAAGCCCTACCACCTTCAAAAACTTCTCCTATATAACATCCGAAGTAATAAATTTCGAAATCCAAACGTTTGTTTTTAATCTAGGCAGCTCTTTCGCAGTCAGTCAGTCAGCCAGCCAGCCAGCCAGTCAGTCAGTCAGGTCACACGCCCGCCAGCCGCCGGCGCCTGCCACACGCTCCACTTTGAAACCACCCTAAAGGAGCTTTTTTATCTTTAAAGACGCTTTCCGCAACAGGCGGTTACTGTTAAAATTAGGATATCTCTTAATGCTAACACTGTTTTTTGTCAAAGAAAGAGTCGGTATGAGATTTAAAGGAGCTTTATCTTTAAAGACGCTTTCCACAACTGGCGATTACTCTTAAAATTGGGATATCTCTTAACGCTCAAACTATTTTTTGTCAAAGAAAGAGTTGCCATGAGATTTAAAGGAGCTTTACTTTAGAGATGCTTTCTGCAATTCAATGAATATTTAATGGACAGAATCGGCTTTTCTATAGATTTTTATGTTTCACCGGGAAAACAAAAAACTATGTTCCAGTAAAAAAGAGGCAGTATGATCTTCGATTATTAGCCTGTCCGAAAATACTAATAAAAAAAATAAGAAGAAACTATGTGCGTGCCTCAAAAACCATGTTTAATTCACGTCCACACTTGTGAGGCGAGTCTGGCGAGGTGCCTTTGAGCAGAGTCAAAAGACCGCCGCCCGATGGCTCGCATGAGGCGGTGTCCGGGTGAGGCACGCCTCTGTCCGTGAAACTTCCGCACTAGAGGCAAATAAGGCGAGCCGTGCGTGCCTCAACCGAGGCTGCCTCTAATCCGTACGCACCTTTAGTAGAACACTGTCTCTCAAAATACAGGCTTTCGCTTCATTTGAGAATCAGGGCTTAGCAATTAATTTGTCCACAACTTGTGTAACAACCTTTTGTATTAATTAAGTTTATTTTGTTTTGTAGAAATCTATTGAAATAAATAAATTTATTATTATGATCAAAAGCTGGAATTTTGGAGGGCGTTCCCTCTCCTGTAGTTGACATTTCATGGGATGTTATGATGATGATGATGACAAAGATTTAGCTAAAATGTACATACCTCAGATCTCCATCTTTAGAGCCGCAGAAGACCCAAGTTTCATTTTTTGAACATTCCGCTCCACTTATCTTTTCATCCTCAACAACTTTTTTGATGGCCTGGCCGACGAGCCCAGAGCCTCCAGTTACTAGTATCACAGACTTTTCACTCTCCATCTGTAAAATTAAGAATCCAACCTATAATATCATAAATGCAAAAAGAAAGAAAGATAGGGGTGTTAATTAAACAGACTTCTGTTTACCATTAGACTTATTTTCAATAGCATTATTGCATTCTAAATTACTAACTCAGCCACAAACAACGTGCAACTAAATAAAACTTTCTTAGCCATTTCTTTCCCGCGTTGTGGTCGCAAGACAACTTAACCCACCCAACAAACCTAAAACTTTTTGATGCATAATAATATTTGCGGAGGCACGCACGGACGACTTTTACGCTATCATGGGAAAGCGTGCTGCCTCGCTGCTCTGCAGGGTGCGGGCCAGCTCCAACTCTATCCTGAAAACCATTGCTGCGAGATATAAGTCGCCTATTATGCGCCACCTAACCAAGGTGTTAGTCGCGCAATAGACTATAGGGTCAATGAATAACTAATTATTATTTTTGATGCACAGTTAGTAATTTTGATGCACAATCATAAATTTTGATGTGCATAATATTATTTCTCGAAAGATAATTTGAAAAATGGGCATGTATAAAAGCTATTTTTTATAGTTGGAAAAAAAAACTTAACTATTGTGGCTTGCTTTCAGTGGAAAGAAGTTTGCTACTGCACCAGACACCAGTTGTCTGTTAGTATATTATACCCTTAGATTATGAATAACGGCAGCTTACATTATACCTTTGGAATGCGATAAAAGGCCGACTTTGTTTTGTCATCGTTTAGGCTATCGTAAACATAACCCAAACAGCCGGTAGTTTATACAATAACTTTGTAGGAAAACAAGGACTTTGTTTGACTGACCTGTAGAAAGTTCTGTTTTGTCTTCAGCAGATTTAAATTACCAACTTTGTGGAAAAAACAATGAAAAATTTACACGATCTTTCACAGACTACTTAGGAGATACTGCTACTCTGTACATTAACTTACTTACTAATCTGGGGATACTGCGATCTTTCTCGTTCGTGGACTTCGTGGCAAGTACTGAATGAGTGAGTGAGTGAGTAAGTGAGAGTTGAATGATGTGATTATGTGATGTGAGAATGAAAATTTAAATTTAAAAAACCCCCGTATCGTTAGTATAATTATCTCAGAGGAATTATATTTGTTTACAGAAACAGAAAGTAATACAAATTCCGTATAATTCTAAATTCTTGGAACACAATATTTGACTTCGTAACTTTGTTTGGACTAGTAAGGAGGTAAACGTATCAAAAGTCACCGCCCGTACCCGTAACGCCTGGGGTTTAAAGGTCCCATTTTTTGGTTTTTCGCCATTTCTTTTCGCATATATCTCAGAAACTATACGTCCTAGCAACATAAGAGTTTTTTCAAAATGAAAGCTGATTAAATTTACTACAAGTGTTATGCCGGTGTGAAGTTAGCAGAAAAAGTTAGACGAATTTGATAACCCGACCAAATTGAGGAGGTCAATTTTCAAAAATGCGAAAACTGCCTTAATTGGGCTCAAATCAAGTAGCAAATGAGTAAGTATGATAAAACAAACCAAAATCTAGCGCTGAAACCTAAAAAAGAGTCATGAAATGCATTTAAACGACATTCTGTCAATATGAACACGAGAAAGTTCGATGACCGATAGCTTGCCTTCTGGGTCACATCTGGAGGTCAAACTCATATCAAATAAAAGCCTATTTTATAGAATTTCTAATAGTATGCTACACAATAGGTCAACTATTTAAATTTTATAGAAATTAAATGTTTTTTAGGGACCAACAAGCATTTCTATCACATGAAATTTCAATGAGCCATATCCTCGCTTCCTGAACACCTTCATTTATTGCTAATATGTCAAATTAAAGGTAATTTAATAAGCTTTCTAACGATATACAACTAGTTGGGTTTGATTTGGTAAGGCTAGTTGAAAAATGGGATTTTGTTGGACCGCTTATCAAAATCCTACAGTGAACTTTGCACGAACTAAATCCTAGTTTCTAGAAGACCTTTGGTCGTCGCTGTGGTATTGAATGAAAGGTAATTTAATAGGCTTTCGAACAATATACAATTTGTTGAGTTTGATTCGGTCAGGCTAGTTGAAAAATGGAATTTTGTTAGACCGCTTATCAAAATCCTACAGTGAACTTTGCACGAACCAAATCCTATGTTCCAGAATACCTTTGGTCATCGCTGTGGCATTGAATGAAAGGTAATTTAATAGGCTTTCGAACAATATACAATTTGTTGGGTTTGATTCGGTCAGGCTAGTTAAAAAATGGAATTTTGTTAGACCACTTATCAAAATCCTACAGTGAACATTGCACGAACCAAATCCTAGTTTCAAGATGACCTTTGGTCGTCGCTGTGGTATTGAATGAAAGGTAATTTAATAGGCTTTCGAACAATATACAATTTGTTGGGTTTGATTCGGTCAGGCTAGTTGAAAAATGGAATTTTGTTAGACCGCTTATCAAAATCCTACAGTGAACTTTGCACGAACCAAATCCTAGTTTCTAGAAGACCTTTGGTCGTCGCTGTGGTATTGAATGAAAGGTAATTTAATAGGCTTTCGAACAATATACAATTTGTTGGGTTTGATTCGGTCAGGCTAGTTGAAAAATGGAATTTTGTTAGACCGCTTATCAAAATCCTACAGTGAACTTTGCACGAACCAAATCCTAGTTTCTAGAAGACCTTTGGTCGTCGCTGTGGTATTGAATGAAAGGTAATTTAATAGGCTTTCGAACAATATACAATTTGTTGGGTTTGATTCGGTAAGGCTAGTTGAAAAATGGAATTTTGTTAGACCGCTTATCAAAATCCTACAGTGAACTTTGCACGAACCAAATCCTAGTTTCTAGAAGACCTTTGCTCGTAGTTGTGGTATTGAATGAAAGGTAATTTAATAGGCTTTCGAACAATATACAATTTGTTGGGTTTGATTCGGTAAGGCTAGTTGAAAAATGGGATTTTGTTAGACCACTTATCAAAATCCTACAGTGAACTTTGCACGAACCAAATCCTAGTTTCTAGAAGACCTTTGGTCGTCGCTGTGGTATTGAATGAAAGGTAATTTAATAGGCTTTCGAACAATATACAATTTGTTGGGTTTGATTCTGTCAGGCTAGTTGAAAAATGGAATTTTGTTAGACCGCTTATCAAAATCCTACAGTGAACTTTGCACGAACCAAATCCTAGTTTCTAGAAGACCTTTGGTCGTCGCTGTGGTATTGAATGAAAGGTAATTTAATAGGCTTTCGAACAATATACAATTTGTGGGTTTGATTCTGTCAGGCTAGTTGAAAAATGGAATTTTGTTAGACCGCTTATCAAAATCCTACAGTGAACTTTGCACGAACCAAATCCTAGTTTCTAGAAGACCTTTGCTCGTCGCTGTGGTATTGAATGAAAGGTAATTTAATAGGCTTTCGAACAATATACAATTTGTTGGGTTTGATTCGGTAAGGCTAGTTGAAAAATGGGATTTTGTTAGACCACTTATCAAAATCCTACAGTGAACTTTGCACGAACCAAATCCTAGTTTCTAGAAGACCTTTGGTCGTCGCTGTGGTATTGAATGAAAGGTAATTTAATAGGCTTTCGAACAATATACAATTTGTTGGGTTTGATTCGGTCAGGCTAGTTGAAAAATGGAATTTTGTTAGACCGCTTATCAAAATCCTACAGTGAACTTTGCACGAACCAAATCCTAGTTTCTAGAAGACCTTTGCTCGTCGCTGTGGTATTGAATGAAAGGTAATTTAATAGGCTTTCGAACAATATACAATTTGTTGGGTTTGATTCGGTCAGGCTAGCTGAAAAATGGAATTTTGTTAGACCGCTTATCAAAATCCTACAGTGAACTTTGCACGAACCAAATCCTAGTTTCTAGAAGACCTTTGGTCGTCGCTGTGGTATTGAATGAAAGGTAATTTAATAGGCTTTCGAACAATATACAATTTGTTGGGTTTGATTCGGTCAGGCTAGTTGAAAAATGGAATTTTGTTAGACCGCTTATCAAAATCCTACAGTGAACTTTGCACGAACCAAATCCTAGTTTCTAGAAGACCTTTGGTCGTCGCTGTGGTATTGAATGAAAGGTAATTTAATAGGCTTTCGAACAATATACAATTTGTTGGGTTTGATTCGGTCAGGCTAGTTGAAAAATTGAATTTTGTTAGACCGCTTATCAAAATCCTACAGTGAACTTTGCACGAACCAAATCCTAGTTTCTAGAAGACCTTTGCTCGTCGCTGTGGTATTGAATGAAAGGTAATTTAATAGGCTTTCGAACAATATACAATTTGTTGGGTTTGATTCGGTCAGGCTAGTTGAAAAATGGAATTTTGTTAGACCGCTTATCAAAATCCTACAGTGAACTTTGCACGAACCAAATCCTAGTTTCTAGAAGACCTTTGGTCGTCGCTGTGGTATTGAATGAAAGGTAATTTAATAGGCTTTCGAACAATATACAATTTGTTGGGTTTGATTCGGTCAGGCTAGTTGAAAAATGGAATTTTGTTAGACCGCTTATCAAAATCCTACAGTGAACTTTGCACGAACCAAATCCTAGTTTCTAGAAGACCTTTGCTCGTCGCTGTGGTATTGAATGAAAGGTAATTTAATAGGCTTTCGAACAATATACAATTTGTTGGGTTTGATTCGGTCAGGCTAGTTGAAAAATGGAATTTTGTTAGACCACTTATCAAAATCCTACAGTGAACTTTGCACGAACCAAATCCTAGTTTCTAGAAGACCTTTGGTCGTCGCTGTGGTATTGAATGAAAGGTAATTTAATAGGCTTTCGAACAATATACAATTTGTTGGGTTTGATTCGGTCAGGCTAGTTGAAAAATGGAATTTTGTTAGACCGCTTATCAAAATCCTACAGTGAACTTTGCACGAACCAAATCCTAGTTTCTAGAAGACCTTTGGTCGTCGCTGTGGTATTGAATGAAAGGTACTTTAATAGGCTTTCGAACAATATACAATTTGTTGGGTTTGATTCGGTAAGGCTAGTTGAAAAATGGGATTTTGTTAGACCACTTATCAAAATCCTACAGTGAACTTTGCACGAACCAAATCCTAGTTTCTAGAAGACCTTTGGTCGTCGCTGTGGTATTGAATGAAAGGTAATTTAATAGGCTTTCGAACAATATACAATTTGTTGGGTTTGATTCGGTCAGGCTAGTTGAAAAATGGAATTTTGTTAGACCGCTTATCAAAATCCTACAGTGAACTTTGCACGAACCAAATCCTAGTTTCTAGAAGACCTTTGCTGGTCGCTGTGGTATTGAATGAAAGGTAATTTAATAGGCTTTCGAACAATATACAATTTGTTGGGTTTGATTCGGTCAGGCTAGCTGAAAAATGGAATTTTGTTAGACCGCTTATCAAAATCCTACAGTGAACTTTGCACGAACCAAATCCTAGTTTCTAGAAGACCTTTGGTCGTCGCTGTGGTATTGAATGAAAGGTAATTTAATAGGCTTTCGAACAATATACAATTTGTTGGGTTTGATTCGGTCAGGCTAGTTGAAAAATGGAATTTTGTTAGACCGCTTATCAAAATCCTACAGTGAACTTTGCACGAACCAAATCCTAGTTTCTAGAAGACCTTTGGTCGTCGCTGTGGTATTGAATGAAAGGTAATTTAATAGGCTTTCGAACAATATACAATTTGTTGGGTTTGATTCGGTCAGGCTAGTTGAAAAATTGAATTTTGTTAGACCGCTTATCAAAATCCTACAGTGAACTTTGCACGAACCAAATCCTAGTTTCTAGAAGACCTTTGCTCGTCGCTGTGGTATTGAATGAAAGGTAATTTAATAGGCTTTCGAACAATATACAATTTGTTGGGTTTGATTCGGTCAGGCTAGTTGAAAAATGGAATTTTGTTAGACCGCTTATCAAAATCCTACAGTGAACTTTGCACGAACCAAATCCTAGTTTCTAGAAGACCTTTGGTCGTCGCTGTGGTATTGAATGAAAGGTAATTTAATAGGCTTTCGAACAATATACAATTTGTTGGGTTTGATTCGGTCAGGCTAGTTGAAAAATGGAATTTTGTTAGACCGCTTATCAAAATCCTACAGTGAACTTTGCACGAACCAAATCCTAGTTTCTAGAAGACCTTTGCTCGTCGCTGTGGTATTGAATGAAAGGTAATTTAATAGGCTTTCGAACAATATACAATTTGTTGGGTTTGATTCGGTCAGGCTAGTTGAAAAATGGAATTTTGTTAGACCACTTATCAAAATCCTACAGTGAACTTTGCACGAACCAAATCCTAGTTTCTAGAAGACCTTTGGTCGTCGCTGTGGTATTGAATGAAAGGTAATTTAATAGGCTTTCGAACAATATACAATTTGTTGGGTTTGATTCGGTCAGGCTAGTTGAAAAATGGAATTTTGTTAGACCGCTTATCAAAATCCTACAGTGAACTTTGCACGAACCAAATCCTAGTTTCTAGAAGACCTTTGGTCGTCGCTGTGGTATTGAATGAAAGGTACTTTAATAGGCTTTCGAACAATATACAATTTGTTGGGTTTGATTCGGTCAGGCTAGTTGAAAAATGGAATTTTGTTAGACCGCTTATCAAAATCCTACAGTGAACTTTGCACGAACCAAATCCTAGTTTCTAGAAGACCTTTGCTCGTCGGTGTGGTATTGAATGAAAGGTAATTTAATAGGCTTTCGAACAATATACAATTTGTTGGGTTTGATTCGGTCAGGCTAGTTGAAAAATGGAATTTTGTTAGACCGCTTATCAAAATCCTACAGTGAACTTTGCACGAACCAAATCCTAGTTTCTAGAAGACCTTTGCTCGTCGCTGTGGTATTGAATGAAAGGTAATTTAATAGGCTTTCGAACAATATACAATTTGTTGGGTTTGATTCGGTAAGGCTAGTTGAAAAATGGGATTTTGTTAGACCACTTATCAAAATCCTACAGTGAACTTTGCACGAACCAAATCCTAGTTTCTAGAAGACCTTTGGTCATCGCTGTGGTATTGAATGAAAGGTAATTTAATAGGCTTTCGAACAATATACAATTTGTTGGGTTTGATTCGGTCAGGCTAGTTGAAAAATGGAATTTTGTTAGACCGCTTATCAAAATCCTACAGTGAACTTTGCACGAACCAAATCCTAGTTTCTAGAAGACCTTTGGTCGTCGCTGTGGTATTGAATGAAAGGTAATTTAATAGGCTTTCGAACGATATACAATTTGTTGGGTTTGATTCGGTCAGGCTAGTTGAAAAATGGAATTTTGTTAGACCGCTTATCAAAATCCTACAGTGAACTTTGCACGAACCAAATCCTAGTTTCTAGAATACCTTTGGTCATCGCTGTGGTATTGAATGAAAGGTAATTTAATAGGCTCTCTAACAATATACAATTTATTTGGTTTAATCCGGTAGGGCTAGTTGAAAAACGTGATTTTGTTGGACCCCTTATCAAAATCCTAGTGTGAACTTTGCACGACCCAAATCCTTGCTTCTAGAAAAACTTTGGTTTTGGTTGTGGTGTTTAACGAAAGGTAATTTAACAAGCTTTCTAACGATGTACAATTTATCTGGTTTGATACAGTCAGACTGGAAGAAATTATTTTTTTTAATTACCACCTATCATCAGGTACATCTAAATTTTCACTGCACTATATCTTCGGTTTCTTAAGACCTTGCACTATAAAAGTTATATCTATTGAAAGGTATTTTCTTAGGCTTTCTAAAAATATACAACTCATCGGGTTTGATATAGTAAGACTGATAGATAAATATTTTTTTATTGTCAGTAATTTTTTACTGTAACACTACAATACTATTCGACAATAGATGGCGCACTCAGATTCTGAAACGCGCTGTCGACTTGTTAAGTGGATTTTATAAGTAGACTAGGTTGCGATGGGTAAAAGATGCTCCCCTCTCACCGTTAGATGAAGCTTTGCAATTAAAATTTCTTTTTCTGTTCACTAATTTATGGATGCCTATGTTTACTTTCCTTTTTAATGTTAGTAATCTTAGTTGCTGATTGATGTGGTAGTAGTCTCACTTTAATTAACCTGATCTGCTAATTATTGTGATAGTTCAAATAAAAATGATTAAAACAATCAAAACATAAGTATTTTTTTATTTATTATGACCAAATTTCTGTTGGAATAATTTGTGGACTGGTGCGGCTCGATGACAGCAGGTGTGTTGGGCCGCTGACAGCGGTGCACTTGCAGATGTTGACTGGACCAGACAAGGGCTTGATTGTAGAGCCGCAGTGGTGCTGGTTTTCAGCTGTCAAACAAAAGAACAGCTTTAAAATTTCATCAACACAGCTAACATCACCCATAGTCTAGTGCTTAAGGCAAAGCCGGTATGAAGTTATATCCTAGGAAGATTGAGCCACATAAGGGGAATTAGCGGAACAAATTAATTGATTACCAAAAGTTTTAGCTTTGTGTAGTCTTTGAGTTTCTTCACAACCTTAAGTAAACGGATCCCTAAATCGAAAAATGATCTTCACACGCTCATGATATTTTTAAAAGACCTTTCTAACAATACCCCACACTATGGGGTAAACAAAAAAAAACTCCACTTCAGGTGCAGAGGAGATAAAGCTTTTATTTTTCACTTATTTGTCAGCGTGGTTAATACATATATTCGTACCAAATTACAGCTTTCTAGTACTGAAGCCTTCTGAGCTATGCCACCGACAGAGAGAAAAACAGACAAACACACAGATTCGATTCACTCACAAACTACTGATCAAATTTAAACTGGGTTTTCAATAATGTGTTAACCGTAAGTTATTATTATTTAACGAGTATTATTTCAATGAAATTGGTTCACCATAAGACGAAATATTCGAATTTTAAATTTCAAGCGGCTGTCTGGTATTTACTCACGAACTACTGAACCGGTTCAAATACATTTTTCAATTATATATGAAGCTTACGTTGGTGCATCATATAAATTTTGTTTCATTACAATCGGATAACCGTAACAGAAAATATGTGATTATGAAGTTTAAAGCGACACAGCCGCAATCAACACTTCACACAAGCGAAGTCGTAGGGCACAGCTAGTTATGTAAAGGAAAACGTTGTGGCAAATTTACTAGGCCTTTATTCATCTCTGTAAGCCTTGTCTCTAAGATGCACCGTTTTCAAGTTGCTAGCGAAAGTCCTAAAAAAAGGACCTTTCTCGACCTGCCCTGCGAGTAGCCCTAACAATAATCGAGAGGAATTTAATTGAGGTTGTAAAAAGAGTCAAAGACAACACAAAGCTAAAACTTTTGGTAATCAATTAATTAGTTCCGCTAATATTATCATTCTTCCCTCATTATTAGCAGAAAAAAATCTAAATAAAAAAATCCTACTAAATAAAAAAAAATTATATTGCATTTCGAGGCAGATTGCGCGGAAACTATAAGATATATTGCTTTGATATGTATGACAAGTTTTCAGTAAATTTATTAGGAAACATACTGCTCCTACACACTTTTCATGTATCGTGCAGTTTTCGTTAAAACTGGAAAAACACTAAAAACACACACAAATTGGGGCGCGGGGGGGGGGTGACCCCGGAAAAGGAGGGAGGGTAAAATAATTTTAACGAACATATCCTGATAGATAAAAGTACTCCATTAATTTTGCCATTTTTTAGGGTTCCGTACCTCAAAAGAAAAAAACGGAACCCTTATAGGATCACTTTGTTGTCCGTCTGTCTGTCTGTCAAGACCCTTTACCTCACGAACGGGTAAAGGTATCAGGTTAAAATTAATACCATATATTAGGAACCATGAACCACACAAGATCTGAAAATTTCCATTTTTTTCAACGACGCAATCAAAAGATATGGCATTTTATGTCCTCATCTCCATACATTTATTCAAAAATGCAAAACCTACAGGGTACTTCCCGTTGACCTAAAATTATGAAATTTGGCAAGAAGCTAGGTCTCACAGTATAAATAAAGGGAAAAGTCTGAAATCATTAAATATTACAACTTTTCTCCCAACTAATGGTAACCAATTGTGATGAGCTCCCGTTTCAAGAACATTTATATAAGAAAGGGGTCAAGTTGGATGGTTGTTGAGGCGATTTTTGTTTTAGTTCTATTTAAAAACGGGAACACTTACAAACTTGAAAATTGGTATGTTTATAGTGCATAAGCTATAAAATAACAACAAATAATAAAATTTGGTCAAGCGCGTGTCGGACTCAAAAAATCTAGCACATTAACTTACTGAAATTTCAACTAATACAATTATGATTATGTGGTGGTACGGAACCCTCAGTGCGCGAGTCCGACTCGTACTTGGCCGGTTTTTTCATACATTGCTAACTAGAATTATTCAACTAGTATTCAAATAGTACTAACCGATTTGACAAAGACCAGAAATAAAAAGCTAAGATGAAATAGTGATATTTTTAATTTCATTTTTATATTTGACTGTAACCTACTCATTTTTTGGCACATTTGCCAGTGTAGTAAATTTAATTTTGTTTTATTTCAATTTAGTGCATCGTTTGACTCAAAACAGTAGTTATACAACATCCTTCACACGCCTTGTACTGCATCGCGTGACACTATGACGAAATGGCATCTGCTACAGATCCAGCGACTCTTCTGTTCAGTCAGGCGGAATAATAGAGAACCTCAAATAAAGGACTAAAGCAGAGCTAGGGTCAAAACTGTCTATGGAAAACTATGCCATTACTACAACTGAGACAAAGTGTCACAAGGTGATGGACGAGTGACTCCGTTGCCTAAGAAGATAAGTCGGTGGCATATGTGGATAGTCACTAACTTGTCTTGATGGCTGCGGCGCAGGCACATGGGGAGCGGTGGCGGCTGGTAGTATGGACCTGGGGGGACTATATGATACACTGGCTTCAGCGGCGGAGGTGCCAGCGGCATGTGGGGGTGGTAATATGACATCTGAAATTAAAATGCAAGTTGAAACATTGCAACAAATGTAATTAATACTATTTTGGATGTGGTCCAGACATATGTGCCATTGGTTAAATTCTTTTTACAATTTCAGCAGTGGGTTTTCAGAGGACGGCCAAAATCATAAAGGACCTTTATAAGTTGTATTAGATCTTCAACTGAGAGGACCTTAGGTACCCCTCATATGAGACCCATCCTTGTAATATTAAAAGAGGGTATAAAAGCCTTTAGTTTATTTTATTCTGAGTAGGAGATTCCATAAAAGCATTGGCATCTCTCCCACTATGGAAGGTCAGTAAGAAAATCAAAATAAGTTTATTTCTCTCTCACTATAGATTTTATGACAAACATCTTAATTAAGCACTTAAAATAGTATTGTTTATGTAAATCTGTAATAGCGAGAGACAGGAGCCTAAACTAGGTAGACTCTGTGCTATAGGAACCTAAAAGGTTCCTTCCCACTCTATTCACTGAACCTTCCACAATGTTTGGAAATTCTCTTGTGTGCTTGTAAAGACAGTTGCCAAAACTGACCAGGTGGAGGGTGTCCCCTGAGTTTGGAGAGTTGGAGTCTCTTACCTCATGCACCATAAATAGGCAACGGTTAAAATTTCTCTAGTCTAAAGAGATTGAGGGGAGGACTGGGACATGTGTTGGGTGTTGTTCTAAGATTGGAGTATTTACTACGTTCGAGTCTATAATTGAATATAAGATTCAAAATGTTCCCTTATATTCACCGCCCGGGTCAGGCGCCGCCACCACAGAAATATAAAAGTAATTAGAAGGAGGAACAAATAATTCGTCACAAGGTAGTGAAGGCCACATAAACTTACTAATCTGGGGTGAAGGCGTCGTTCTATGGATTTGACAGGTTATTTTGAATATTTCCTAGTGATCATCGATGATGGGATTGGACATGTTGGCAGATGTCATCCCCTACTAAAATTAGCAAGGAGCTAAGCAAGGAGGTCCGAAATCTTTGGGCGCTGCCGGCACGCGCCATTTCGGCGTGGGTCAATTATGATTTGGGAATTTACATAAACTTACTAATCTGGGGTGAAGGCGTCGTTCTATGGATTTGACAGGTTATTTTGAATATTTCCTAGTGATCATCGATGATGGGATTGGACATGTTGGCAGATGTCATCCCCTACTAAAATTAGCAAGGAGCTAAGCAAGGAGGTCCGAAATCTTTGGGCGCTGCCGGCACGCGCCATTTCGGCGTGGGTCAATTATGATTTGGGAATTTATGGACAATATACCTAGTAAATATAAGCAATCAGTAAAAACAACATGCAAAAACACTTACCGCGCTCGCGTAGTGCAACAAAAGAAACAACTTGACTGGAACTAAACTAGAACCACTTGAAAGAAAAGTTTAAAATCTTGAAATGTTTATCTGCCGCTGCCATAGATTTAGTACCACTCTTCCCAGTGTTGCCAATGTGAAAATCCAAAATTATCCCAAATCACACACAAAATTATCGTATTTTTATCGCATACATTTATTCATGTAATTTATAAAAAAGTAAGGTTTATCTAAAGAATTACCTATTGTTTAGAGTATGTAAAAATTAAGAGACATACTTTTTGAAACAAAACAAGGCAAAGGCCGCGTTCCAAATCGCGCTCACGAGCCCTAAAACCACTCATGCTACTCTGGTGATTGTTTGTTATGAAGTTGCAGCGGTGTCCGTCTCCCCAGCAACCCATGCGAGATATGGCCAAGTGGCATACACCAAAATTTAGTGGAAATTGGTTCATTCCATCAGTAAAGTGTCAGATTCAGTGCATCAAAACTGATGACACTACGAGGTGAAAACTTTGGGTGGCTGTAGAGACGTCTCGTCAGCCAGCCCATTCTATACAGGGAAAACTACGAAGATTACATAAAAGCAAAATAGTTCCACATTTACTGCATGTCTAGTGCAATTGATTGTAAAAAAGACGAATCGAAAATGTCCATATGGTAGGAGCACTTCATCAATAATTATGGGTGGCTGGAGAGACGTTTTCCCAGCCAGCCCATGTGATATCTCGGAACATATAGTAGGTAGGAAGATGAAACAAAGCTTAATATTTACTACCTACTCGGAACAGTAGGTAGCAAATATTTCAAAATCCTAGCTCCACTAACTTTTGAGATATTTGTATTTTTTCATGGGCTTGCTGGGGAGACGTCTCGCCAGCAAGCCCATGCTGTAACTCAAAGAGTACTGCACGTAGAATGCTGAGCGATATACCAATAGAGAGTGCATATTTGATGCAATAAGCACCAAGAAAAGTGAGTCCCTAGGTCTTATGGTTTCGGTGCTAGAAACAAAAATCATTTTCCCGCTGAAAATTTGGAATGCATGATGTGAAGTGCAACGTTGCCATTCTGTGCAATTCTACATGTTGCTGTTAGAGCATTCAAAAATCAATCTTGTGTCCTAATAGTTAAGAGGTCCTGTAGACGCACGCGTAGATTATTTGTAATTTGAGAATAGTTCGGGAGACGGTGTACTTAAAAGGCTGATTGGTTAACAAGAAGTTTTTATTTATTTGTGGACAACATGTGAAGAACAAAAGACATAATATGTATTTTGGCTCACGTATTTATTTAATAAATCAGTTTTCTTAACTTATTAATTACAGAACAATTTAAGAATACTTTAAAAATTTTAGTTTGTTACTGAGACCATTAAACCTACATCTCCTCCTAGAATACAGTTGTCACGGTTGCTAAAAAGAGATTGAGGCACCAGTTAGTCTTCACGTGAGCTAAAATACATATTAACTCTTTCGTTCTTAACATGTCGTCCACAAATAAATAAAAACTTCTTAATAACCAATCAGTCTTTTACTAAGTACACCGTCTCCCGAACTATTCTCAAATTACAAATAATCTACACGTGTGTCTACAGTACCTTTTAACTATAAGGATACAAGATTGATTTTTGAATGCTCTAACAGCAACATGTAGAGTTGCACAGAACGGCAACGTCGCACTTCACATCATGCATTCAAAATTTTCGGCGGGAAAATGATATTTGTTTCTAGCACCGAAACCGTAAGACCTAGGGACTCACTTTTCTTGGTGCTTATTGCATCAAATATGCACTCTCTATTGGTATATCGCTCAGCATTCTACGTGCAGTACTTTTTGAGTTACAGCATGGGCTTGCTGGCGAGACGTCTCCCCAGCAAGCCCATGAAAAAATACAAATATCTCAAAAGTTAGTGGAGCTAGGATTTTGAAATATTTGCTACCTACTGTTCCGAGTAGGTAGTAAATATTAAGCTTTGTTTTATCTTCCTACCTACTATATGTTCCGAGATATCACATGGGCTGGCTGGGAAAACGTCTCTCCAGCCACCCATAATTATTGGTGAAGGGCTCCTACCATATGGACATTTTCGATTCGGCTTTTTTACAATCAATTGCACTAGACATGCAGTAAATGTGGAACTATTTTGCTTTTATGTAATCTTCGTAGTTTTCCCTGTATAGAATGGGCTGGCTGACGAGACGTCTCTACAGCCACCCAAAGTTTTCAGCTCGTAGTGTCATCAGTTTTGATGCACTGAATCTGACACTTTACTGATGGAATGAACCAATTTCCACTAAATTTTGGTGTATGCCACTTGGCCATATCTCGCATGGGTTGCTGGGGAGACGGACACGTTGCAGCGTAAACGTTGATTAGGGCCATAGACTTTTTTTTTTTGTTTAATTCTTCCTTTCGGAAAGGCAAAGAGTACAAAGCCCATACAGCCATGTCTGATGTCTTTAATCTTTCTTTTTGCTCCCCTCGTAAAGCGATAGTGAACTTTACGAAGGAAAATGTTCGTGACTTTTTGGGACAACACAAACGGGGCTTAAACACGAGATCACTTGAAATCTTCATCAGCTGCGCACTCCGTAGTAAATTTACTGCATAACACACTATCTTTATTATCCATTAAATCACTAAATGCACAAAAAAACTAAATTTCAATTAAGCAGGCAAACGCCCATGTCGAGTTCCATGAGTTCCATGAGTTGAATATCTAGTCTTTGAATGCTTTGAGGCTCACATTGTTCACTTCACAATCTTCACATAAAGTTCTCAAAAATATCGTAATATTCATAAATTATCGTATAAAACAGTGAAATTATCGTGCGATACTCTGTTATTATTTTATATCGTATAGGACTTACAACTATCGTATAATTACGATAATTATCGCATGGTTGGCAGCGCTGACTCTTCCAAAAATTATGCGAGCAGAGTAGGACGTAAGATGAGAGGAAGCTGTCCCTTTCTAATAGATTTTGCATGACATTTTGTTTATGTTGCCATGACAACATCAACAAAATGTCATGCAAAATCTTTGTCAAAAATCATTTTACCAAAGAGTTTTTAATCCAGATAAATCAAAAGAAAATGATTTTCTGCATTTATTAATATTTAATGAAAACTGAGAGAGAAGTTTATACTTTGCACGTTGAAAATTATTCAAATAAGTATTTAAAAATACGTATAAATATAAATTTTTGTATATAAAAGTTAACATTTTGCACGGAAATTGTGCAAACTTCATTAGTATGGCCATAATTAGAAAGGGACGAAGTACATTGCCTATATGTCTTGCTCTGCTCGTTTTGCCTCTGTACAAATTGTTAAGAGTAAGCTATCATGGTAAATGTAAGATCATTGGCCGCTGCCGGCCGGCTGCCGTCGAAGAAATATGCGTAGTTTTTTTTTTTATTTGTGGAACTACTCACTAGTGTTATTGTGAAAGAAATGTCACAGACCACCATAGATTTAATACTTCGCGCGCGGCGCTTTTAACCAGATTGCGCTCTTCCAAAAATTAAGCGAGCAGAGTAGGACGTAAGATGAGATGAAGCTGTCCCTTTCTAATAGATTTTGCATGACATTTTGTTTATGTTGCCATGACAACACCAACAAAATGTCATGCAAAATCTTTGTTAAAAATCATTTTACCAAAGAGTTTTTAATCCAGATAAATCAAAATAAAATGATTTTCTGCATTTATAAATATTTAATGAAAACTGAGAGAGCAGTTTATACTTTGCACGTTGAAAATTATTTAAATAAGTATTAAAAAATACGTATAAATAAAAATTTGTGGATATAAAACTCAACTTTTTGCACGGAAATTGTGCAAACTTCATTAGTATGGCAACAATTAGAAAGGGACGAAGTACATCGACTATGATGTCTTGCTCTGCTCGTTTTGCCTCTGTACAAATTGTAAGGAGTCCTCAATCATGGTGAATGTAAGATCATTGCAGACCACAGTAGTGCACAAAAATCTTTAGCAAAATCACAAATAACGTTTTTGATATTTTAGACAGAGATAGCTTTATACATTAAGACTTCCTTGTCTTTCAAAATGTGTCGCACTCAGGGACTAGATAAGTACTATACGTGTCGCACTTAAGGTCGCACTTAGACTATATAATACTAACCCCACCCCACATAGGTGTCCGTCTTCCCAGCAAGCCCGTGCGAAATATGGCCAAGTGGCATACACCGGAAATTGGTCCATTCCATCAGTAAAGTGTCAGATTCAGTGCATCAAAACTGACGACACAACGAGCTGAAAACTTTGGGTGGCTGTAGAGACGTCTCGTCAGCCAGCCCATTCTATACAGGAAAAACTACGAAGATTACATAAAAGCAAAATAGTTCTACATTTACTGCATGTCTAGTGCAATTGATTGTAAAAAAGCCGAATCGCAATAGCTCGTTCCATCGTCGACCTCATCTCTGTCTTCAAGACTAGATCGAGGTCAGAGTAAGCCCATTGACGATAAAAAAAAAATGTCCATATGGTAGGAGCACTTCAACAATAATTATGGGTGGCTGGAGAGACGTTTTCCCAGCCAGCCCAGGTGATATCTCATAACATATAGTAGGTAGGAAGATAAAACAAAGCTTACTATTTACTACCTACTCGGAACAGTAGGAAGCAAATATTTCAAAATCCTAGCTCCACTAACTTTTGAGATATTTGTATTTTTTCATGGACTTGCTGGGAAGACGTCTCGCCAGCAAGCCCATACTGTACCTCAAAAAGTACTGCACGTAGAATGCTAAGCGATATACCAATAGAGAATGCATATTTGATGCAATAAGCAACGAGAAAAGTGAGTCGCTAGGTCTTACGGTTTCGATGCTAGAAACAAAAATCATTTTCCCGCAATGAAAGGTTAGTCTTCACGTGAGCCAAAATACATATTATCTCTTTCGTTCTTGACATGTTGTCCACAAATAAATAAAAACTTCTTGTTAACCAATCAGCCTTTTACTAAGTAAACCGTCTCCCGAACTATTCTCAAATTACAAATAATCTACACGTGCGTATATAGTACCTCTTAACTATAAGGACACAAGATTGATTTTTGAATGCTCTAACAGCAACATGTAGAATTGCACAGAACGGCAACGTCGCACTTCACAGCATGCATTCAAAATTTTCGGCGTGAAAATGATTTTCGTTTCTAGCACCGAAATCGTAAGACCTAGGGACTCACTTTTCTTGGTGCTTATTGCATCAAATATGCACTCTCTATTGGTATATCGCTCAGCATTCTACGTGCAGTACTTTTTGAGTTACAGCATGGGCTTGCTGGCGAGACGTCTCCCCAGCAAGCCCATGAAAAAATAAAAATATCTCAAAAGTTAGTGGAGCTAGGATTTTGAAATATTTGCTTCCTACTGTTCCGAGTAAGTAGTAAATATTAAGCTTTGTTTTATCTTCCTACCTACTATTGTGTCATAAGTTACCTACTTTTCCCGTTTATGCAAGTACTCAAAAGCTTTTTTTCATACACCACACACACACACACACACACACACACACACACATACATACACACATACCTACACGTGCGTTGCCTTTTTATTTATTTTTACTGTTAATCTGAAGTTTTCAAAATTTTGTTTAAATTTATTTTATTTTCCTTTTTATTTTTAATACGTCGCTGAAATTTTAGTTAATAAATTTAATGTTCAGTTATCAACTTAATATTAGATCGCACAATTATTATATTTTTGTAGTTTGGTTCATTTTCCGAGTGAGTCTCTTAGCACAGGGTTTTCCTAGTTTGAGCTCCTGTCTCCCACATAATACAAGTTCTTTACAGTAGTGTAAGTTTAATGTCTAAGTTGATCTTAATATATTTGTAGAAACTTTTTGTGGGAGAAAATAAACAAATTTATTTATTTATTATTTATTTATTTATTTATATGTTCCGAGATATCACCTGGGCTGGCTGGGAAAACGTCTCTCCAGCCACCCATAATTATTGATGAAGTGCTCCTACCATATGGACATTCTCGATTCGGCTTTTTTACAATCAATTGCACTAGACATGCAGTAAATGTGGAACTATTTTGCTTTTATGTAATCTTCGTAGTCTAACCTGTATAGAATGGGCTGGCTGACGAGACGTCTCTACAGCCACCCAAAGTTTTCAGCTCGTAGTGTCGTCAGTTTTGATGCACTGAATCTGACACTTTACTGATGGAATGAACCAATTTCCACTAAATTTTGGTGTATGCCACTTGGCTATATCTCGCACGGGCTTGCTGGGAAGACGGACACGACTTCAATAAAAGGGCCCATACAAAGCCCTACCTGCAGGGCCCTGCTTGCAGTACTGCCGCAGAGGATGTTGCCACACAAAGCCCTGCAAGTCATAAGAGCGCGTTGCGCTGTTGCGTTCAGACGTGTCCAGTGCTCTTTCCCATACAATTACCCATACTAAATGGCTCCATCATTATCAAAACACCAAAAATTGCGTTAGCTGTACTTGTGGCAGAAAGAACACGAAAAGAAAACAATGGTGTATGTACCTTACTACTGCGAGAGACGTTGGGTCACGCTTATTTACTGAGAGAGTTAGACCCCGATGATAACAAAAAAAACTTTTTAAAAATTAAAATTTTAAAATAGTTTTATCAAAAATTCTTTTTAAAAATAGCTTTAAAAAATCTTGAAAGCTGACAATGTAGCATCTTTATTAAAAGTCTTATATTTTTGGGCCCGCATGTCTTTGTTATGGCATTGCTCGTTGTTAATCTTACAGAGGCACGGAAAATCTCGATATAGTTCGAATATGTCCCTCCACAGCTCCTCCAAGCCCTCCACACATCTTTTTCCCGTTGGCTCATAAAGAAGAGATTTTTCAACTTTTTATGACGAAATAAAGAGTGAGTTCCAAAACGGTAATTGTTACCCTTTGACATCAGTCTGTCTCGACCACACTGATGGACGTCATATAACGCTATCCTGCTGTCAGGGTAATTTCTACCCAATGATCTTACATTTACCATGATAGCGTACCCTCGAGCAGAGCAAGACATCATAGGCGATGTACTTCGTCCCTTTCTAATTATTGCCATACTAATGAAGTTTGCACAATTTCCGTGCAAAATATTAACTTTTATATACACAAATTTGTATTTATACGTATTTTTAAATGCTTATTTGAATAATTTTCAACGTGCAAAGTATAAACTTCTCTCTCAGTTTTCATTAAATATTGATAAATGCAGAAAATATATTTTTTTTTATTTATCTGGATTAAAAACTCTTTGGTAAAATGATTTTTAACAAAGATTTTGCATGACATTTTGTTGATGTTGTCATGGCAACATAAACAACATGTCATCTATTAGAAAGGGACAGCTTCCTCTCCTCTAACGTCCTACTCTGCTCGCATAATTTTTGGAAGAGCGCAATCTGGTTAAAAGCGCCAAGCGCGAAGTAATAAATCTATGTTTCTACCCGATTCGGAAGGCAACCCAAACAAAATGGCGGATCAAATCGGCCCGATCTAACCACACATGGCACTGCTTGCAGTGGAGTGGGGAGAATCGTCTGGTCGGGCTTGCAGAATGCCACTGCGGCCTGCGGCAGGTTGAACAATTAAAAAATCGGCCCTGCATGACCACACAAAGTACGATTGGCAGTGGCACTGCAAGCAGGGCCCTGCAGGCAGGGCTTTGTATGGGGCCCTTAATAACAAAGCGCATTTATCGTTCGGAAATTTTGAAGTTATGCGGTTCGTTATACGTAAATACAAATACGCCTTTAAATGTGCAGTAAAAATCTTTTCATAATTAATAAAATAGTCATTGATGAAATAATTACAAGAAGTCAAATGAATTCATAATGTAATATTTTAACAACAAATACTTACTCATTAAATATGACTTCATAACTGTAAAAAGACATCACGTCAAAACTGTGAAAAGGAGCGACTTAAAACTAACCTCGAAATTTGCGTTGCGGGCGGTGATGAAGAAGCGAAATCAAACAAATACACCACAGACTACTTAGATGATATACACGTGTTGTTATAGAAAGAAAACAGAATATGATATTAATAACAAATAATATCCTTTAGAAATGGTAAGTCATCTTCGACGTATCCTTATTTAGATTTAGAGTTTTAATGCAGTGAAAGTTGTCTAATATATCACACACAGCGCGGGCTTCGCCCTGTTCCGAGTGGCGGAGTTCGAAGAGTTAGCGGCGTTTCTGCCGCAAGTGGAGGAGTCGGTGACGGACCTGCAGCGATTCAACTCCTTGGTGACGCTCATCGCCTTCCAGCCTTTCAAGTTAGCAGTTGTTGCTTTGGAGAACATAAATGCTATTTCTGAAGGTTAGATTGTGCACATTGCACATTTTGGTTGTGAAAAATATGGAAATTCCTATCTACTACGACTTGTTAAAAATGCACACAAGTTTCCATACAAATGTTTGTTACTTACATTACTATTGGAAGTTTGTGCATTGTTAGCAAAGTCATAGAAGAAAATTTGTTGCTTTTGACCTCACTAATTAGTGGACAAACGGATGTCAGGTACAATAAAAATATGACCTTGTATGTTCGTTTATTTGTTTTTTTTTTTAATTCTTTTTATCACTTTTTCATGATAAACATGTTTCAAATTAAAATTTTACTAAAGGACTGAAAAAAATTAAGGATTTTTTTCATTCATTCATTCATAATTGTTATTTAACAAAAATTGGGCCTCCCATGTACTTTTAATGTTCTTTTAAAGTAATTATTATTATTAGATATAGGACAGGCAGCAATTTTGCTGATGAGTCCTTCAGTGTTGTTTTTTTTTGTTTATTATTATAATTTAGTTTAAATATTGATTATTATCATTTCATTATTATTATTGTTCATAAGAAGCACAGTTCACACACAGTCTAAATGTTTAGAGTTTTTAAATGAGTGCACTGATGGAGCCGAAACAACATTGTCGGAAAGTTTGTTTCATACACTAGCAACTCGATTAGTAAGGAATTGGTGAGCGACGTTCATATTTGCATGAGTGCGGTCGATTTTCAGGTTGTGCCCCAGCTGTGTTCTTGATTTCATTGAGTACATCGCCTCTTACGACACCCACAGGTAGAGATGGGTCGGTACTATTATTTGCCAGTACCACTAGTTTTTTTTAATATGTCATAAATAGTTAACCGCAATTTACCTTTCATTCAATCAACTCGAATATAAATTTTAGTTACTTATATACGTTCAGGTTTGTACAGAACCCTCAGTTAGATTTACAGGGTGTTAAGTAAATAGCGCAAAACCTCTCGGGTGTTAGCTCTGAACATAAACTGATTCGCAAAAATATATTCGCTTTTTCATGAAAATTGGTTCGATCGGCTGATCGATTTGTATGAAGTGGGATTTTTTTTTTGCGAATTATCAAAAGTTGTTCAGGTTTATTTCCAGGGCTTCCACTTAAGAGGTTTTGCGCTATTTATTACTTAAGACTGCATCGTGCGCACACTAGCGCCCTCATCAGAATTTAATAAATTTCTTTGAATTGGAGACATAAATGATTTCTTCAAAGGATTTTGAATAAACTAGATAACATAAAGCTTATTGTAACAGTTTAAAATAACGCTATCCTAACAAAGAACACTTTATTCGTCTTTAATTTTTCATGGTTGTCTCCAATTCAAAGAAATTAATTAAATACTGATGAGGGCGCTAGTGTGCGCGCGATGCAGTCTTTACACATTGTTTATTATTATTAAGGAGCTACCTGCGGCCCACTAGCTCCCCATCAGTATAAAAAATATTAGTCGCTAAATACAAAACTTATCGATAATCCGGAAAGACAGATTGAAGTAAAGGTACCATTGTTTATGTAGAACCTATTTACTCTGTAAAATAAAGTTTTGCCGTAGTTACAGATACAAAAACAGCTTGAAGTATCTGTAACTACAGTCAACTACATTCTAAATAAACCTAGTACCTTTACTTCAATCTGTCTCTTACCTTTACTTCAATCTGTCTCTTCGGATTTTCGATAAATTTTGTGTTTAGCGAGCAATATTTTTTGTAGTGATGGGCGCGCTAGTTGACTGCAGGAATCCCTTAAACAAGTTATTTTCTTTTCAGAACAATGATGGCTGTGGCGGCGGCGGCAGCGGCCATTGTAGATGCCAAAAAATATCTGTGTGTTCAGTTCTTAGTATTCACATTTATTCACTAGTCATTTCATTATTTATATCATCACTAGTTATTCATATTTACCTGGTAGTTTATAAGATTAGGCATTTAGAGTTTTTCCAAGCTGAAACTTGATGCTCCCTTCTACCCGCTCTAACTATTGGCGGCGCGGTGGTGGTGCGCGTCACTTCAGGTAGGACAAGCTCTGGACAATTTGTAAGTTTAAGACTGCATCGTGCGCACACTAGCGCCCTCATCAGAATTTAATTAATTTCTTTGAATTGGAGACATAAATGATTTTTTCAAAGGATTTTGAATAAACTAGATAACATAAAGCTTATTGTAATAGTTTAAAATAACGCTATCCTGACAAAGAACACTTTATTCGTCTTTAATTTTTTCTAAATAAACAAAGGTACCTTCCAGATTTTTGATAAGTTTTGTATTTAGCGAGTAATATTTTTTTAACTGATGGGGGCGCTAGTGGACTGTTTGAATTTACACAGTTGATAAGTTCAAAATAAACAAAGGTACCTTTAAAAAAAAATCGTTTATTTCACAATCAAAAACAGTTTAACGTTTTCAAGCAAGTTCCGTCAAACTATAGAATAGTTTGTTGGCAGACAAGGCTCCCCTTATTTTAACAAAACTGTTTATACATATTTAACTACACGCTTGTATTAGCTAAAAAAAACTACAATTATAAGTAACTAAGTAATACAGACAGATTCAAGTTAGTTTACTTTAATCTGTCTTTCCAAATTTTTGATAAGTTTAGTATTTAGCGAGTAATATTTTTTTAACTGATGGGGACGCTAGTGGACTGCGGGTAGCCGCGTAATTTTTTTCCATCAAAGATTTTCAGTTTCATGGGCAGATTCTCAATGTTAAGTTTTTAAGATCCTAAGCAAAATTTTATTTGTAAATATGACTAATGATATTATAATAAATCGATACTTTATTTCTTTTCTTTTATTTTGCCTTTCAAGTCACATTAACTCAACATCATAGCCCAAAGATATGTTTATTATTGCACTAAGCTTTACAACGCCACCACAAGGTGAATTATAACAATAAAAACTTATTTAGTGCGGTCGATACGCCTTACAATTTCATAAACCTTTTTTCCAGGTACTAGTTAGGTACATTTTGATAGGAGCCAATTCTTGAATTTCAAAAAAATTCCATAGAAAGTTCAAGAATTGGCTCCTTTCCTTCCTATCAAAAATTGAGAGCTATGTACCTAACTAGTACCTAAAAAAAAATAGGTGCAATTTGGCGATATAAGACGTTAAGCGAGTGGACTAATTAGGTACAACTTTCAACAACGAAGCTTAATTTTATTTTAATCGTAAAGCTCTATCTGGCGGCGAGTAGAACAATTAAACTATTCTAGTCTACTTATGAAATCCACTTAACAAGTCGATAGCGCGTTTCAGAATCTGAGTGCGCCATCTATTGTCGAATAGTATTGTAGTGTTACAGTAAAAAATTACTGACAATAAAAAAATATTTATCTATCAGTCTTACTATATCAAACCCGATGATTTGTATATTTTTAGAAAGCCTATGAAAATACCTTTTAATAGATATAACTTTTATAGTGCAAGGTCTTAAGAAACCGAAGATATGGTGCAGTGAAAATTTAGATGTACCTGATGATAGGTGGTAATTAAAAAAAATAATTTCTTCCAGTCTGACTGTATCAAACCAGATAAATTGTACATCGTTAGAAAGCTTGTTAAATTACCTTTCGTTAAACACCACAACCAAAACCAAAGTTTTTCTAGAAGCAAGGATTTGGGTCGTGCAAAGTTCACACTAGGATTTTGATAAGGGGTCCAACAAAATCACGTTTTTCAACTAGCCCTACCGGATTAAACCAAATAAATTATATATTGTTCGAAAGCCTATTAAATTACCTTTCATTCAATACCACAGCGACGACCAAAGGTCTTCTAGAAACTAGGATTTGGTTCGTGCAAAGTTCACTGTAGGATTTTGATAAGTGGTCTAACAAAATCCCATTTTTCAACTAGCCTTACCAAATCAAACCCAACAAATTGTATATTGTTCGAAAGCCTATTAAATTACCTTTCATTCAATACCACAGCGACGACCAAAGGTCTTCTAGAAACTAGGATTTGGTTCGTGCAAAGTTCACTGTAAGATTTTGATAAGCGGTCTAACAAAATTCCATTTTTCAACTAGCCTGACCGAATCAAACCCAACAAATTGTATATTGTTCGAAAGCCTATTAAATTACCTTTCATTCAATACCACAGCGACGACCAAAGGTCTTCTAGAAACTAGGATTTGGTTCGTGCAAAGTTCACTGTAGGATTTTGATAAGTGGTCTTACAAAATTCCATTTTTCAACTAGCCTGACCGAATCAAACCCAACAAAATGTATATTGTTCGAAAGCCTATTAAATTACCTTTCATTCAATACCACAGCGACGACCAAAGGTCTTCTAGAAACTAGGATTTGGTTCGTGCAAAGTTCACTGTAGGATTTTGATAAGTGGTCTTATAAAATTCCATTTTTCAACTAGCCTGACCGAATCAAACCCAACAAATTGTATATTGTTCGAAAGCCTATTAAATTACCTTTCATTCAATACCACAGCGACGAGCAAAGGTCTTCTAGAAACTAGGATTTGGTTCGTGCAAAGTTCACTGTAGGATTTTGATAAGCGGTCTAACAAAATTCCATTTTTCAACTAGCCTGACCGAATCAAACCCAACAAATTGTATATTGTTCGAAAGCCTATTAAATTACCTTTCATTCAATACCACAGCGACGACCAAAGGTCTTCTAGAAACTAGGATTTGGTTCGTGCAAAGTTCACTGTAGGATTTTGATAAGTGGTCTAACAAAATTCCATTTTTCAACTAGCCTGACCGAATCAAACCCAAAAAATTGTATATTGTTCGAAAGCCTATTAAATTACCTTTCATTCAATACCACAGCGACGACCAAAGGTCTTCTAGAAACTAGGATTTGGTTCGTGCAAAGTTCACTGTAGGATTTTGATAAGCGGTCTAACAAAATTCCATTTTTCAACTAGCCTGACCGAATCAAACCCAACAAATTGTATATTGTTCGAAAGCCTATTAAATTACCTTTCATTCAATACCACAGCGACGACCAAAGGTCTTCTAGAAACTAGGATTTGGTTCGTGCAAAGTTCACTGTAGGATTTTGATAAGTGGTCTAACAAAATCCCATTTTTCAACTAGCCTTACCGAATCAAACCCAACAAATTGTATATTGTTCGAAAGCCTATTAAATTACCTTTCATTCAATACCACAGCGACGACCAAAGGTCTTCTAGAAACTAGGATTTGGTTCGTGCAAAGTTCACTGTAGGATTTTGATAAGCGGTCTAACAAAATTCCATTTTTCAACTAGCCTGACCGAATCAAACCCAACAAATTGTATATTGTTCGAAAGCCTATTAAATTACCTTTCATTCAATACCACAGCGACGACCAAAGGTCTTCTAGAAACTAGGATTTGGTTCGTGCAAAGTTCACTGTAGGATTTTGATAAGTGGTCTAACAAAATTCCATTTTTCAACTAGCATGACCGAATCAAACCCAACAAATTGTATATTGTTCGAAAGCCTATTAAATTACCTTTCATTCAATACCACAGCGACGACCAAAGGTCTTCTAGAAACTAGGATTTGGTTCGTGCAAAGTTCACTGTAGGATTTTGATAAGTGGTCTAACAAAATCCCATTTTTCAACTAGCCTTACCGAATCAAACCCAACAAATTGTATATTGTTCGAAAGCCTATTAAATTACCTTTCATTCAATATCACAGCGACGACCAAAGGTCTTCTAGAAACTAGGATTTGGTTCGTGCAAAGTTCACTGTAGGATTTTGATAAGTGGTCTAACAAAATTCCATTTTTCAACTAGCCTGACCGAATCAAACCCAACAAATTGTATATTGTTCGAAAGCCTATTAAATTACCTTTCATTCAATACCACAGCGACGACCAAAGGTCTTCTAGAAACTAGGATTTGGTTCGTGCAAAGTTCACTGTAGGATTTTGATAAGTGGTCTTACAAAATTCCATTTTTCAACTAGCCTGACCGAATCAAACCCAACAAAATGTATATTGTTCGAAAGCCTATTAAATTACCTTTCATTCAATACCACAGCGACGACCAAAGGTCTTCTAGAAACTAGGATTTGGTTCGTACAAAGTTCACTGTAGGATTTTGATAAGTGGTCTTATAAAATTCCATTTTTCAACTAGCCTGACCGAATTAAACCCAACAATTTGTATATTGTTCGAAAGCCTATTAAATTACCTTTCATTCAATACCACAGCGACGAGCAAAGGTCTTCTAGAAACTAGGATTTGGTTCGTGCAAAGTTCACTGTAGGATTTTGATAAGCGGTCTAACAAAATTCCATTTTTCAACAAGCCTGACCGAATCAAACCCAACAAATTGTATATTGTTCGAAAGCCTATTAAATTACCTTTCATTCAATACCACAGCGACGACCAAAGGTCTTCTAGAAACTAGGATTTGGTTCGTGCAAAGTTCACTGTAGGATTTTGATAAGTGGTCTAACAAAATTCCATTTTTCAACTAGCCTGACCGAATCAAACCCAAAAAATTGTATATTGTTCGAAAGCCTATTAAATTACCTTTCATTCAATACCACAGCGACGACCAAAGGTCTTCTAGAAACTAGGATTTGGTTCGTGCAAAGTTCACTGTAGGATTTTGATAAGCGGTCTAACAAAATTCCATTTTTCAACTAGCCTGACCGAATCAAACCCAACAAATTGTATATTGTTCGAAAGCCTATTAAATTACCTTTCATTCAATACCACAGCGACGACCAAAGGTCTTCTAGAAACTAGGATTTGGTTCGTGCAAAGTTCACTGTAGGATTTTGATAAGCGGTCTAACAAAATTCCATTTTTCAACTAGCCTGACCGAATCAAACCCAAAAAATTGTATATTGTTCGAAAGCCTATTAAATTACCTTTCATTCAATACCACAGCGACGACCAAAGGTCTTCTAGAAACTAGGATTTGGTTCGTGCAAAGTTCACTGTAGGATTTTGATAAGCGGTCTAACAAAATTCCATTTTTCAACTAGCCTGACCGAATCAAACCCAACAAATTGTATATTGTTCGAAAGCCTATTAAATTACCTTTCATTCAATACCACAGCGACGACCAAAGGTCTTCTAGAAACTAGGATTTGGTTCGTGCAAAGTTCACTGTAGGATTTTGATAAGTGGTCTAACAAAATCCCATTTTTCAACTAGCCTTACCGAATCAAACCCAACAAATTGTATATTGTTCGAAAGCCTATTAAATTACCTTTCATTCAATACCACAGCGACGACCAAAGGTCTTCTAGAAACTAGGATTTGGTTCGTGCAAAGTTCACTGTAGGATTTTGATAAGCGGTCTAACAAAATTCCATTTTTCAACTAGCCTGACCGAATCAAACCCAACAAATTGTATATTGTTCGAAAGCCTATTAAATTACCTTTCATTCAATACCACAGCGACGACCAAATGTCTTCTAGAAACTAGGATTTGGTTCGTGCAAATTTCACTGTAGGATTTTGATAAGTGGTCTAACAAAATTCCATTTTTCAACTAGCATGACCGAATCAAACCCAACAAATTGTATATTGTTCGAAAGCCTATTAAATTACCTTTCATTCAATACCACAGCGACGACCAAAGGTCTTCTAGAAACTAGGATTTGGTTCGTGCAAAGTTCACTGTAGGATTTTGATAAGCGGTCTAACAAAATTCCATTTTTCAACTAGCCTGACCGAATCAAACCCAACAAATTGTATATTGTTCGAAAGCCTATTAAATTACCTTTCATTCAATACCACAGCGACGACCAAAGGTCTTCTAGAAACTAGGATTTGGTTCGTGCAAAGTTCACTGTAGGATTTTGATAAGTGGTCTAACAAAATCCCATTTTTCAACTAGCCTTACCGAATCAAACCCAACAAATTGTATATTGTTCGAAAGCCTATTAAATTACCTTTCATTCAATACCACAGCGACGACCAAAGGTCTTCTAGAAACTAGGATTTGGTTCGTGCAAAGTTCACTGTAGGATTTTGATAAGCGGTCTAACAAAATTCCATTTTTCAACTAGCCTGACCGAATCAAACCCAACAAATTGTATATTGTTCGAAAGCCTATTAAATTACCTTTCATTCAATACCACAGCGACGACCAAAGGTCTTCTAGAAACTAGGATTTGGTTCGTGCAAAGTTCACTGTAGGATTTTGATAAGCGGTCTAACAAAATTCCATTTTTCAACTAGCCTGACCGAATCAAACCCAACAAATTGTATATTGTTCGAAAGCCTATTAAATTACCTTTCATTCAATACCACAGCGACGACCAAAGGTCTTCTAGAAACTAGGATTTGGTTCGTGCAAAGTTCACTGTAGGATTTTGATAAGCGGTCTAACAAAATTCCATTTTTCAACTAGCCTGACCGAATCAAACCCAACAAATTGTATATTGTTCGAAAGCCTATTAAATTACCTTTCATTCAATACCACAGCGACGACCAAAGGTCTTCTAGAAACTAGGATTTGGTTCGTGCAAAGTTCACTGTAGGATTTTGATAAGTGGTCTAACAAAATCCCATTTTTCAACTAGCCTTACCGAATCAAACCCAACAAATTGTATATTGTTCGAAAGCCTATTAAATTACCTTTCATTCAATACCACAGCGACGACCAAAGGTCTTCTAGAAACTAGGATTTGGTTCGTGCAAAGTTCACTGTTGGATTTTGATAAGCGGTCTAACAAAATTCCATTTTTCAACTAGCCTGACCGAATCAAACCCAACAAATTGTATATTGTTCGAAAGCCTATTAAATTACCTTTCATTCAATACCACAGCGACGACCAAAGGTCTTCTAGAAACTAGGATTTGGTTCGTTCAAAGTTCACTGTAGGATTTTGATAAGCGGTCTAACAAAATTCCATTTTTTAACTAGCCTGACCGAATCAAACCCAACAAATTGTATATTGTTCGAAAGCCTATTAAATAACCTTTCATTCAATGCCACAGCGATGACCAAAGGTATTCTGGAACATAGGATTTGGTTCGTGCAAAGTTCACTGTAGGATTTTGATAAGCGGTCTAACAAAATTCCATTTTTCAACTAGCCTGACCGAATCAAACCCAACAAATTGTATATTGTTCGAAAGCCTATTAAATTACCTTTCATTCAATACCACAGCGACGACCAAAGGTCTTCTAGAAACTAGGATTTAGTTCGTGCAAAGTTCAATGTAGGATTTTGATTAGTGGTCCAACAAAATCCCATTTTTCAACTAGCCTTACCAAATAAAATCCAACTAATTGTATATCGTTAGAAAGCTTATTAAATTACCTTTAATTTGACATATTAGCAATAAATGAAGGTTTTCAGGAAGCGAGGATATGGCTCATTGAAATTTCATGTGATAGAAATGCTTGTTGGTCCCTAAAAAACATTTAATTTCTATAAAATTTAAATAGTTGACCTATTGTGTTGCATACTATTAGAAATTCTATAAAATAGGCTTTTATTTGATATGAGTTTGACCTCCAGATGTGACCCAGAAGGCAAGCTATCGGTCATCGAACTTTCTCGTGTTCATATTGACAGAATGTCGTTTAAATGCATTTCATGACTCTTTTTTAGGTTTCAGCGCTAGATTTTGGTTTGTTTTATCATACTTACTCATTTGCTACTTGATTTGAGCCCAATTAAGGCAGTTTTCGCATTTTTGAAAATTGACCTCCTCAATTTGGTCGGGTTATCAAATTCGTCTAACTTTTTCTGCTAACTTCACACCGGCAAGTGTTATACCGTCAAGTTTTTCGATATCTTGTATAGTTTTCGCGATATCCGCCATGCGTCCAGGCCCGGCTAAAGTTCTGCTCTGTACATTAACTTACTAATCTGGAAAGTTCTGTAGGGAAATGTATGTACCTACAGATTTTTTTTTTTCAGAAATGTTTAGAAGGTGTTCTAATAAGTATTTTTCACTCGGGTGATAATCCGTCATCCGGTCCATTTTCCAGCTATGACGTCATCAAATTTTTGTATGGGATTTAAAATGTTTTTTTTTCCTAATCCTATCGTGTAAAATATCGAATGAAAGGGCTTTAAGAGCTGATTCTGGAAATATACTACATTGTCACATTTGAGCATCTGGTTATCTTAAAATCAAAGAAATATTTTCGAAACACACCAAGTTTGAGCTCTTCCAGGGACCGAACAGCTGAATAGCTTTTTGTAAAATATACGTCCAATGACTCAGCATGTCCTCATTATTAATTGTATAAAAGCAATTTTGAAAATATTGAAACCGGAACTAGATAAATAGAATAGGGTGTTCGATAAAAAATGGTCCTACACAAACATTTTCAAAGTCGCTGTTATGTTGTTTTATATGAGGATATATCAAGTTATCAAGTCATTGAAAGTTTAGTTTGAAAATTATTAAATTTACGATCTAACTGCAGTTTTTTTTTTATTATTATGTCACAAGTTGGCAAACGATCAGGTGGCCAACTGATAATAAGTGGTTAGGTACCACCGCTCCGCTTGAAGCACCTAATATCTTATTTGTGCCATAATTTGACACTAATATGACAGCTAAGCGCGTTGCCCACCCTAGACACGTTTTTACTCACATATCGGAATACCGAGCATAGTACAACGGGTTTCAGTCTGGCACAGATCCTACAAGGTAGATCATTACGAACTCGGTTGGATTGCTTAAAACCAGACCTCGAAGCTCGCGTCAGGGGGCGCAGATGCGGCAGCAGGAGGCAGCGGGTGACTCCGAGAGGCAGGTGACGGTCGGGGACCAGGTCTGGTATAGGCAATGTCGACAGCAAGATAAATGGGTGCCGGGTCTCGTTACGAGAAAGCTCGACGACACTGATTACAATATTCGCGTTGACAATGGAACCGAGGTACACCGTACATAGGCATATATAAGGTGTTTTTTAATTAGACCAAAATATTGTTAGGGTTACCTCAAGCACCAAAATTAATACTATTGGTGTTATTTTTTTACATTTCTATACGCTAGTTTTCGAGGAAAATCCTAAATACAATACCGCTAAATATCGTAAAATGAACACTCGGTATCAGCACACGCGGCAGCGCGGAGTCGTGAGCCAATCACGTGGAAGCCGAGTGCGCGGTTCGGGTGGTTTCGGCTCGGTTTCGGGCTTTTAGTACGGTCGAAATCATTACTATAGAATGATTGCAAATAAGAATATTTTTTTTGTTAGAAAATTATAAAAAAAAACTAGCGGGTGAATTTTTCTAAAACTTTGATAAACCTTTTCTTAATCATAGTTACACCACCCCTGGAAATATTTGGGTCTAATTAAAAAATACCTTATATATCAGCTGAAAGGTAGATCATCATCGTTGTTTCCAAGTGTAGGTAGGACACCTGCTGTTATTTCCAGAGAAGGTAGTAAGAGTCTGCGCAGTTCGCTTATTTACCCGAGCAACCACAGCCCCAGCGACGTCGAGGGCGTTGGTGAGGAGAGGAGTGGTCAGTCACCGGGCGGGTCGCCGGGCTCGCCGAGGTCAGTGCAGGGGTGCGCGCGGCGCTCGCCATCCACCCCTGCCGCTCGCCCAGCACGGTCACCAACCAATGACCAACTCAGTAATCCCATCGGTGAATCGCGACCAGTTAGAGTTCGTAGACCCCTGGCTCGTTATGGTTTCAAATATGAGTAGTACACACGGCCGCACATCATGGAAACACTTTGACCTTTAGCGGTTCTCTTGTTTCGTGGGCATGTAGCGTAGCGCTAGTTCAGCTTTTACTGTTTTGTTCTACGTTTTCTTGCTGCCGTGCGTACTTAATAAGTAAGTGCTACTTATTGTTAGTATTAAATAATTTGTAATTTCATTTTTCCTTCCTTTGGTAAGGTATCATTAATACAGTTACCTATACATACCTACTATTTATCTTTGCATGCTACCTACGGGTCGTTCATTTCGAAAGCACACTATCCTCTCAATGTTAGTGTTACGGACGGCGAGGCACAATAAACCACAAAACAGAACTAAGACGAGAGAGGGGTGAAGAGCAGGGGGGCGGCGGGGGCGAGAGCAGCTCAGAGGGAGCGAGCACGCACGATGCACCGGCCACAACGCGCTGATTGGCCGGACGCCGCGCGCTCTGCGTGGTTCACGAGAGTTGTGACCCCCAAATTCTCGCATCGAATGGGAATATAAGCAGGCCAGTTTTCAAGTAAAATCGTAGTCGTCGGCGGCCAAGAGAGTTTTTCTGGACTACCTTCCGCACGCGAGTTATTCCTCCCTACCGCACGATCCGGCCGTGGGTGTAAACAAACCGTTTTGTTTACATGCCCGCAGGTACCGTACCTGTGGGTATGAGGGAAAAATAATTTTTCGCGTCTACCTGCTCGAGCGACATATTCCTCACTGCGAACTCGGAAGCTGCTCCTGAGGATCAGCGCCCCCGAGTAGCGCCCAGGGGTAAACCACAACCCCCCTGGCGCCGACCGCCCGTTGCCCCGACGACTGCCGGTGAGGGGGGCTGCCCTTTGCCGTGCATCCGAGCCCGGTCTGCCACCAGCGGCAAGCCCCGGGTTAGGGTGTTGGTAACTGGCCCTGCGCCTCCCAAGCCTAAGTCGCTGCAGCACTCCCTTCCCCAATAATGGAGGGAGTCGGTTCACCTAGGCCGCCAACCACTGGCGCGCCCGAAGACGAGGCAGACCACCAGCCTCACCCCTCTGACGCCGCCTTCGCCGCGTTCGCCGCCGACGTAGCTTCTGCTGCCCCCGCTGCCCCTGCAGCCCCCGCTACCCCCGCAGCCCCCGCTGCCCCTGAAGTCGCCGCATCCGCCGCTACCTCTACCGACGCAGCGAGACCCCCGTACCTGGGGAGTGGGCTATCCCCGGGCTCACTGAGGACAACGTATGAGAGGGACCTTTATTTCTTATCAAAGCTCACCTCTCATGATGTGTTGTCCTTAGGGATGCTCAGGTGGATGGCCACCTATCTGCGCCTCCAGGCCCTAGATCTGGGGGACCTTGAAGACTTGCCTCCCAGCGACTTGGCCGCCATTGAGCTTGCCGAGCAGCAGGAGGCGCTCGCCACACCCGTGCGCAGACGACGCCGCCGCTCAAGGACTGATGAGGAAGCGCCACTGTGCCGAACTAATGAGGATGTGCCAGGCGCCCCTCCGCAAGAGACAGCCGCCCTCAACCCCCGTACTCGCACGATCCCACAGCCTCGAGGGGACGTCGCGAGCTTCACGCGACCCTCGGCTCAGGGGCAGACCTATGCCCCCAACCCGAGCCCCCGGGACTCCGCCGCCGCAGCCTTTCAAGTTCGTGCTGCACCCCGATAGCCAGGCGCCCCCCGACGCCGCACCAACACCTGCGGCGCCCATGGAAACAACGACTGCTCCTGTAGCGTCCCCTCCAGGGGCGCCCCCGGCCGTCGTATCTGCCACGACCCCCGCTGCCCCGGCAACCCTTCTTGCCGCACCTCCTCAGCCGCAGCGAGCGCAGTCGCCGCGCTCCTTTGCGGCTGCCGCCGCCGCGGCCGCCACCGGCGTTCCACGCCCCGCTGCTGCTACCGCACGACCAAATGACGCCCCCAAGAAGGAACACTACCCGCCGCTAGTAGTGGAAAATCTACCGGATTGGACGAAGCACTTTGCGGCCTTGAAAGTGAAGCTTGGTCACCCGCCGAATGCCCGCCCCCTTGGAAACGGCATCAGATTCACGGCGGCATCTGCGACGGAATTTCGGGTGATTCAAGCTTACCTGGACGACCTCCACCGGACCGAAGGAGTTTCCTGGTACGGCTACTCTCTCAAGGAGGAGCGGAAACAGAAAGTAGCCATACGAGGCCTACCATACGGCACGGACGTTGACCTCATCGTGCAAGCCCTCAAGGACCTTGGATATCCTGCCACCTACTGTAAAGCCATCCACGGGCGAGCAGGACGCCCTGGATGCCTCTACTTCGCGGAGGTGGAGAGAGACCCCAACCCATACGTGCCCCTTGAAACTATTTGGGGGGTCAAGACGCTGCTGTACATGCCAGGAGTGACAATTGAACCCTGGCGTGGAAAGAAAGGTGTGGCGCAGTGTCACCGCTGCCAAGGCTTCAGACACTCGTCACACAACTGCCACCGCCAAATTCGCTGCGTGAAGTGCGGCGAACAACATGCTGCCCGTGACTGCCCCCGACCCATTGCCGAACCCGCCACCTGTGCCAATTGCGGAGGCCCTCATCCGGCAAACTCGGTCCAGTGCAACATCAAGCGCAAGGAGTCACGGAACAAGAAGGCCGGCATCGCCCCTCGCCCCGGGCAAGGAAAGCCGCGTCAGGAGGAGACGCAAGCGGTCGCGGAAACGGCCGCTGCCTCACTGATGGCCCCCGCCAACGACGCTATCCCTCGTGGCGCCACCGGCAAGAAACCAGGCAAGAAGGGGAAAAAGAAGAAAAAGGGCTCACAACCAGCTGAGCCCGCTCAACCTTCCTCCGCCCGCCAACCATCAGCAGCCACACCAGCTGCCACAACTTCTGAGCCCCAGGGCCATCTCCTGCAGACCCTGGAGGCCATCCAGCTGGTGCTCAACGCCGCCATAGCTGGTGCCAAGATCAGCCCGTCCGCGCTCAAAGCCTCCATCCAACAGCCTTCCAATGGACAATGAGCTGCGGATGGTGCATTGGAACGCCTCGTCCCTTATCAGAAAGGGCCGAATCCTGGGTCATTTCCTCCGAGAACAGAACGTCGACGTGGCGCTGATCAGCGAGACGCACCTTCGGCCATCGGACTCGCTGAAAATCCCTAACTACGTCTGCTATCGGAGGGATGAACAAACGCCGGAGGGAAGAGCATACCGAGGGCTTGCAGTCCTGGTCAAACGACGCATTATTCACCAGGAAATCGACGACGTCGCACTCTCATCTATGTACGCCCTCGGTATCGAACTTCATTACGCTGGGAGGAACCTCCGTGTCTTCGCAGCCTACAGACCGCCACAGGACGCGTTCCAGGTCGCTGACATTCGCAAGCTCTTGCAGTCCCCTGACCCTACCATCATCGCAGGGGACCTGAACGCAAAGCACACGGCCTGGAACAGCACCACAACCAACACTGCCGGACGCCTGTTGCACCTTGATTCCCTGGATCACAGCTACGACATCAGCGGGCCACCAGAGGCAACACGCCACGACCCCAGGAGCCCACTCATGGACGACGTGCTGGACATAGCTGTGCACCAGGGACTACGCACGCCCCCAGAACAGCAGGTCTGCCTTGACCTTCCGTCGGACCACCGCCCCGTCCTCCTCATCTTGGACGAGGCGCCCACAATCGTCGCCCCACGCCCTCCCAGAGTGAGGACAGACTGGGACGCCTTCGCTGAAGAGCTGAGCCGCTGCACCCCATCGAGGCCAGTCACCACGGCAGCCGAAGTCGATGAAGCCACAGGAGAGCTGACCAACTCAATCGGAGACGCGCTTCGGAAAACTACTCGCACCGTTCCGGGCGGAGTAAGGCTCGCGCCGCTCCCCGCACGGATCCAGGCACTCATTGAGGAAAAGCGCGAAACCAGAAGAGAATGGCAGCATACCCGGTTCCCTCCCCTGAAGAGAAGGCTCAATTACCTGATCGACAGAGTGAGGGAAGCGCTCATCGACCACGCAGCAGAAAGCTGGGACATTCACCTGAGCGAGGTCGAGGAAGAGGTCCCTTCCGTACACCGGCTGTGCAAACAGCTGTCAGGCAAGCCGCCTCCAGTACGTCCGCTGCTGGACCAACAAGGGCACCAGCGCTACAAGGCCGAAGACCGGGCCGAGATCTTCGCCGACAGCCTGGAGAATGCCTTCAAGCCGAACCCTACGGACGACGTGGAGCACGTCGCCGCAGTCGAGAGGCACCTTCGAGAACACTTCGCTACACCGATCGAGGCGGGAGAAGACCCGATGTTCTTCTCACCCAGCCAGGTCGAACGCATCCTTCGCCGAGTCCCACCACGCAAAGCTCCGGGCGCCGACAGAATCCCCAATGCAGCTCTGCGCCATCTCCCACGGCAAACTGTCGTGGCAGTGACCAGACTGTATAATGGGATACTGCGCTCGGGCCACTTTCCTGATGCGTGGAAGCTCGGCCGTGTCATCATGCTGCCGAAACCGGGGAAGAACATCATGCGCCCCGAGAGCTACCGCCCGATCACGCTACTCAGCACAATCTCGAAGGTGTTTGAGAAACTCCTGCTGACGAAGTTGCTGCCCCACGTCGAGCCCAGACCGGAACAGTTCGGCTTCAGGCCTGGGCACTCGACCACGCTCCAGCTGACCCGTGTCCTCCACTTCATGGCGACGGGCCTCAACAAGCGAGAGCACACCATCGCCATCCTGCTGGACATGGAGAAGGCGTTCGACAGAGTTTGGCACGAGGGCCTGCTGTACAAGCTCTGTCAGACCACCGCACCGCGCCGCCTGGTGAAGATCGTCGCGAGCTTCCTGGAAGGGCGGAAGTTCCAGGTCGCCGTAGAAGACGCCCTTTCTTCGCCCAGACCAATCCTAGCGGGAGTCCCTCAAGGAAGCTGCCTATCGCCTTGCCTCTACGCCGTCTACACTGACGACATCCCTCTGTTTGGAGATGCCAAGCTGGCTCTCTTCGCCGACGACGCCGCGTACATCGCGTCGTCCATCAACCGCAAGCATGCGGCGGCGAGGAAGATCCAGCCAATCCTCGATGCGCTGCCCGACTGGCTATCCAAATGGAGGATGTCAGTGAACGTCGGAAAGACCCAGGCGATGTGCACCGGCAGAAGGCGTCACAACCCGCCGCACGTGACACTCATGGGCCAGCCACTGGAGTGGCAGGACTCCGTGAAGTACCTGGGTGTCACCATCGACCGCAACCTGTCAATGCGGAAACACGTGACCAATGTGGTGGGTCAGGTGAAGACCGCAAGGAACAAACTGCGTCCAGTCCTCGATTCCCGCCTCCCCTTGCGAACGAAGCTGGGGATCTACAAAACCTACGTCCGGTCGAGGCTCACATACGCTGCGCCGGCATGGTATGCCCTTGTCTCGGAACCCAACCGTCGCCGTCTCCGAGCACAAGAGAACATGAGCCTCCGAACAATTGTCAACGCCCCACGCTTCGTCCGCAACTCCACGATACATCGGGACCTGGACCACGAAGGGCTGGACGCGTTCATCAGCCGCCTTGCGAGGACCATGTTTGATCGTGCCGACAACTCGTCGCACGATCATCTACGTGGTATCGCACCACTGCACAGCCGCCCACCAGACCGGTCCTTGGCTCTCCCCAGGGAGCTTCTACAGGCGAGAAGCGCCGAGGAGGAGAACCAACTAGTTGAAGAACCACAACCCACAGATGGCCACAGTACCACTATCCAATGATGGCACCACGGGCTGAATTAGCCCCACCCCGAGCCCAGTCCCCCTGTTGAGGGCTGCGAAAGAAAACCTCGGCCATAGCCCAAGAGGCTGATGCCGAAGCCCCAACGCCCATCCAGGCGTTTGAGATGACCCACGACTGTAGTCGTCGGCCAGAAGTCCCCCAGGATACAAGGAAGAAGTAAATATATTATAGGGGCCCCCGACAGCCGCCTCTCTGGGCGATACCACCCATGCCTCAGAGCCAATCAACCTGGACGCCGCCGACGCAGGTCCCATGGCGTGACCCGCGCCTCGAAAGGAGGGACGGGCCCTCGGGTCCCCCCCCCGCCCCGCAACCGGCACCCCGCTGGCTCACACCGTCGCCGCAGTCCGCGTCCCACGACGCCGCCGCCGTCAACGTCGACGGCCCCCGCACCGACGCTGCCACCTACCCCGCCCCCCGCCTCATACGCGGGTGTGACCGCCAAGTCCCGCTCACCGCCCCCTTCTCCGGTGAAGAGGCAGACGCCCCCAACCACGCAGCCAGTCGCAGGACCGTCCCGGTCGGCGCGGAAACCACCGCCCATCGTGGTGGACAGCTTCCCCGACTGGCCCCACCATCTTCGCGCGCTCAAGGAGCAGTTGGGCCGCGCGCCGAATGTGCGTCCCTACGGAAAGGGGATGCGCTTCCTGGCGCAAACCGCTGACGAGTTCCGGACCTACCAGCGCTACCTCACCGCGCTGGAGGGGCAGACCGGACTCTCGTGGTTCGCCTACGCGCTGAAGGAAGAGAAGCCGCTGAAGGTCGCGATCCGCGGCCTGCCAGCCGACACGAGCCCGGACGACATCACCGCCGAGCTACGCCGCCTGGGCTATGAACCTGAGTTCGTGCGCCCCATCCGTGCCCGCCAAGGACGCCCTGGGTGCATTCATTTCGCCCAGCTCACCTACACGCCAGGCCTCACCCCGGGTATCTACGCAGTGAGCGAGCTCCTGTGCGTACCCGGCGTGAAGATCGAGGGATGGCGTGGCAAACAGAGAGTCCCGCAGTGCCACCGGTGCCAGCTGTTCCGACACAGCTCGCACAATTGTCACCGGCGGCAAGCCTGCGTCTGCTGTGGCGAGGAGCACCCGGCGAAGGAGTGCCCACGCCCACGCACCGAGCCCGCCACCTGCGCGAACTGCGGGCAGGCCCACCCGGCGAACAGCCTCGAGTGCGCAATCCTGCGCCGCGAGGTTCGCAACAAGAAAGCCGGCACCGCACCGCGAACCTCCACCCAGACCACAACACCGGCCAGGGTCGTCGCCGAGCCCACGGGAGAGTCGAACGCGCCGGGGTCACTCATGGCCTCCGCGAACGAGCCCGGTGGGCCGGTCAGGAAGAGGAGAGGAAGGAGGAGGAAGAAGGGGTCCGCCTCCGCCAATCCAGCCGCCGCCGCCGCCATCTCAGCCGGCCTTATCCCTCCGCAACTAGCGCCGTCGAAAGCGGTCGCCGCCCCGCCTCCCGCGGGGAGGAAGGCGAAGCAGTCGAAGGCGCCTCCCAGCACAGCTGCAACACCCACGCCGAATCAGACGCCCCAGGAAGCGGTCGCCGCCCCACAAAACGTGGGCAAGACGGTGAAGCACCCGGGGGCGACCACTAGCAACGCAGCCGACGCAATCGACCTCGCCATCGAGCTCCTGCTCTCCGTCCTCAAGGCCGTGAGGGCAGGCACCGACCCGGCGGCGATTGTCACGGAGGGTGTCTCCATCCTGGCTCGCATGAGGACAGGATGCTGAGGCCCCTCCCCTCCACACCAGGCAGCCCACGTCCACTACTCCCCGTCGAGTAGTCAGGACTGTGGGCCCCTACCACCAGCCCCCAACCACGACGTGCGCAGTGCACGCGCGCCGCGCAAGCGTGCCGACGCCGCACCGCGCCCGCCCACCTCCGACGAAGAGAAGCCACCGCTGGCTCGTAGGCGCTCACTAGGCCTCCCCCAACGGGGAATCACCTGGTGGGCTGCCTCGCCGCGGCGTGAAGACCGGACTCGACAGGCCCCTCGGGAGGCCGCCCCCGTGACACGCCTGTAGTTGCAGGCGTCGATTGACACCAGCCTCAGTGGCCCCAGGCCAGAAAGGCTCTCCCCGCTGCAGCTGCGCTGCAGCGAGAAGAACCTACAAGCAGCAGCAGTAAAATCGTAGTCGTCGGCCAGAAGTCCCCCAGGATACAAGGAAGAAGTAAATATATTATAAGTGTGCCAAGTCGAGTCAGTGAACCCTCTCCTTTTTGACCCGGCCATCAGCTGAGTACAGGTCATTGCCCCCCCTCAAACCACAGCTGTGGTAGTGAAGTGAGTCACGCTTGACCTCGGTCAGCTGACTATAGGGCGTCGACCCCTAAAGTGAAATTATCAGCTGGGATTGACCCTCTGATAATAAGTGGAGTGATCATATGTTCATCGAACATATGTTAAATAAGTTTAAGTGTATGGACCGTAAGTTTTTAAAAATTGTTAATTTTATAAACTTTTGTGAATCATATGTGCACCTTTTACTTTCTTTTGAAACATTTGTATTGAACATTTTTACTTTCTTTTACCTTGTTTGTGTTTTATCCTGACTTGTAATCTTTTACTTTATTGATATTTTACTGAACTTTTGTAAAATATTTTTGTACTTGTAAATGTTTTATGAGGCTTTCATAAAATATTTCTCGCGCTTTTATCTGAACTTTGAAAACTTTTAAGAACTTATTAAGAGTTTCTGCGCATGTTTTATTTGAGCTTTCATAAGATATTACTTGTTTTGTGTGAACCTTTTAAATACTTTCTGTGCATATTGTATTTTAATATTTTAAAATATCTGGTGTCTTGTGTAACTTTAATAACAACTTGATTGACTTTTCTGTACAATTTTAAAATACTTTGCGAACTTTTTCAATTTATTTTTCTTGTATTGTCGACTTGTTTGAACAATTAAAATATTCCTTTCAGAACCTTTTATGCACAGATCGAACATTGTAAAATTTCTTTTATTTTACTATATTGTGTTAACTGTGTTTGTGAACTTTCATTTATTATACTTTTGTGATTATGTACCTATATGGTGTTTTCCTTATAACAAAGTCCCACCGGTGCCCCCTGAGTTATTGAACTTGAGGAACGTGTTAGCAAGATGACAGTTTGTTTTAGCAAGATGACAGTCAGATTGTTCTTCTAATAATACCGGTAACCAAAGATGATCTATGGAACTGCGGGCCAGCCTTCCCCTCCGAACATAAAGAAGTCTGGCCAGAACATCCGCACATCCAACGCCTCGAGAACGAAGAGGACCCGGCAGCCCACACAACCGAACATGATGACCCAGGCCTGCCGGACCACATCCAAAGACTGCGCCCTGAGGTGCGCAGTGTGGCGCCCCGGTGCCAAACGAGCCGTGCCCGCAAGGCGCCACCCACTGTCCCCTCCAAGGGGTACATGATCACCTCCGAATCCAAACCCTTCAGCTGCCCCTTCCCGAACTGTGGGGCGGACCCTCTCCGAGCAAGTGACCACAGCCGAGACCGTGATGACCCTGCTGGCAGAGGCCGAGCGCGCCGTCAACGGCCGACCTCTGACTCACATGCCAGCGGACATCGGGCATCCGGGGGCCCTCACTCCCAACCGCTGCCTCATCGGGAGTTCGAGTGGCCTCCCACGCGGCGGGACCTGCTCACCAGCGGACAGACGCGCCTGGAGGAGGACCCAGGAGAACCAGCTGCGGGTTGGAGACCCGGTCGTCGTCGTCGACCCCAACCTAATACAGAACACGAAGCCCCGAGGAGTCGTCCAACGAGCCTCCCCCAGACCAGACGGCATCATCAGAAGCGCAAGGTCGCGATCAATCGAAGGCATCCTGTGGAGGCCACTGAAGAAGCTCGCCATCCTCCCGACCTTATGGGAAGCTGCGGGCTCTCGCTGGGGGGAGAATGTTACGGACGGCGAGGCACAATAAACCACAAAACAGAACTAAGACGAGAGAGGGGTGAAGAGCAGGGGGGCGGCGGGGGCGAGAGCAGCTCAGAGGGAGCGAGCACGCACGATGCACCGGCCACAACGCGCTGATTGGCCGGACGCCGCGCGCTCTGCGTGGTTCACGAGAGTTGTGACCCCCAAATTCTCGCATCGAATGGGAATATAAGCAGGCCAGTTTTCAAGTAAAATCGTAGTCATCGGCCAGAAGTCCCCCAGGATACAAGGAAGAAGTAAATATATACAAGTGTTTTAAATTGGCTAAAGTGTGCCAAGTCGAGTCAGTGAACCCTCTCCTTTTTGACCCGGCCATCAGCTGAGTACAGGTCATTGCCCCCCCTCAAACCACAGCTGTGGTAGTGAAGTGAGTCACGCTTGACCTCGGTCAGCTGACTATAGGGCGTCGACCCCTAAAGTGAAATTATCAGCTGGGATTGACCCTCTGATAATAAGTGGAGTGATCATATGTTCATCGAACATATGTTAAATAAGTTTAAGTGTATGGACCGTAAGTTTTTAAAAATTGTTAATTTTATAAACTTTTGTGAATCATATATAAACACTTGTAAATGTTTTATGAGGCTTTCATAAAATATTTCTCGCGCTTTTATCTGAACTTTGAAAACTTTTAAGAACTTATTAAGTGTTTCTGCGCATGTTTTATTTGAGCTTTCATAAGATATTACTTGTTTTGTGTGAACCTTTTAAATACTTTCTGTGCATATTGTATTTTAATATTTTAAAATATCTGGTGTCTTGTGTAACTTTAATAACAACTTGATTGACTTTTCTGTACAATTTTAAAATACTTTGCGAACTTTTTCAATTTATTTTTCTTGTATTGTCGACTTGTTTGAACAATTAAAATATTCCTTTCAGAACCTTTTATGCACAGATCGAACATTGTAAAATTTCTTTTATTTTACTATATTGTGTTAACTGTGTTTGTGAACTTTCATTTATTATACTTTTGTGATTATGTACCTATATGGTGTTTTCCTTATAACAAAGTCCCACCGGTGCCCCCTGAGTTATTGAACTTGAGGAACGTGTCCAATCACGTGTCTACGTATCATATTGTATGATCCTTGATACGAACCCTGTAGTCACGTGTTTGGGCAGAGCTGTCCTCGCTTTTCTAGGCTGCTATTGAGGAACCGATCCCGATCGACAGTTACGCGTCCGTCGTCAATAGTTAGTATAAAAACAACCTGTTGTGTTTCCGGTATTTAGCATCTTCAGGAGAATACGAATAAATTATTAGACACATTTGTCGGACATCCAACATCGTGCATCGAACAACAATATGATTATATTATTACAATAAGATTATTGTTGCACGATGTTGGATGTCCGACAAATGTGTCTAATAATTTAGTCGTATTCTCCTGAAGATGCTAAATAGCGAAACCGGTTGCGAAAAATAAAAAATCGTGAACCAGTGTACAAGTGTTTTAATACAAAAACACAATATTTAATATGAGATCATTATCGAAGAATAATTTTTACTCACCTACAGCGAGAAGAAAACGCGACAGATTTTTTTTTTTTAAGTATAATAGCAAGGAGGTTTGAATACTCGCTTCATATAAACAAATGCCATCTAGTGACATGCTACCCCGAACTACTTAGGAACCATTTGTCAGTATGACAGCTCCACTTATTTTTGAAAATTAAGTTATCCTCTAACTAAGACTAGGTACACTTGTCCAGATGAATAGTTCAACGCACCAAAGTGTTATAAAATTTGTAAACGAATTCTTGGGTTATAAATTCTTCCCGGCCATTCAGTACCGGTTGTGTCAGACAGGTCAAAAATCATGCACATAGTTTTACAAAATGCCAAAGAATAATGTTTTATTAGTGTGTAGAAAATTATAAAGAACGATTAAATATTTAAAGGAAGTGACCTACCATCGGTAAGTAGTTCCAAAATTTATTTCATAGGTATCTAACAAAATAATCTGTAAACGAATTAAAAAATTTTGATCTGTTGATAAAATTCTCTCCATCTAATTCCTGCAATTTGATTTTTAGTGTTTTCAATAATTAAATTTGGAACTCCCTAAATAAACGTCTTTCAATGTGTAATGTAGGTATCATGTCGTTTAGACATTTTTTCTAAGCGGGCAATCAGGAGACGCGCACAATTATCGATGCGATTCAATATGCATAATCTTAGAGTACTAATAGACGATCGAATCGAACTGCTCTGAAGTTAGCTCCGTACCACGATTTTGCCCAATAGCAAAATTGTCGTTTGGGTCATTCCGCAACGCTATTGGACAAAATCTTGGTCTGGAGCTAAATTAGGAGCAGTCCGATCCGATCGTCTGTAAGTACTCTTAGTGATTACACAAGTTATGCAATAATTGTAGTTTCATAGTTGGGTACATTCAAAAGTGGTAGTGCTACAATATGTCAAAGGTAACTAAAACTTTGTTAATTGTTGATAACTTTGCTTTAAAAGATAAAATGCAAGGACTGTAATTGCTTTTGGCAACCCTATCCACCTCGAATAAAAACATGGAAGCGTGAAGTATTGTTTTAAAAGGTCTCCTCACGCAGCAATTTCCATCACAATTAGTTGTGACAATCTGTAGAATCGAGATTGTCTGTACTCTACTCACAAATCACAATTTCATGCCGCGAAATTTCAAAATTTTCAAAACTATCGAAATTTCAACATGCGGAACTTGTGCTTACCATCGATTCATCAAATAACAAGCAACTAGCGCCGAAAAGAAGATGATAGTGGCTAAAAACATTGCTTTTATCGCTTTTATCTAACAACAATAATAAATGACAGCCACAGATTAGATAGAATTCGTCCTATAGATAGAGTCGCAAAATTGCGACCATAGAGCTAAATATATGAAAATTGCATGCGATCACGCTGCTCCACAATTTGGACACAATTTGTTTGACAGATTGTAAATTGCTAAGATTGGATTGTACAATTTGACAATTAGTTGGAAGTCAGTCCCAATCTGCCTACTTACGTTGCAATCTGTTGACAATCTGCAGATTGCAACAACTGATTGAGATTGTTGCGTGAGTAGAGCCCATAACTCATATTTCCATAAAATTTCAATATTGTGTTGAACTTATACCACCCCTCTTTAATTTCTTTCGTCGGGGGTTAACAAGTCTACTTGACAATGACCGGGCCGAACACCATTTGCTCACTCATTCATTAAGTGAAGGGGTTCATTCACTGCCCTGCCTTGCAGCCCACCGTTCGAGATAGCAAGGCAGGAAGGATTAGCTCACACATCATCCTGCCTAGCAGTCCGCTGAGCTCACACATTGTAAATAAGAGTTCACGAAAGAGTGTAACGTTTTGTAAAAAAAATCAATTTCAATTCAAATTCATGCAAAAGTGTTAAAAATTTGGACATTTCTGACCAGCTCTACGTAAAATAATAGTCTTTATCTTTACTAAAATAATAATCTTTATCTTTACTAAAGTTTGAGAAAGATGGATTGGTTTTTTAAACAAAGAAATAACCACAAATTCATGAAAATAGTGTTAAAAATTCTCAACTTTTTCTGTGTGCGTATTGTAGTTAAAAACGTGTACCACATGAAATCGAACCAAAATATTTTCTTAACTGCAAAATATTTGTTTACAAAACGTCATATTCTCTCTGTTTTTTTATTGTGGTTGTATACGTGTGTCAGTGGTACACCACTTTTCTAAACTCAATTTCTTTCGTGAAACGTGAACTCTATTAAACGAAAATGGCGAAAATTCACGCTTTTGCTTCCAGGTTCCAACACAATAGGCTTGCAGCCGCGGTAGCACGAGCCGTTGGATAAACGCATTTCATTCACTCGCGCGAAAAAAAATACTTTTCATCCGTGCTTTTGATTCATACATTTTAAGTGAAAAAGTGACATAGGTAACGCCTTTGATATATTTATATCAAGGAATTCGTGCTGAGCCGGCAGGTCTTTTGTAGGATGCAAGATTCTGCACGGTTAGCAGGACGATTAAAGCAGCGGACTGCATTGAAGGGCAGGCAGTGAATGGGATAATTTGTTTATAGACCATAGACAAGGTACTAGGTAGAGCTGCATTCAGTTATCGATAGTTAGTAAAAACTTTTTGAAAGAAAAAATTAAATGTAGATGGCACTAATCAGGGTTAGGAAAAGAAAGGGGTTCGAACATTTGTAGCCATAGGGTGCCCCACACAGTAAATCTTGATCGCGATCGGGTAGACATGCGACTATAAGAAAGAAAGGAAAAGCTATATTACCGTAGACTAGGTGTATGCCACTATTTCTTTCTTACGAATAGCTGTATCTCTACCGGACCGACTATGTGTCCATAGTAAAAATAAATGGTACAGCAACACTGCACTTACTTTCTCGCAATACTCAAGGAAAACTATCAACCGCAAACTTAAATTTGTAATGCCATGCACATAGTATGGAAATACAAACTTTTATTTACGTTTTTCCAAAAAAATGTTCGAATGAAATATACAGATCAGAATTCAAATGGTCAAACATCAAAACATACAAATCTCAAACGATTTCGAGTAAATCACATGTTTAACTTTTGGTAGTTAGTACTGGAAGACCCTTTATATGAATTTTCACAGATCAATGGATACTACCGTAGGATACTTGCATGGAGATTGTTTTAATTTCCCACCCCATGTTCCTTATGGATAATTGTTCAGTTTAGGCTACTGAGCAAGCCCTTTCAGGTTTTGGTACACCCTGTGTACTAAATTTTATTTAAAAAAAAATATAAATAATATCCAGTCAGGTAGACAGCCAATCCAGAATTAATATTATAGAAAATTTTAATGAACTCAATGGAACCAATTTTAGGTAAATCACATATTTACGATTTGGTGGTAAAGGAACACCCCTTCTATGAAATTACACAAATACAAAATACAAATAGTTTATTAATCACATAAAGTTACAATTTATAGCATCTAAAAATATAACAATGAGATTGGTAACTTTACATAAGGCAAAACAGAACAAGAACGAGAAAAGTCTCTGGGTCAATTACACAAAGGAAACCTACAACGCACTTCGAGTCACCTATAACAATGCCTATAGGTTGCTGTTGGGGCTCCCACGTCACTGTTGTGCCTCTAATATGTTTGCAGAAGCGCGAACCAATGATTTTTTCGCGATAAGACGCAAGAGCGTAACATCCTTGCTACAGAGAGTACGTGCGAGCTCAAACAGCATCTTGATTGTGCTCAGGGACAGGTGGGAGTGCCCCATACTAAGACATTGGAATCTTGGGTTGAGCGACAGCACAAGATGAAAATGAAAAAATGTGAAATTCTTTTATTAAATTTAATCTTAATTTAATATAAATGATAATAATAAATTATGATAATAATAATCTATATATATATATAAAAGAAGAAGGTGCTTGACTGACTGACATATCAACGCACAGCCCAAACCGCTCGGTCTAGAGATTCCAAATTTGGCATGCAGGTTTCTTATGAGGCCAAGGGATGCACTAAGAAAGGGTTTTACAAAATTGCACCCCTAAGTGGGTAAAATAGGGGATGAAAGTTTGTATGAAAGTCCGTCAGTTTTGAAGTTAGGATCTCCAAAATTTGTATTTAGGCTGACGACTACAAATTTATATTTACATGTCTCAGGGTTTTTGAAAATTCGACACCCTTAAGGGTGAAAAGGGGGATGAAGTTGAAAATTCTTTATTTTTAAAGTAAAATCCACATTATTTATTATTTAGGCATTAATGATGTAATTCTATGCAACGTTCATCACTGTTATTGAAGTTCCACCCCAAATTCAACCCCTAAAAAAGGGGGAAATGGGGTGAAAAAGTCTAAAAACCAATATGGGTATCGTTTGTATGGTTTATCGGGTCGCTGATTACGAAACCTACAACAATTTTAAAATCAAACGTGGTGGACGTGAAATACCATTATCCCCCTGGGGATGGAGTTGGGGTGCGATAGGTTTGAAATGTCTAAAAATCAATATGGGTGTCGTTTGTATGGTTTTTCGGGTCGCTGATTACGAAAACTACAACAATTTTGAAATCAAACGCGGTGGACGTGAAATACCATCATCCTCCTGGGGATGGAGTTGGGGCGCGATAGGTTTGAAATTTCTAAAAATCAATATGGGTGTCGTTTGTATGGTTTATCGGGTCGCTTATTACGAAAACTACAACAATTTTGAAATCCAACGTGGTGGACGTGAAATACCATCATCCCCCTGGGGATGGAGTTGGGGCGCGATAGGTTTGAAATGTCTAAAAATCAATATGGGTGTCGTTTGTATGGTTTTTTGGGTCGCTGATTACGAGAGCTACAACAACTTTGAAATCCAACGTGGTGGACGTGAAATACCATCGTCCCCTGGGGATGGGGTTGGGGTGCGATAGGTTTGAAATGTCTTAAAATAAATATGGGTGTCATTTCTATGTGAGGGATAGCGGTACAGGTACAGGTAGAGGTAGAGGGAGAGGGAGAAGGAGGGGAAGTGGGAGAGGGAGGGAGTGAGGGAGGGGGAGGGGGTGATGAAAAGGGAGAGGGAGGGGCAGGGGGAGAGGGAAGAGGGGGAGGGGGAGAGACAATGGGAGGGGGGGGGGAGTGACAGAGGGAGGGGGAGAGGTAGGGGGGTGGTTTATATTAAATATTAGGAAGGAAGCGACGCACAAGCAAACACCATAAATATGAGACTGGAGAATTTATTAAAAAATCTCTAACTACCCACATGCTAAGACGGTATTAAAAATAATTCAACTTAACAGTATACACCATTCTTCCCTTTCTGTTTTATTAGATACAAATTTAATTTTTTTACAAAAAAATTAGATACAGTAGTACACGTGAAATTCGAACTAATGAATAACTCTAAATAAGTAAAACTTGACATTATTCTTCCCTCTCTGAATGTTAAGTAAGTACAATTAAGTATTTAATATAACGCAATCTAAGCACTTAATATTATTAACCAACCTACTCAACAGTTATAATGAGCTAATATTTGTTATAAATGGTATAATATTTTTCCAAACATGCAGCTCCATAAGTTCACGTAAGTTACGGTAAAATCATTTAAGCTAAAAAAAACATAACAACAAAAATACGAAAAAAAAAAGAAATTTAGAAAGCTTAGAGAAACCAAAGTATATGGTTCAAATATTAATCAAAATCAAAGTATTAATCAAATTCTAACCCGTACCTTACTACTGGTTTCCTTACTCTTTTAAGAGTAGGAGTGTATTGCGGCGGCTTAGTGTCGAGATTGGATGTTAGCGAGGGCGCAGATGCCGTGCTAGAACCAGCACTTACAACAGCTGGAGGTGGACTTACCGGTGCACTTTTAGCGGCTGGACTTGGACGCACAGGAGCACTGACAGTTGTACGCGTTGGTTCGACAACCTCTGGTTCCAAACTTGTGGCCGATAGAAGAGAATCGTAATTCTCATCAGTTTGCGTGTAATCTCCGCGAAGCTGATCTATGTGCTTTTTAAAATATTTGTTACCCTTTTCAATAAAGTAAGTTAAAGGGCCAATCCGATCTCTGACCGTTCCCCGCTCCCAAGTAAAGGAATTTTTTCGGTACATTTTAAAAAAAACCTTTTCCCCAATATTAAATGACCTGTCCACCGTAGCTTTGCGATCCATCTGCAACAGCTGTTTACGCTTTACCACATCACTTGTGGACGGCCTCAGTAAGTCCAACGGAGTGCGTAAGTCTCGTCCCAATAGTAAATTTGCCTGCGATTTGCTGATTGTGAATGTGACGTCCCTCCTTGCCTATCATATCCCTAATAAGGGTAGGGGATGATTAAAATAAACAAGGGGGTGTCCAATTATAATATTTATTACAATAATCGTACCTACCTGTAATAAGTCTGATTCTACCTTCCTACCGCACTTCCCTGTATATGCCGTAGACGGTGGCGACGGCCGCTGTCTATCTTTTCCGTGGGCGTGGGGCTTTCCAGTGGGAACGAGCGGATAGCCGAGACGAGAGTCTGTTTGGCATTCAACCAGCAGCAGGAATGGCTGACTGTTCCCCAGCGTAATTCCCTGGAAGGCCACGGACGGGACGGGTCAGTAAGCCTCCGAAATAATACGGCACCACCAACGACAATAGGGACCTTCGGTTAAGTAGGTATGTCGTGGTGGTTCCAAATCAGAACGGAGTTAGAATGAGTAAGCAAAATATCAAATCGATTACAATGAGTTTAAAACAGCGATACAAAATTAAATATTAAATAAAATCTGCAAATTGATTACTTTAATTGAAAACAAAAAAATATGTAGGTAGCTGCATATGAGATTGGCTGATGCGATAACGAATCTTAGCAAAATTCGTAATTCCTAAGATGACGTAGCAAATTACAAATCAATTAGCAGGGACTATATGATTTAAATAACAATTGGTAACAATTACACTTCTCAAAAAAAACACTCATGTATAAAATTTACAAAGTTCACCACTTACCCAATCGGGGTCAGAAAATCCGTGTAGAACGTAAAAGATTTAAACTGTAATCTAGTTAATCGTATTTAAATATTTTAAATTCGGAAAAAAAATAGTGTTCCGAAGTAGACAGGCTAGATTTTAAACACAAAGTAAATGACGCGGGCACTCGAACTCGCTGCCGTCGGCTGTCTGAGTGTAGGTCAAAACGGTCAACGCGAGGCCTGCGACCGGCGCATGCGCACGAACAATCGAATCAACTCGAAGTACTGTCCGCACGTTAAAATACAATTTGAAAGTATGCATTAATTTTTAATGTTAGGAATTTGTAAAATGTTTTTTGTAAATTTTGTATTTATTAAGATTAGATTATTTAATTAGATTGTAAATATAATATTCTTTAAAATTTATTATGTATAATAATAAGTTGTAAAAAACTACTATCATATGAAATAGTAAGTTACTGTAAAATTTATTAAAATTGTAAATAAATTGAATAATAAGCTTTAGAATACTGAGATTTTATTGATTTAATTTAATTTAAAATTGTATTATTGAGAATATGTAAGTGCAACGTTACATTACCCCCCGCGTCACCAAAGGATTTTAGCCTCTTATAAAATACGTCTCAAAACATACTTCGTGATTGCAATGCACATTAATTCCATACTACTTTCATACATCGATTCACTCAAATCTTACAGTAAAAGCAGCAGTAATTATTATATCTTACTGTCGCATCCTGACAAACAAAAAGGTATACGCGGACCTTAAGCACGGATAACTTTTGCAATACATAGTTGAGAACGCATTTAGATTGGCTTATTTATTACAACCTACTGACTTTTAAATCTTTAATATGCCAAGTACCTATATCTTTACCAGCCATGTCCTCTAGAACATACACCAGTGGAGACCTTTTAGCAGTCACTCGACATTTTATAAATTTTGGAGCTAACTTTTTACTGAAATATTTGTCTTTATCGCTTAAGACGTATGCGCGTTTAAAGACTATATCTCCGACGTTAAATTCTGCTGACTTCCGTCTTAGATTATAATGTGCAGTATTTTTAGTATGTGCATGCCAGAGAGAGGACTGCACCTGGTCGAAAATAGCTGACAGACTCCCCAAATTCTCCGCGTAGATATCACGCGGCAAAAATAAAACTTCTTTTCCCAAGTCGCAATCAGTATAGTGAGTACCACAAACAACCAACTCCCTTCCATAAACCAGAAAAGAGGGCGTATAACCCGTGGACTCATTTACGGAGTTATTAATGGCAAATTGTATTTTAGGGATATTAGTGTCCCAAGACCTGTGATCGTTATCAACGAACGTAGAGACACAAGTCATGATGGTTTTATTATAACGCTCCACTGTGTTAACTTGGGGCGTGTATTTCGGTGTGTAAAAAATGTTGGGAATATGATATTTTTTAAACAGAGATTCAGTGCTACTAGATATAAATTGACTGCCGTTATCCAGAAATATTGTTTGGGGGACGCCATGTACCATAAAAACGGAGTCCTCCAATATTTTGACTACAATTTCCGAATTGGCTCGCCTGATAGGGAAAATCAAACAAAATTTTGAGAAACAGCACGTGACTACTAGAATATAGCTGTTCTGCTTCCGACTAGTAGGAAGTGGACCAACAAAATCAATTGAGATCATTTGAAATGGTCTCGAACACTGTTTTGGTCGACCCATTTCACCCAAAGTAGTGTGATTTTGTGCCTTGTATGTTAAGCATTTTGAGCAGGAACCTACAAATTTTGCAACATCTTGATGCATACCCGGCCAGTAGAAACGTAATGCAAGACGGCGGTATGTCTTGAATATGCCAAGATGGCCTGCGGTAGGGTCCGCATGATTTTCAGAAATTATTTTATCACGCAATTCTGGTGGAACGACCTCTTTCCAAGCAAATTCCTCAGTTAACGGTGAATTTGTTTTGGAAATTCTGTACAGAGAGTTATTTTTTATCATAAAATTTGGATAATTAGCTGGAGTATTAAGACAGCCATTATAAATTTTCGTGTACCACGTATCCTGAGTGGTCAAGTAAGAATCTGACGTTGACACGGCTGCACAAGGTACAGCTCTTGAGAGAGCATCTGGGATGACATTTTCGACCCCACGACGATGCTTAATATCAAAATTAAAAGATGACAACCTGACACCCCAACGAGCCAATCTACCTGTTGGATTATTGATAGATAAAAACCAATTAAGCGCGGAATGGTCTGTATAGACAGTAAAGGTTTTACCATTTTCTAAATAACACCGCCAGTGCTCGAGGGCAGTAATCACCTCTAGGGTTTCCCTCTCAGTGATGCTGTAGTTCTTTTCTGCACTGGTCAGTGAGCGGCTCATGTACGCAATCGGGTGTTCTTTTCCGTCAACAGACTGGGTGAGCATTGCGCCGACGCCGTAATTACTGGCATCCGTGTGTACCTCGAACGGAAGCGCGTAATCTGGGCACGATAGTACTGGGGCAGAGACTAAACATTCCTTTAGTTTTTTAAAAGAGGTGTCTGCTTCGGGTGTCCACTTAAATGGGGGAGCATTCTTTTTATTTGATGTCAGTTTGTTTAAAGGCCCTGCAACTGTACTAAAATTGGGTACAAACCGACGATACCATGTGGCCGTCCCTAGGAAGCGTTTGAGATCTTTCCGACTGGTAGGAGTCGGGTAGTTAAGGATCGCTTCAACTTTTTCCGGGTCAGTGCGTAAACCGTGAGAATCAATCACGTATCCGAAGTATCAAAGTTGGCTTCGAAAGAAGTTACATTTTTCTAAATTTACTGTCAGATTAGCTTGTTTCAGCTTTTGGAGCACGCGTAGCAATAGGGACACATGTTCCTCGAATGAGCTGCTTACAACTATTATGTCGTCGAGATACGCAAAAGTTTTTTGATCAAAGTCACCAAATAACATGTCAACGAGACGCTGTTGGGTAGCAGGAGCGTTGGTCAGGCCAAAAGCTGTGGTTTTAGAGCGGAGGGTACCTCGTCCCGGCACATAAAAAGCAGTTTTGTCTCGGTCTTCAGGAGCAATTGGTATTTGCCAAAACGCTTTGGACAAATCTATGCTAGATAGGTATTTAGCGTCACGTAAATTGTCAAGAATTTCTGACACACGTATGGTAAATTGTAAGCATCCTTTTTGGTGACAGAATTCAATTTACGGCTGTCCAAATAAAACCGAGGCTGACCGTTCTTTTTGTTGACGATGAGCACAGGAGAAGACCAAGCGCTCTCACATTTTTCGATTACCTCCAATTCGATCATCTCATCTACCTGTTCCTGCAAAATCCGTTGCTTCTCTGGTGACATTCGGTAGTAACGTTGACGAATGGGCTGAGCATCACCTGTGTCTATACTGTGGGTGATTAAATCAGTTCTACCTAAACCTTTTGTCTCTAGTGAAATCTGTTGAAATTGCTGTACAACGTTATCAGCTATTAATTTTTGCGAATCGTCTAGGTTATTATAGGAATGCAAAAACACATCTTTTTCTTTTGCATCCTTCACTTTAATTTCCGATAGCGGAACACCAGACATAGTGATACTACCTAAATATTTGGGTAGAATTTTAAAAACCCGCCAGAAGTCTATACCTAAAATTAGTGAGGTTTCTACTTCCGGAACAACGTGAGTTTTTATTATGTGAAAGTCATTTTCAAAATGTATAGGCAATTGGATGTAACCTATACTTCTAATTAATTGACCACCAGCGGCAGATATAGTAATTCGCTCATCGTCATTTAACTTGAATCCTTATTCCAGTAAGACTATGTGTGAGTTGTTACCTAACAGTGTTATCGCTGATCCTGAATCTAAAAGTCCACAAGCCGAAATATCATTTATTTTAACAGAAACGTAGGGTCTGTCATCGTTTAATGACTTAGAATCCAGAATTGGAGAGACCCTGTAGCAATTGAAAAAACTATTTGTTGTTTTGAGCCAGTTCTTCCAATCGTCAGCATCGAAATTTGAGCTACAATTTTGGTTTATTGGTTTTTTTTAGGCGATGGAATGTTAGGGTTTACATGACATTTGGGACAATCCGGATACTTGACACCCTTATAACCGCATTTGAAATACAGTAAAGATCTGTTAGGGTTTGTGCATTGACGTAAATTGTGAGAATCTATGCGGCACCTTGGACAAAAAACAACTTTGCAGTATGGATTGCATGTACATATTCTCGTTTCGGATTGATGTTATTATTTGATTTGTTAGAATTATAGTAATTGTGATTTTTATTTTGATAATTATTATTGTTATTATAATTGTTTTGATATTTGTTAGTATTGTATTGTGTTCTTTCGGTATCTGGTTTACTTGAATAAGCAAACTCAGGAGCTAAAGTATCATGTGTCGTCCTGGCAGGTTCATGGAAGCGTGAAAGCCGAGATTGGAAAATCTCATAATTACGACAGAGTGTCCTCAATTGATCGATTGTACTGATCTCAGTGGAAGAGGCAAGTGTGCTGGCGTAACACGGACGAATATTATGTAAAATTATTTCAAGCTTGTCCTCCTCAGACAATGTTTTGGACAGCCTTGCGAACATACCAGACATGATCGACAAATAAATAGTAATATTTTCCGTCTGGCCTTGAGTACGAGATCGAATTTCATTTAAAAGACGGTAGTCGAAATCTAATTTGTCGAAGTCTTTTTTAGGGTTCCGATACCAAAATGGTAAAAAAAGGAACCCTTATGGTGCCGCTCTGTCTGTCCGTCTGTCTGTCACACCTCTATATCTCAGCAACCACTTATGCTATCAACCTGAAATTTGGAATAGTTTTAGAATATAGTTGCCCAACTTAATTGCACAAGAAAAATTTTTGAAAAAAGTATGATTATTAATATAAAGGGGGCCAAAATAGGGGGGGCCAAATTTCAAATTGTCGCTACTAGGTCGAGTGGGGTATCATATGAAAGGGCTTTACTTGTACATTTTAAAATATATTTTTGTATTTTTGTATTTTTTTAAATTTCTTAGTTTTAAAGTTATGATGAAAAATGTCAAGAAAAATACCATTCCCCCCCCCTTATCTCCGAAGTTTGAGTAAGAAAAAATCTGAATTAATTACAGTTGACAGAAGTTTATATATACTTTACAGCAAAAATAAAACGATCTTTCTAAGTTGCACAGTTTTTCAGAAATCTGCAAAAAACCTTTACAAACAAATTTAGTTTTGCGGTCCTGAAAATGGACTTTATTGCTTCCAAAAATACTATAGGTATATCGGAACCCTCGGCGCGCGAGTCCGACTCGCACTTGACCGGTTTTTTAGTAAGGTTTTGAGGTCGTCCCAGGATGACACTTGACCCTTTATACTTCTATACCAGTGAAGTGCTTTGTCCGTAAAAATCTCCGTGGCAAATGAGAGAAGCTTAGCGTCTGAAATATTTCTAGCACTGCAGTATTCAGAGACGCGTTCAATAAAAGCGCGTACGCAGGTTTCACCATTAAATTTGAGTTTACCTAAATCTGAGGAATTGCCACGGTCGCAAGAAACATTGATCACAGGCATAGAGTGCTCAGAGGGAGGCTCTTGCGATGTGGAAGGAGAAATCGACACTCTTCTCTCTAAACGATTGAAATTTGACTGAAAAGTCTTTATAGCATGTTACGATTTCATCGTACTTTGCCTTTGTATCATCAGTTGTAACTATGCGACGTATTCTGTGGTACAAATGATTCAATAAGTTCTCTGTACGTTTCACCTGCGCAACATCTGGTTGAGGATCCTCAAGGTTCTTATCAATTTTATCTAAAACCTCTACACATCCCTTAAAGTCGTCAGTGACCGAAAAGGAAGATTCTAATACTTCTTCAGAAGGGTAGTCATCCACCAACTTAACAATCTGTTTTCTAAGATCGACAACTTTATTGGCAGGCACCGTGCCCCTAATTGCCACTTCATACTCGAGTTCCGTTTTTTGCAGTGCAAGAAATTTAATAGGGTACATTTTTCTGATTTAACTCTATTAAATTAAATGTAACTATATATCTATATACGTGATAACCGTCACGAGTAGGGTGAATGGTGAACAATGTGGATAATAACAACAATAAAATGATAACAATGTTAATAAATTAATTCTACAAATTCATTTAACTACAAATTAATTTGATTGAACTACAAATGAAGCAAAGAAAAAAATAGGTGTTAATAAAAATTCATTTAAATAATTAATTGGTAATAGATACTCCGTTCTGTTACAATTAACTTTAAAAGTACGCTTGGTTTTGTCAATTGCAACTACGACCAAAATATTACCAACTTAAAAAAAATCAACTTTTTTTTATCTTGCGAAAAATAAAAAGGGCAAATAAAATGCAACAGCTAATGTGCACGTGACATGATATACTATAAAATTTAAAAGTTTCAAAATTTAAATTTTATTATTTACAATTTTTTTGCTAACGGTGCTTCAAAAAATAAATATTTACAATTTCATATTTATTAAAACGTGATTAAACGAACAATTACAGAACGTTAAGCAAATAATAACAGCATGTACCCACACATCAGCTGAAAAAACATAAAAAAAAAACAAAAAAAGCGTTTACATAAAAAAACAACACCAACACATAAGACTACCTACTAACCAGGCAAAACCAGACTTATTTTAACCACGTTGGGCGCCAGTATGACGTCCCTCCTTGCCTATCATATCCCTAATAAGGGTAGGGGATGATTAAAATAAACAAGGGGGTGTCCAATTATAATATTTATTACAATAATCGTACCTAATAAGTCTGATTCTACCTTCCTACCGCACTTCCCTGTATATGCCGTAGACGGTGGCGACGGCCGCTGTCTATCTTTTCCGTGGGCGTGGGGCTTTCCAGTGGGAACGAGCGGATAGCCGAGACGAGAGTCTGTTTGGCATTCAACCAGCAGCAGGAATGGCTGACTGTTCCCCAGCGTAGTTCCCTGGAAGGCCACGGACGGGACGGGTCAGTAAGCCTCCGAAATAATACGGCACCACCAACGACAATAGGGACCTTCGGTTAAGTAGGTATGTCGTGGTGGTTCCAAATCAGAACGGAGTTAGAATGAGTAAGCAAAATATCAAATCGGTTACAATGAGTTTAAAACAGCGATACAAAATTAAATATTAAATAAAATCTGCAAATTGATTACTTTAATTGAAAACAAAAAAATATGTAGGTAGCTGCATATGAGATTGGCTGATGCGATAACGAATCTTAGCAAAATTCGTAATTCCTAAGATGACGTAGCAAATTACAAATCAATTAGCAGGGACTATATGATTTAAATAACAATTGGTAACAATTACACTTCTCAAAAAAACACTCATGTATAAAATTTACAAAGTTCACCACTTACCCAATCGGGGTCAGAAAATCCGTGTAGAACGTAAAAGATTTAAACTGTAATCTAGTTAATCGTATTTAAATATTTTAAATTCGGAAAAAAAATAGTGTTCCGAAGTAGACAGGCTAGATTTTAAACACAAAGTAAATGACGCGGGCACTCGAACTCGCTGCCGTCGGCTGTCTGAGTGTAGGTCAAAACGGTCAACGCGAGGCCTGCGACCGGCGCATGCGCACGAACAATCGAATCAACTCGAAGTACTGTCCGCACGTTAAAATACAATTTGAAAGTATGCATTAATTTTTAATGTTAGGAATTTGTAAAATGTTTTTTGTAAATTTTGTATTTATTAAGATTAGATTATTTAATTAGATTGTAAATATAATATTCTTTAAAATTTATTATGTATAATAATAAGTTGTAAAAAACTACTATCATATGAAATAGTAAGTTACTGTAAAATTTATTAAAATTGTAAATAAATTGAATAATAAGCTTTAGAATACTGAGATTTTATTGATTTAATTTAATTTAAAATTGTATTATTGAGAATATGTAAGTGCAACGTTACATGCTCTCCGTAAGCTATCACGAATGCTTGTGCTTCGATATGGTAAAACTGTAATAGATAGATAGCCAACAAAGCCACAGAGTAAAGTACAGTCCTCCACAAAGATTTCGGACCTCCTTGCTTCCCTCGGAATAGATACCTTGCTAATTTATTTTACTAGGGGATGACATCGGCCAACATGTCCCAAATTTTAATGCCACTATCGTCGATGATCCCTAGGAAATATTCAAAATAACCCGTTAAATCCATAGAACGACGCCTTCACTACCTTGTGACGAATTATTTCTTTAGATAGATAGATAGATAGATAAATAGATAGATAAATTCTTCATTCTATAATCCTCCTTCTAATTACTTTTATTTTTCTGTGGTCCGCCATACACCGGGTGTTAGTGTAAACACTGTGATCCTAGAAACTGTGCATTGAGACCATGAAACTGAACAACTTTCTCTTAGGAATATAAGTCGAAATATGAAAAAAATTGTTTATCTTCCCATAGAAATTGCACCAGCTGATTACGCATTTTGTATGGGAGATGAAAAATTTTTTTTTCGTATTACGACCTATGTTCCTTAGGGAAAGTTGTTCAGTTTCATGCTCTCAATGCACAGTTTCAAGGATCACAGTGTTTACACTAACACCCGGTGTATGGCGGACCACAGAAAAATAAAAGTAATTAGAAGGAGGATTATAGAATGAAGAATTTATCTATCTATTTATCTATCTATCTATCTATCTAAAGAAATAATTCGTCACAAGGTAGTGAAGGCGTCGTTCTATGGATTTAACGGGTTATTTTGAATATTTCCTAGGGATCATCGACGATAGTGGCATTAAAATTTGGGACATGTTGGCCGATGTCATCCCCTAGTAAAATAAATTAGCAAGGTATCTATTCCGAGGGAAGCAAGGAGGTCCGAAATCTTTGTGGAGGACTGTACTTTACTCTGTGGCTTTGTTGGCTATCTATCTATTACAGTTTTACCATATCGAAGCACAAGCATTCGTGATAGCTTACGGAGAGCATGTAACGTTGCACTTACATATTCTCAATAATACAATTTTAAATTAAATTAAATCAATAAAATCTCAGTATTCTAAAGCTTATTATTCAATTTATTTACAATTTTAATAAATTTTACAGTAACTTACTATTTCATATGATAGTAGTTTTTTACAACTTATTATTATACATAATAAATTTTAAAGAATATTATATTTACAATCTAATTAAATAATCTAATCTTAATAAATACAAAATTTACAAAAAACATTTTACAAATTCCTAACATTAAAAATTAATGCATACTTTCAAATTGTATTTTAACGTGCGGACAGTACTTCGAGTTGATTCGATTGTTCGTGCGCATGCGCCGGTCGCAGGCCTCGCGTTGACCGTTTTGACCTACACTCAGACAGCCGACGGCAGCGAGTTCGAGTGCCCGCGTCATTTACTTTGTGTTTAAAATCTAGCCTGTCTACTTCGGAACACTATTTTTTTTCCGAATTTAAAATATTTAAATACGATTAACTAGATTACAGTTTAAATCTTTTACGTTCTACACGGATTTTCTGACCCCGATTGGGTAAGTGGTGAACTTTGTAAATTTTATACATGAGTGTTTTTTTGAGAAGTGTAATTGTTACCAATTGTTATTTAAATCATATAGTCCCTGCTAATTGATTTGTAATTTGCTACGTCATCTTAGGAATTACGAATTTTGCTAAGATTCGTTATCGCATCAGCCAATCTCATATGCAGCTACCTACATATTTTTTTGTTTTCAATTAAAGTAATCAATTTGCAGATTTTATTTAATATTTAATTTTGTATCGCTGTTTTAAACTCATTGTAACCGATTTGATATTTTGCTTACTCATTCTAACTCCGTTCTGATTTGGAACCACCACGACATACCTACTTAACCGAAGGTCCCTATTGTCGTTGGTGGTGCCGTATTATTTCGGAGGCTTACTGACCCGTCCCGTCCGTGGCCTTCCAGGGAACTACGCTGGGGAACAGTCAGCCATTCCTGCTGCTGGTTGAATGCCAAACAGACTCTCGTCTCGGCTATCCGCTCGTTCCCACTGGAAAGCCCCACGCCCACGGAAAAGATAGACAGCGGCCGTCGCCACCGTCTACGGCATATACAGGGAAGTGCGGTAGGAAGGTAGAATCAGACTTATTAGGTACGATTATTGTAATAAATATTATAATTGGACACCCCCTTGTTTATTTTAATCATCCCCTACCCTTATTAGGGATATGATAGGCAAGGAGGGACGTCATACTGGCGCCCAACGTGGTTAAAATAAGTCTGGTTTTGCCTGGTTAGTAGGTAGTCTTATGTGTTGGTGTTGTTTTTTTATGTAAACGCTTTTTTTGTTTTTTTTTTATGTTTTTTCAGCTGATGTGTGGGTACATGCTGTTATTATTTGCTTAACGTTCTGTAATTGTTCGTTTAATCACGTTTTAATAAATATGAAATTGTAAATATTTATTTTTTGAAGCACCGTTAGCAAAAAAATTGTAAATAATAAAATTTAAATTTTGAAACTTTTAAATTTTATAGTATATCATGTCACGTGCACATTAGCTGTTGCATTTTATTTGCCCTTTTTATTTTTCGCAAGATAAAAAAAAGTTGATTTTTTTTAAGTTGGTAATATTTTGGTCGTAGTTGCAATTGACAAAACCAAGCGTACTTTTAAAGTTAATTGTAACAGAACGGAGTATCTATTACCAATTAATTATTTAAATGAATTTTTATTAACACCTATTTTTTTCTTTGCTTCATTTGTAGTTCAATCAAATTAATTTGTAGTTAAATGAATTTGTAGAATTAATTTATTAACATTGTTATCATTTTATTGTTGTTATTATCCACATTGTTCACCATTCACCCTACTCGTGACGGTTATCACGTATATAGATATATAGTTACATTTAATTTAATAGAGTTAAATCAGAAAAATGTACCCTATTAAATTTCTTGCACTGCAAAAAACGGAACTCGAGTATGAAGTGGCAATTAGGGGCACGGTGCCTGCCAATAAAGTTGTCGATCTTAGAAAACAGATTGTTAAGTTGGTGGATGACTACCCTTCTGAAGAAGTATTAGAATCTTCCTTTTCGGTCACTGACGACTTTAAGGGATGTGTAGAGGTTTTAGATAAAATTGATAAGAACCTTGAGGATCCTCAACCAGATGTTGCGCAGGTGAAACGTACAGAGAACTTATTGAATCATTTGTACCACAGAATACGTCGCATAGTTACAACTGATGATACAAAGGCAAAGTACGATGAAATCGTAACATGCTATAAAGACTTTTCAGTCAAATTTCAATCGTTTAGAGAGAAGAGTGTCGATTTCTCCTTCCACATCGCAAGAGCCTCCCTCTGAGCACTCTATGCCTGTGATCAATGTTTCTTGCGACCGTGGCAATTCCTCAGATTTAGGTAAACTCAAATTTAATGGTGAAACCTGCGTACGCGCTTTTATTGAACGCGTCTCTGAATACTGCAGTGCTAGAAATATTTCAGACGCTAAGCTTCTCTCATTTGCCACGGAGATTTTTACGGACAAAGCACTTCACTGGTATAGAAGTATAAAGGGTCAAGTGTCATCCTGGGACGACCTCAAAACCTTACTAAAAAACCGGTCAAGTGCGAGTCGGACTCGCGCGCCGAGGGTTCCGATATACCTATAGTATTTTTGGAAGCAATAAAGTCCATTTTCAGGACCGCAAAACTAAATTTGTTTGTAAAGGTTTTTTGCAGATTTCTGAAAAACTGTGCAACTTAGAAAGATCGTTTTATTTTTGCTGTAAAGTATATATAAACTTCTGTCAACTGTAATTAATTCAGATTTTTTCTTACTCAAACTTCGGAGATAAGGGGGGGGGAATGGTATTTTTCTTGACATTTTTCATCATAACTTTAAAACTAAGAAATTTAAAAAAATACAAAAATATATTTTAAAATGTACAAGTAAAGCCCTTTCATATGATACCCCACTCGACCTAGTAGCGACAATTTGAAATTTGGCCCCCCCTATTTTGGCCCCCTTTATATTAATAATCATACTTTTTTCAAAAATTTTTCTTAAAATTTTTCGGAAAGTTGTTCAGTTTCATGCTCTCAATGCACAGTTTCAAGGATCACAGTGTTTACACTAACACCCTGTATATATATTCTGTATGAGCTAGTGAAGTGTAAAGCGTATCCTAGTCGACTATACTAGTCAGTCAAAAAACTCAGTTCAGTTTTAGCTAAAATTTGTTTGCGAAAGTGAAAATATAACTTTTTTCACTTGTGGATAGATCATTAATGCTAACTTTGGAAGCGTAAATGAGCCATAATAACCTTTTATGCGTGATTTTTAACACCGTTTTTTCCTGAATGATAAGTATTTTCACCAGAAAAACTGTGGTAATATCATTTGTTAGCCCCAAGTCACATATTGCTCATAAAGAAATATAAAAATTTTACGTTTTTAGTATTTGATAAAAATCCATACATTTTGGTGTGGAGGTCCTTCGCAAGAAATTGGAAACGCTTCTATGGCTCTTTCCTTAGCAGAAAACGCTGCTACTTAACATCCTTGGTTAAAGCTCTTTTATATCTATTGCTGTCACTTACTTTGTCAACAAATAGAAAGAGTCAGCGATAGACTTTAAGGAGCTTAAACTCTAATGAGGCTTTGTGCATCTGGCGGTTAGCTGTTTCTTTAAAGACCCTTTCTTGAAACTGGTTGTAAAGTAACTGGCTCAAACTGAACCGGTACTTGTTAATTTTTGACTGTTTTTCAATTTAGTTTCGATAGTCATTTTCCGAACATCTCTATTTCATGAATTTGTTTTTTTTAAATTGTCTATGAAAGAAATCTTTTCAGTGATTGGTCCGTTGTTTTCTATCTTGTCTACGAGCGTTCGTTCTTGCACCGAAAACGCCAAAAAATACGCTTTCAAACCAAAATGGAGGATTTGTCGGTCGAGGTGTACGGTGAAAATGGTGCTTATTATAAGGTTTGTAAATTGTGAAGTACACTATAATTTCAGTTAATACATGCTAAATATATTAGTGGTTTATATATTTAATCGTTTTCTTTGATTTGTGGGACATTTTATCATATACTTTCAAAAATATTTTTCCGGGAAGATCATCGCGGCTGGAATGGACGCCATGTCCGTCTGACAGGGCGTGAATTTTCCATGTGTTTTATTTATGCCGATTTTTGTACGATCAGTAGAATTAACAACACAGAAATCTGGTCGTAATCTATGTGATTTTGTTATTTGCGGATTTTTACATATCTGACCCACTTAGCTTATTTATATCTAGCGCATTACCGAGTTGTTGAAATAGTGGAATGTACTAAAATTCTCCTGTATTTTTAGGCCATTGTCACCGACGTGCTCGACAACGAGGTTCTCGTAACCTTTGAAAATGAGTAAGTTGTAATTTTTGAAAATTTTTTGTTGTTTCAATTTGGTAAGGTGTATTCAATTTTTGTTGGTTTTTTTGTAGCTGGCAGCCAGAGTCGAAGTTTCCGTTTTCTCAAGTGTTCCTTCCGCCGAAAGACACTGGCAAGCATACAGAGTTTGTGGAGAACCAGGAGGTGGAAGTATTCGCTAGGTCCAATGAGAAGGAGGCTTGTGGCTGGTGGACTGCTAATATCAAGGTATAGAGTTTCACCCGCGTACTTGTGAGGCGGATAGCATGACATGCACATATTATTTACTAATCCTTACAACACTCCAGTCAATATTATGTATGATTGACTTGTATGTAAATAAATAGTACCTACTTGAATACTTCATAATATTTATTGATTTGCAAATAAAATGCAGCTTTATGATTTGGGTTGTTTATAACACACATTAAAACAGAAAACACTAGGATTTGGTTTTTACTATATTTTGATACCTTCAGATTTATGAGCCTTTCTAGTAATTTCCATAAATTTCCCTAATCTGCTGTTTGATAGCTGATTGATTGATATTGATACCTTCCAATAGGTAATAATAAATTAACAAATGAAGTAGCACAACAGCTTTTTCACTTAAAGAGTAAACTAAAATAATAAAACAAACAATATTATTTCCATTGACCCCTTTGATTATTACTAGTTATTATAGCTTTATTTATCCTTGCACTAAGTACATTTCTTAAATATATATTTTTATGGATGTAGTTTATTGCATGGCCGCTGTAGGGTAGAAAGCCTCCTCCATATTTTCTATGTTTGTCTGTCTTGAGCTGTGATCATCCAGTTTTTTCCAGCTGTTTTTACAATGTTGTCCACCCATCTTTTCCTTTGCCTTCCTTTTTGTCTTTTCCTAGTGGGGCCAAGCCACTTCATTGTTTGTAATGTCCATCTGTTATCCTAGTGTGTAGCTAGGTGGCCTGTCCACTTCCAGGCATGTTGTAGTGCATCCTTGAGTTTTGTTTTGTTGCATATGTCTACATTTCGTGATTTATCTATTCTTCTCAATTTCAGGATACTTCTTTCCATTGCATCCCTTTGTATTACCCCAGGATAACATTTACCAAAGCTATATGAAGTACCTACAAAAAAGAAAATATTTTCCAAAGTTTTTCATATACATTTTGTGTTCTTTTTATTATTATTGACACTGGCTCTTATTATAAATAACACCAATTTACAAAAATTTTACATAAATTTACACATTCAAAAGATAATGAATGTTTATTTACATTATGTAAATACCGAAACTAACAGATCATACCTATTTGTGTTTATGCATAAGAACTTGCATTATTGTTCAAGCAAATGTAACTGAATTATTTTTAAATTTTACAGTGTTTTAGGAACATAAATCTTATATTACTAATTTAATTTTTATATTACGTAGGTATAAAATAAACAACTTTTTCTTCTCTGACAGCCCTGTTGTTAGTTGTGTCAGTTTGTCCTTTGGCAAATGCCACCTCTAGAGTTTGCCATAATTTTTTGTTAATGGCCTTCCTTCTCCATGTTGTTCCAGCCAATTCTCTAATTTCATCCTGCCATCTTTTTCTTCGTCTCCCCTTCATAGAATATACCTAGTATCCAGAACATATCTAGTTTGAAATACAACAAAAAGAAAACACCAGACCTTGCATAGAAAGAAACTGCATCTGCTGATAGTGCTTTTTGTATGGGAAAGTCAATCATACAATCTTAAATTACACTGAAATTATACACACATGTTCCTGAGGATATGCATTAATTTTTTGAGCAAGTTCAGTTAACGAAACTGTAAAACTTTCTCTAAGAAACAGGTTGAAATACAAAAAAACTTAACTGCCATACAACTGAATGTGCTCTTAAAGTTAATGCATGAAAAAAAAAATTTTATATGGGAGGGCTCAAATTTTTTATTCGTATTTCAACCTATGTTTTTTAGGGTAAGTTGTACAGTTTTGTTAACTGAATGTGCTCTTAAAATTAATGCATATCCTCAGGAACATGTTGTATTAGTCCCTAAGGTCAGTTTTTATTTAGTGCTAATTTCAAACATAAGTGACCATTGAGACCAGTTTTGACCCTAACAGAAAATAGCTGTTTTATTCTGATTAACATAAACTTGTGAAGGCCCTACTTGTGTGTGACACCCTTGAATTATTATTTATTACTGTTCTGAATAGATTCTTAATATTTACCTAAGGAATGGGACTTATTGCTTACAGCACTAGGTCTCAATTCCACTGGAGTTTGAATAAGTTGGTTTCCTAAAAAAGTATGATATTATTCATATAGTCATGATTTCATTGTCTTATGACAGGTTATTGCCATTATCAAAATATTATTTTTAACAAAAATATTAAAATAATTTTTTTAGAATAATTAGTATCTTAATAATAATGGTGGTGGTGGTGGTTTCCTACATGCAAAGGTTGTCTGGAAGAGATCGCTCCCAGCGATAAGACCGCCTTTGTCACCCTAGATTTAAGACTCTTTTGTAATTGTTAATGTGTTCTGTGTGTGACAATAAAGTGTTTATCTATCTATCTATCTAATGGTCTAAAAATTAAAATATTCCTAAAATCATAAGAGATATATTTCGCCTCTTGCTTGAGTTGCAAGCACCATGATCACGGGTGAACTTGAGACTGTGGGTAGTTAAACTATTGACAGACATTTTTGTCTACCCTCATTCCCTTTCTTTCATGCTGGGTACTCGCTTTAAGACAACAAACACTACATAAGCTCACAAAAATCCTATTGTAATAAATAATTTGTATTGATTATTTTCAGATGATGCGGGGTGACTTCCTTGTGATTGAGTACTTGGAATGGGACAATTGCTACACGGAGATTGTGCCGAAGGACCGATTGCGAGTCAAGACTCCGAAGACCCCCATCGACAAGAACACCTTCCACAAGTTTGAGATAACCGTGCCCGAGGAACTTAAGGACTAGTGAGTCTTAACTTTTTTTTATTCTAGAGCAACCTGATGGTACAGTTGAGACCACATGAAACTTGACAAATTGAAAGAAAAGGAAAAAAAAATATTTTGAATTAGTTTTGTATCATTCTTATTTCAATAGCCATAGGAGCTTGAGTCACACTGTGTTGTCGAGTTTTATCTGCTTTTAACTGTACACACTTTCGCCTTTCATAGACATTTGTAACACAAGGGTTCTGGAGCGTTTCGGGCCATTCAGATGTGTCCCCATGTCGTAACTCGGTCGGAAACAGGAGGACATATACTTCACCCTGAGTATGCCCGAACTCTCGGTCCTAGGCAGATCGTCGGCTTCTTTGAAGCTTTTGGTGTAGCTAACGAAATTAGTATAAAGGGTTGGCTACAATAGATCAATGCAGGTCGCAGTGGTCGTTGGAAACTAGGAGCCCGGCCCCTTTACCCTCAAAACATAAACATGTCGTAACTACCAGGGAGAAATGCAGGAGAAGTTCGTACCAAATAATGCAAGTGCACAAGAGAAACAAAATCCCTAACCGCGTCGCAACGCCATTTTTCAACTCTTAGTGATGTGGTTGGAATTGAACCTCTCCCCTCCGCGTTTGGTGGTAGATAACTATTTGCTGTACCCTCTGGAATCGATTTACTAGCTACGTCGGTCATTCCACTTCTTTTATTTGGGCAATTGGTCCTTGCCTCTAGAAAACCTTAATATCCAATCGGATCAAAGAAAATTTTGATATTTGATCTCATCATCATTTGATTATGGAGAATCTATTAAAAATGTTTTGTATTATTCAAAATTATGCATTATGACAACTTAAAATTTAGACACACAACCATTCCTGTCAATCTCATAAACACCGGCTCAGAAAAAGTTAACATGTAAAAAAACCGTCCAAGTGCGAGTCGGACTCTCGCACCGAGGGTTCCGTACCACCACATAATATTAATTGTATTAGTTGAAATTTCAGTAACTTACTGTGCAAAATTTTTTGTGTCCGACTCGCACTTGATCAGTTTTTATTATTAGTTCTGTTGTTATTTTATAGCTTATCCTATCCTACTTCCTATTATCGTATCCTATCCTACTAATATTATAAACGCGAAAGTATGTAAGTATGGATGGATGTTTGTTGCTCTTTCACGCAAAAACTACTGAATGGACTTTAATGAAACTTGGCACACATATAGGTTAGGTCCTGGAATAACACATAGGCTACTTTTTACCGCGGGAAAACACTTCATTCCCATGGGAAAACGCATTGGCTGGCAAATGGCTGGACCTAGAGACTTGAAATTTTGCACGTAGATACCTTATACAGTGTAGGCATCCACTAAGGAAGGATTTTGCGAAATTCCACCTCTAAAGGAATAAAATAGGGGATGAAAGTTTGTATGAAAGTCTGTCAGTTTTGAAGTAAGGATCTTCAAAATTTGTATTTAGGTTGATGACTAAAAATGAAGTAATATGTGTGTCAGGGTTTTTGAAAATTCTACACCCTAAGGGGTGTAAAGAGGGGTGAAGTTGAAAATCCTTAATTTTTAAAGTAAAATTCACTAAATTTACTATTTACGCATTAAGGTTGTAATTCTGTGGAACGTATATCACTGTTATTGAAATTACACCCCAAACTCCATCCGAAATTCAACCCCTAAAAGAGGAAAATGGAGTAAAAAATTCTAAAAATCAATATGGGTATCGTTTGTATGGTTTATCGGGTCACCGGATTACAAAAACTACAACAATTTTGAAATCCAACGTGGTGGACGTGATATACCATCATCCCCTGGAGATGGGGCTGGGGTGCGATAGGGTTGAAATGTCTAAAGTCAACATGGGTGTCGTTTGTATGGTTTATCGGGTCGCTGATTACAAAAACTAAAAAAAATTTAAAATCCAACGTTGTGGACGTGAAATACCATCATCCCCTGGGGATGGGGTTGGGGTGCGATAGGGTTGAAATGTCTAAAAGTCAACATGGGTGTCGTTTGTATGGTTTATTGGGTCGCTGATTAAGAAAACTACAACAATTTTAAAATTCAACGTCGTAGACGTAAAATACCATCATCCTCTGGGGATGAGGTTGGCGTGCGATAGGGTTGAAATTCTAAAAATCAATATGGGTGTCGTTTGTATGGTTTTTCGGGTCTCTGATTACGAAAACAACAACTATTTTGAAATCTAACGTGATGGTCAGGATAGGGATAGGTTATAGGGAAAGGAATAGGACAGGGGCGGGACGGGGACGGGAATGCGGACGGGGATGCGAACGGGGATAGGAGTAGGATCTGCCAATACGAGATCATGGATTTTTTTACTTTCGAGCGGAGCGAGAAAGGTATTGTATTCGTGAAAAAAAAAGTTTTTCTAATTTTCTCAAAAATGTGTTCTATATCACTTATACATCATAAAAAACAAGTCTCCCAAAAATGTCCGTCCGTCGGTCGGTCGGTCCGTCGGTCGGTCCGTCAATCGGTCGGTCCGTCGGTCGTTCGGTCCGTCGGTCGGTCTGTCCGTCACGCTTTGGCCTAGCGGCTAAACGAATGGTCCGATTGACACCATATTTGGAATTTAGGAGTTTTATACAAATCCATCGAAGGGTTCTAAGTGGTTTCTGGCTGGCTGTCATTTTGAGGGATGCTGTCATACAACGAAAATGATAAATTATAATTTTCTCAAAAACGGCTCATAGAATCTTGATGAAACTTTGCATGACCAAGCATCTCCATGTAAGATATCTTGCGCCAGTATCAAATGATCTGTGTAATTTCATATAAGGGGTGTTCCTGTACCACCAAATCGTAAATATGTGATTTACCCAAAATTGGTTCCATCGAGTTTATTAAAATTTTCCTGGATTGGTTGTCTACCTGACTGGATATTCTTTATGATTTTTTGAATAAAATTTAGTACACAGGGTGTACCAAAAACTGAAAGGGCTTGCTCAGTAGAGTAAATTGAACAATAATCCATAAGGAACATGTGTTGGGACATTAAAAAAATCTCCATTCAAGTATCCTACGGTAGTATCTATTGATCTTTGAAAATTCATATAAAGGGTGTTCCAGTACTACCAAAAGTTAAACATGTGATTTACTCGAAATCGTTTGTTTGTTTGTTTTAATGTTTGACAATTTGAATTCTGAATTGATCTGTATATTTCATTCGAACATTTTTTTGAACAAACTCGTTGAACCAATTGTTGACGGTGGCCATCGATGGAGAAGAGTCACCGTACACAGCATCCAAGCGCTCTTTGATTTCGATGCGCGTTTTCCCTTCCAAAAATAGGAATCGAATCACCGAACGATATTGCTCTTTGCATTTTTGTAAAACCGATCGACACGTTCGCTTCCATAAGTTGTCAAATTAAAACGAATGAAGGGATTGGAATGAAAATTTGAAAAAAGAATAATAAAAGAATGTGCTACACTGTGGTAAAACTCTTTTGAAACTACAGCGCCCTCTGGCGATGAGGCTAGGTACTTATTGAATGCACCTCGTATCAATAAGGTTCCGTTTTAGGTGGTAACTGCACCTTGCGACTCCCGTGTGTATGCGGTTAAGCGTCGACTATAGTTTTCGGTTCTTCCTAAAAGCAGTTTGAACGACGGAAGGGTCTGAGATTAAAAATTTTTCGTGCGGAATACCTGCACTACGCCACTGATTAGTCCATTCCTCTCTAGGGTCCAGGTTGTTGTTGTTGCTGGACTCTGATGTCCGTCCAGATTGGTCTGTGAGAGAGAAGCCGCTGGGGAGGAATCTGTTGTAGAGTCTTTTTGATTGGCAATGGCTGAGGGTGGTCTGTAAACGCTCTCTCCCATTCGGAGGTTGCTGCTAGTTCGCGTCTTATCCCCGGCGGAGCGATATGTGATAGTATGGGGAGGCAAGGAACTGAAGTGGGTCTGAGTGTGCCAGTTGTTTTACACATCACCCTGTTAAGTTGGACGTCCACTTTCTTGGTATGGGCGCTGCGATACCAGACGGCGGCGCAGTACTCTGCTGTGAAGTAGACCAAAGCTAGTGCAGAGTCTGCAGAGGTGTGTAGAATATCAGCCCGAGGGCCCCAAGTTGTTCCTGCCAACCGGTCGATCAGGTTTGCCTGCGTCTTCACGTTTTGGGCAACGGCCTCAAGGTAGTTTCGGAAAGTTAGGGAACGATCAAGAACTACGCCAAGGTATTTTGGTAAAAAGTTGTGGTTGGGTAGTTCTCATTTTTGGGTCAAAAAATTTATAAAAAATGAAAACGTCTTTTTTATAAAAATTATGTAGGATCTTATTAGTTTAGGTCTCACTGTATTACAAAAAATGTTCGCCGACCTTGCAGCAGCTCCTACAGCCCCTGCAGCTTAGCATGGAAAATAAATTAATTCCATGGAAGTGACAATCCTTTCATTAATGTACTCTGTAGTGAGATATGACAAAATAGATACGCAAATTCTGGTCTATATGTATCTCTTCGAGAATTTTAAAATGCTTTTCGAGCTTTAGTATCTAAAATAACAAGAAATAAGTGAAGTAAGTATCATACAATTTTGTCCCTTCCGTGGACCTGAGGAAGTGACACATCCATGGAAATGACCGTAAATCTCATACATTTTTGTCCACGGGAACATGGAAGTGACGCCATGGAAGTGACATTTTTACTTTGTTTTGTACGATACTAAACCCCAAAAGCAGGCACGACTAAGCGAATTCGCCAAAGTATTTTTGATGTGATAACGCATTCAAACGACCAAACTAAAATAAATAATTGAAAGGTACAGCTCTGATGAACAACAAAATTGTGACCACTTATGCTTGACGAGTAGTGAGAATAGACATTCAAAATTTTTTTCCCGTAAACTACACGCCGCAGCAAAAGATTTATAACTGAATCAAAATATGATAAATCAATCCTTGTCTATGCGTATTTGCGTTTGAATACACGCACGATGATATTTATGTTACGACCAGTGTGACACACGTCCATGGAAGTGACCAAAAACTAAATCACTAACTTTAAGTCAGCAGTCCAAACATTTACTTGACGTTTTAGATGCATATGCTTGTGTATTTATAAAGTAAATATATTCTCAATAATATTGGCATTCTTTTTTTCCATATTTAGTCAACCAGATAAAGCACAGATTTTTTTTCTTCACTTAGACTGTCTAGTCACACCCACGGAAGGGACATTTTTGATGATTAAAATATTTATTAAAAAATAACTATCCATTATATCTATCTATTTATTTATTAAATTTATAGTATTTTATCTATTCTTTCATAAAACAAAGCACTATTTCGATATTTAGCTACTGCAGCTCAGAAAAATAGCAGTCACAGTCAGTTTTTAGCAAATTGAGAATTACCCAGTTGAACCTTCCCCACAGAAAGTGACTTGCAGTTTCCCCTTAGCTAGGCTGTTTGATAAATGAAACTCGCCGACTTCCGTCTTTTTTGGGTTTGGGTATAGACCCCAATCCATGTAGTAAGCATTCAGCTTTTTAAGATCATTTGAGAGTATGTCTTCCTAGTCTTCAAATTGATTGCCTTGATAAGCGAGACCAAGATCGTCAGCATAAATTATCTGGTTTTGTTTATGCATATTGTGTGGGTTGTAAAGTCGATGACCGACATCACAAACCCTGGTGTCAGAGTTGTTGAGCCACCAAAGGCCTCTGATATGGCTTATTAACGACTACATCTCTAGATAACAGTCAGGCCCAACGGCTTAACTAAACTGGGGAGGTTGCACAAAGGGATTTTTTTTTGACAGTGTCCCCACCAGGAATCGAACCCAGAACCTCTGGATCGAGAGCCGAGCGCTCTAACCACTAGACCACAGAAGCCGTTGTATTGATGGCATATCACTTGTATAAACATTCATTAGCAGGGGAGCTAGCAGAGAACCTTGTGGCAGCTCATGATGTCAGATGTCATCCAAACTTTTCAAGCGGCTCTTACTTTTAATTTGCATGCTATTGTATTAAGGCTGAATAGATACAATTGATACTTAAAATATACACCTGTTTAAACCAAATAAACATATTCATTCATGTTTGAGGCTTGTATGTATAACAATTTAATGTGTAGGAGGTGTATAAATCTATAGATGAGTTTTATTTGCTCTAAAAGAAGCAGTTCGAATGTGCACTTCTTAGTACAGATGAGCTCTATGTAATTCCCTGCACAAGTGTCAAGACGTTAGAATGTTAGTGCCATTTGAAAATTATCTAGAGGGATCGCTAATGAGGATCGCGATTACAAACATTTTTGGTAGGGCTTTTGTGCAAAGTCCATCTGGGAAAGTACCCATACTCATTTATTCATAACAATATTATTATCAATGTTGCTTATAACTAGTGTAAGTCTACCAAGGAATAATTTAAAAACTTTTAACATAAAAAAATTAACAATAAAAATTAATAATACTGAATTCATTAATAATTAAGTTTAATTATTATTAAATTTAAAGTCATTTATAATTATTATTCAATTATTACCAATCACCTAGTAGGTACTCACTAACAGTGTAGAATCCTTCTCCACCACTTCTTTAGTCTAGATTTACCACCCCCTTACCTTTTTCTGCCGTAAAGCAGCACTGTTTGCACTGCTGTGTTTCGGTTTGAAGGGTATGGGAGCCAGTGAAATTACCGGCACATGAGACATACCATTTTAGTTCTTAGGGTGGGTAACGCGCTTTGCTATCCTATTAGTGTAAAATTATTTCATAATAAGGCAGTGGGTGTCATGGGCGGTGGTGACCTCTTACCATCAGGTGGCCCACCTGCTCGTTTTGCCACTTGTCATAAAAATTAAAACAACATCCTTCCACTCAAACTCAAAATCATTTAATCATTGTTGGATATTAAAATATCTTAATGACGTCAGCTGAACTACATCGCTTCACAAACAAAGTGGCGCCATGGTGGGAAAAAAGAAGCGACAGTAAAAACCCACGCGCTCTTTTTAATATGTTTGAATGTACAGGATTGGTACAATACGTCAATTTGAATGTTGAATTAGCCTGTTAGAACCGTAGCCATCCCATGGATTTTTCTCTTCTAGATAATCTGATATTTTATAATGACCTTTCTTATACAATTTTTGCACTTGGAGCGGTCTGTGGATGTCTGTACAGCCCGGAGGAGGCTGCCACCCACTTTGCTCATCATGCCCATCTTGCGGGTGTCCTTGGCGCGTTTTCCTTCTCCTCTCTACACTGTTTGGGAGACCAGACCGCATATTATGTCGAAATAACCGTTAGCTATATTTTTGGAAAAAATTCAATATCAGGCCAAATTTTTGTAAACGGCCTTTAAATGTAATTTTAAGAGACAATATTTTTGAATCCACCAAAATTTCAAACTGAAAGGTACAGACAACGACAGGTCAAGCTTGACACTCGCAGTGCGACTCTAGCTCGTACGTCTATAGAATTAAGAACGGTACAAAGTTCAATGTGCCAAGCTTGATGTGCTCTTGACTGTACCAAAAAAAGTTATATCCCGATAATGGCACAATTTTGCAGCAATAAAGCTATCACCGATATTATCGTGAAAATGTGTCTATGTTCTGTTCACCATATTTAAGCAAAGAAATCGAAATCCACCAAATATATAAACGGGAAACTAATTATACCCCTCGCAATCCTTTGTTTTTACGATACGTGTTTACAATTATTACTTAAGAGGATATACTCGTATGTGAAAAGATAGTTATAGTGGGCGCAGTCTTTTCGCTTGAGAGAAAGAGATAAAGTGCTCAATCCGCAATGCATTAGATATAATCAAATTTTGCATTAAACACAAGATTTCTCTTAAATAACATATTTTTCTTAAATTTAATTATGATACACTTTTTTCGTTTATTTCAACAGTTACCACCACATTTTGCAGCTATGTCAAAAGCAATCGACTAAAGCTGTCAGAAAAAAACAAGTTTGTAAAACAATGTTATTATTTCCGTCAAATATACTCTGCTTTTAGTGTCATGGCTGCAAAATAAATTGGTAACTGTTGGGATAAACCCAAAAAAATCGAGTATACTCGTACATATCTATATGAGGTACTACACGTTTTTATCCACAATACTCATACAGGAAAGCTTAGTCTAGCTAGTCAGTAAGAAATAACCACATTTTCAACACTTTTACATAAATTTTTAGGTTACTAGTCACACCGACAAAACCCCACCGACTTTCGTGAAGGTATAGATGTCGCAGGTAAATTGTATAAGTCGTCGTTTCACAGTTTGCCTTGGCATTCTACAAAATGCCAAGAAAAAATTAATTTGTCATTTTATATCATCATCATCATATCAGCCGAAAGACGTCCACTGCTGGACATAGGCCTCCCCATGAGGCCTATGTCATTTTACATAATGCCGCGGAATTTCACAAAATAGCGCGTAATTCGTTTCTGGCACTCATCGGCCGCTGCCGCGGCACGCTGGTATCGCTCGCTCAGCTCGTGCGTTGTGGTCTAAGGCCATGTCCCGACTAGGCGTACAGTGAGCCGACCGACTCGCGGCGTATCGGTCGCTCACTCAATTCGTTCCGTCGGCGTAGTGAGCTGACTGAGCCGCCGACCGGGAGCATAGTTCGCGGCGACTCAGCTGCTCACTGAATGTATCCGCAAACGTTACGCCGGCGTAGCGCCGCAAACTGCGTACAGTAAACGGCGCGTAATTCGTTTCTGGGACTCACAGGCCGCTACCGCGGCACAGTCGCTTCGCTCGCACGGCTCGTGCGTTGTGGTCGACAGATAACCTAACCCAACCTAACCGACCCCTGCTCGGGATCGCTTAGGTTGGGTTCATCGTGGCTAACGAACCTAAAATGTACCAGTGATCTAAACCCGTTTACAATCTACCGGCGTCGTTTTACAATTTGCCGACCGTTTACAGTTTGCCCGCCGTTTGGAAACGGCGAATTATTCGATTTGCCTGCGACATACAGACTTAATAATGGTTACCTGATCTCAAGGCCTAGTAACTTACACTTGAGCTATTTTTAGCGCACTCAACGCTGCCGCCGCTAAGGTCAACGACCCGAATGTTGGGGTTGTTGTTTGTTTCTTTTGATTTATACTGCGGCATGCCGTATTGGATATTTGGATTGTATCGTATAAACGAGAATGATATTCTTAAAAGATTGATGTCACATGTGACAAATTAAGTGGTTTCAACATTAATAATAAATGGTACAGCAGCACTGCACTTACTTTTCTCGCAATACTCAAGAAAAACTATCAACCGCAAACTTAAATTTGTAATGCCATACACATAGTATGGAAATACAAACTTTTATTTACGTTTTTCCAAAAAATGTTCGAATGAAATATACAGATCAATTCAGAATTCAAATTGTCAAACATTAAAACAAACAAACTTCAAACGATTTCGAGTAAATCACATGTTTCACTTTTGGTAGTACTGGAACACCCTTTATATGAATTTTCACAGATCAATGGATACTACCGTAGGATACTTGCATGGAGATTTTTTAATTTCCCAAAACATGTTATGGATAATTGTTCAGTTTAGTCTACTGAGCAAGCCCTTTCAGTTTTTGGTACACCCTGTGTACAAAATATTATTCAAAAAAATCATAAAGAATATCCAGTCAGGTAGACAACCAATCCAGGATTAATATTATAGAAAATTGTAATAAAATTAATGGATCCAATTTTGGGTAAATCACATATTTAAGATTTGGTGGTACAGGAACACCCCTTATATGAAATTACACAGATCAATTGATAATGGCGCAAGATATCTTACATGGAGATGCTTGGTCATGCAAAGTTTCATCAAGATTCTATGAGCTGTTTTTGAGAAAATATCGATTTTTCATTTTCGTTGTATGACAGCTACCCTCAAAATGAGAGCCAGCAAGAAACCACTTAGAACCCTTCGATGGATTTGCATAAAACTCCTAAATTAAAAATGTGGTGTCAATCGGACCATTCGTTTAGCCGCTAGGCCAAAGCGTGACGGACAGACCGACGGACGGACATTTTTGGGAGACTTGTTTTTTATGATGTATAAGTGATATAGAACACATTTTTGAGAAAATTAGAAAAACTTTTTTTTTCTCGCTCCGCTCGAAAGTAAAAAAATATACTTATGCAACAACCCTAGTCCTGCGACTTGAGAAAGTCGCAAAGAAATATTGTTTTCTTCCCATGCTAACATTTTGTAAACAAGGCCAGCTAAAAATATAATATTTTAAAAAAATTATCCCTGATTCTTCTTCTTCTTATCTTATCTAGCCTATAATGTCCCACTGCTGGGCAAAGGCCTCTCTCTCTTCCCTCCATTGGTCCCTATCTAAAGCCCGCTCTTGCCAGACCTTGCAAAAGGTGTCAAGTTCATCGCGCCATCGGCGCCTTGGTCGGCCTCGACGCCTTTTGTCGGTTTGCGGCTGCCAGGTGGTAGTGGTCTTCGCCCATAGGTCCGGCGACATACGGGACACGAGGCCTGCCCAGTCCCATTTGAGCTTGGCGGTGGTATAGGCTACGTCGGCTAATTGTGTTGTAGACCGCAGTATGGTGTTTCTGACGCAGCAGCATACTGCGCTCCATTGCTCGTTGGCAAACCGTGAGCCTGGATCTTTGATTTTCTGTCAAAGACCAAGCCTGTGCACCGTACCTCTCTTTATCCCTGATTCATAGATATAAAAATATTCCTTTTGAGAAATTATAATGATCAGTTCAGAGTGAAAAAAAAAATATGTAAATGCGAAAGTATCTCTCTGTTTCTGTCTGTTACGCTTTCATGACGGCTGAACCTCTGAACCGATTTTATTGAAATTTGTTTGTTATGGGAAAGGTCGCGGGCAATAGCCAGTCTATTACAATTTTGTTTTAGATTTATATTCCGCTACGACGCGAAGGCGTGAAGACTTATTCGGGTTTGCTTTATGGTTATTAGCGCGTGTCATCGTTTCGACATCTTTACTAACACAGTCTACGCACGCTGTACAGTCAACGACAGCACAAGCTTGACACTCGCTGTGCGACTCTAGCCCGTACGTCTATTAAAATAAGAACGGTACTAAGTCCAATGTGTCAAGCTTGATATGCTTTTGACTGTACAAGGTGCAACAGATAGGTTGATGCAAATTCTGGATGTAAATTTTCTCATGAAATAGATAATTTTTACTTGGCTTAAAAATAATAAAACTTCACATAGAAACTACATCAGCTGATATATTGCGCATTTTGTACGCAAATTATTTTTTTTTTATGTTGGACTACCCCTTAGGAATAGTTTCTTTGTTCATATGTAGAAACTACGTCAGCTGATAGCACATTTTTAAAAAAAAAAATTTTTTAGGGATCCGTACCCGAAGGGTCCAAACGGGGCCCTAGCTATTGTTCGTCGTCTGTTACACAGGTTTTACAGCCAAACGCTTGGAGCTACAGTCTTAAAAATTTCAGAGTGTTAAACGTCTTGTTGACTCGAAAACACAAATTGTCAAAAAATATCTTTAAATCAATGAAACTGAACAACTTCCCCAAAGAAAAAATTTTGGGAAATGAAAACATTTTTTGATGTCCATACAAATTGCTCACTCTAATCGAACAGTTTCTATGGAAAGGTAAAAATATTTTTTCATTTCCCAAAAATTTTTCTTTGGGAATGTTGTTCAGTTTCATTGACTGGGCTTTTCGGTACACTGTCCCTTACACCCTATATTACTTGACTACTTTGAAGAACACTAGTTTCTTTAGTAAATAAAATCTTTTCTTAGAATTCCCTCATATCATAAATATCGCAAGAAAGTGTGCGACCCGCGACGCGGGGTGATCGACCTAATTCACGTTACGTCGCACATTTATGTGTGGGCGGCGGTCTGATTCACATTGCAAGGAAATTGGAACAGATATAATATTATAAACGAGTGTAGATTTCCTGGTTTTTACCAAAAAATTATCTATTTGATATTATATGGACGCTTTGTGGCTTTCAGCAATGGCCAAGTGCGTGTCGGACCACGCGTAGAGTAGGGTAGCGTAGTAAAGTTGCTTTTAGAATTATTGTTGTTAAGCACGATTTGAGTTTTCTTCCAACGAACAGCGAGGTCCAGCGCCCGATTGCTATTGATATTTCTATTATGTTCAGTTTTTCGACTATAATTCCTAAACCTGTAAGCCTGATAAGGAAACGAATAAGTAATTTAAAAAAATAAATAAATTATAATGGTATACAGTTATAGATTATGTAAATATAATCAGTTTGCATGTTTCTTTCCTAAACACGTGTTAAAAATGTTTCATTTGGAAGCCACAGGGAATTGTTTTCTTTGTACATCTACCACACGGAGGAGATACAGTTTCTGTTTTTGGTTCTTATGTAATACTTGCTTTGAATTTCTGGATTAATGTGATTCCATGCTCTGCACAGTCATTTACTGCTATTATTCGAAAAGCGTTCTCATTTATTTCGATGTAAATTCCCATGGCCATTTTGAGAGATTTTTAGCCAGAAATGCTGCTGATACGGATATACGTCTTGACAGCACTACCGTACCTAACATACAATTAATATCCCATAGGAAAGAGCACTTTCGGTTTTTCTCGTTATTGTAATTTTTCCGGAAAACTTTTCGATTGTTTTAAAACAAACATTGTCCTGAAGGTTAGGAACTAGTGATGGGCCGACTATGGGGTTTGCCGATCAGCCGACTAGTCGGTTTTGATATTGCCGGGATAGTCGGCCGACTAGTCGGCAGTGCCGATCATCCTTATTTCGTACTTGATCCCAGATATAATCTGCATTTTTTTTGAGCCGCAATATAAATTATCAATGAGGTTACAATTTTTACCAGAAGTTTTAAAGATTCCTTGAGCAACGATGATAGTGATGCACAGCTTATGTCATGGCTAAGGACAGAACATAATAAATATTCAGATCCTTTTTTTTATTTCGTACTTTTACTGCCTAATAATCGGCGCAGTTTTTACCGATTAGTCGCCGACTAGTAACCGACTGTAAAATATGCCAAATAGTCGGTTTTATCGATTGGTCGGTGTATAGTCGGCCCATCTCTATTAGGAACACAACAAAAAAAGAATCGACTAAATCTGTCGAGCCGATCTACCGAGACGCTCCGTCGTGGGTACATAATTTATTTTATAGGAAACATCCCAATAAGTATGTGTTGCAAGGTCCACACCCTGGATACTACTTACAATGAGCGGGAATTTGAAATTGGAAGCGCGTGTAGGCCTGCACATTCAATACGACTGACCCGCAGGAGTACCGGGCGGGGAGCGGAGGTGCGGGGTGGTGCGCTGCCCCTTGCGCGTAAAAGAGTATCCGTTCTGTATGATAGTACTATTAGGCTTCCCGCACACGACCGAGAATCGGTGACCGATTTTTTGTCGGCATCCCGCTCTGACGTGTTATCACCTGATTCTTCCGCCCTTGTCTTGGGCGATAATCGGCCACCGATTCTCGGTCGTGTGCGGGAGCTCTTACACAGAGCAGTAAATACATCGTCTCGCGGTGCCCGCTACTACAGACGGCAGTAATAACATGCCGCGTACGGGCATTAAGTGCCAGTAAGCTGCCTAGTGGCCGCCAGTTGCACGTTGTGATAGCGATAGAAATGCCAAATTTCGACATGATTTGGTGTTAAAATCAAAGAACATACGTGAATAAATGAAATTCTGGTGTATCTTATTCATTGTTTGTGAAGCGATGTAGTTTAGCTGACGTCATTTTTATTTTATTTTATTTTATTTTACTTTTATTGGAAAACCAACAGCGTTACATCTAAATTAAGCACAGAGTTTAAAAACATAAAGCCAATTATAGGTTTTCACAAATAAAAAACAACATAACTATACAAATACAAAATACAAATACAAAATTTATTTATTAATCAAAAGGACTTAGGTTATCTTACATTAACAATAATCTTAAAAATAGGCATGCTGTACCTGAATATAAGATGGTGGAATCCTAATTCCTAAACTAGGTAAAAACCTGTAACTTAGGGATCAGTGATTGTCTGACGTGCAGTCGTGGGACGTCAACATACCAATATCCTATATGGGCAAAATTTAAAAAGGAAGGAGAAATTATATAAAGTTAATACGTATATATATTTAAATGTACATTAATAATTAATAAATTAATTATAATTATAATATAATCATATTATCAAAAATAACCATTTATTTTATGGAAGCGTGACTCTGCATGTGTGTGTGTGTGTGTGTGTAAGCGTGTGTTAGTGAGTGCGTGTGTGTGGGTCTGTAAGTCTGCTGTTTTTGGGAAGGTATGTCTACATAGGTTAGAGTGAATTATTTAGTCAGTACATCCTCGGTTTGTGTATAGTTGTAATTAAGAAGTAACTTTTCGATTTTAGTTTTAACTTCATATTTACTTAGATTGTAGATATTAATAAGTTTATGTATTGTGTTATATATATGGGAGTTAAGAATAAAGTATTGACGAGCAGCAAAAGATGTCTTATGAGTGTCAACAACACAAATGTCACGACTAGTTCGTTTGTTAGGGTCAGGAGAAGGTGGGTTTTTAATGTGTCTGCGTAGGGTAGCTCGGAGCACAAAAAGCTGTCTTACAGTCAAGACTTTCACTATAGAATATAGATCTGAGGTTGGAAACCTGAAGGGTTTTGAGAGCATAACTTTCAATACAGCTCTTTGGGCTCTTTCTAGCTGTAGCATAGATGTTTTAACTGCACCCCCCCATACCGGAATGCAATAGGTAAGTAACGATTGACAAAGAGCGGTGTATACTAGTTTAAGAGTCTCACGATCAGCTGACTGTCTTAGGGTCTTAAATATATATATTAAACGACGAGTACGAGCCGTAAGCGCGTCCAGGTGCACATTCCAGTTCAAATGTTGGTCTAGATGAATACCGAGATACTTGAGGTGAGATGAGCGCGAGAGGGTGAGACAACTGCAGTCGGATGAAGAGAGAGAACAGGTATGTGCTTTAATTGACATTGATTGAGGTAGCTGATTAGTTGACCTGATTGAGAAGGGTAAATATTTGGATTTTTCGATGTTCAGTGTAAGGAGGTTGGTTGACAGCCAGCTGTACATTATTCGAAGAGCATATTCTGCATTTTTTATTGCGCTGTGCCAATCAGCACCCTGTGCTATCAAAGCCGTATCATCAGCGTATGTAAAAATCTCGCAGTTAGGTATAGACAAAGTGCATAAGTCATTTATGTAAATTTTGAAAAGAGTAGGTCCTAATATTGAACCTTGAGGTACTCCACAGGTAATTTGTTCGTCTGAGCTTATTTGATTTTCAATTTTGACGCACTGTGATCGGTCAGAGAGATAGTCTCTGAACATTTCCAGTGCGATTCCGCGAACGCCAATATAGTTTAATTTAGAAAGGAGACTGGGGACATGGACAGTGTCGAAAGCTTTAGCCAAATCTAAGAAGACACCAATGCACTTATTTTTGCTGTCGAGGTTCCTCGCAACTGATTCAGCTAAGTCAGCAACTGCATCCTCGGTTGATATACCCGCCCGAAAGCCATATTGGTGTTTTGAAATAGATTTATTAAGGTTTAAAAATTTTGTAAGGCGGGTGTTTAGTGCCTTTTCCAAAATTTTTGAAAGGGTGGATAAGACGGATATAGGCCTGTAATTGTTGACACTGCCCCTGTCCCCAGACTTGTATATCGGATGTACGATGGCTTTTTTAAAGACACTTGGGAATTTTCCAGAATTAATGCAAGCGTTAAAAATATAAGTAATGACAGGCACGAGAACCTGACGCGATGCTTTCACAGTTCCAGCTGGGATGTCATCCCAACCAGAAGCAGATTCTGAGCGCAAAGTCATAATGATAGCTTCTATCTCAGCTTCGTCTACCTCAAATAAAGCCATAGAGTTAGGGTTTGTTACGCTCGAGAGATAATTTTGGAAAATATTATGTGTTGGGGGAGTTACTTTGGATGCTAGCTCTTTACCTATTTCAACAAAGAATTTATTTACTTCATTAAGGGATGATTTAGGGTTATTTGTTATAGAAAGTAATTCAAGAGGGGTCCTTACTAATTTATTAGTATTTGTTATATTTTTGATCGCACTCCATGTTGCTTTAGGACTATTTTTGGCTTTTTGAAGTTCTTGTTTATCGTGTGCTCTTTTTAATTTGCGTAGGAGACAGTTGCAAAAGTTTCTGTAACGGGTATACGTGATATGAAGGATGGGGTTTTCAGGGGACTTTTTTGCTTTTTTATGAAGTCGATCACGGTTGCGGATACAGCGAAGAAGACCTGGTGTGATCCATGGTTTGATATTTCTGTTTTTTTTTAGGTATTTTCATTACCAGAGTATGTTTGCGAATAATTGCATTAACTATAAAAGACAACTGAACGCTGCACGTACAGAGAACCAGCAGACTGCACCCACGACACGCAGGTAAACAAGGTGAATATTTAACAATTAACTGCTCATAAAATCTTTTGTCAACAGATGTTTGACGGAAGCAATGCTCGTGTTGAATAGGTCTAATTCAAACTTTATGGATAATTCATTAAAGTTGCTACCCGCACGCCACATAAAGGAATTTCGTCTATAATTAGTGTTAGCCGAAGGCAGGTGGATTGAAACGGAGAGGTCTACTAGGAGCTCTTAGGTAGATCTGTGCTAGAAGGTCTGGACAATCTATAGTTCCAGAAGGTATTTTTAAAAAGAAAACTGCATCTGCAATCTCTCGACGTTTATAAAGGGGAAGTAGATGGTGTTTTTTACACAGGTCAATATACAATTCTGAGTTATAGCGATCTTTAATTCTGTAACAAACGTGTCGTAGGAATCTTTTCTGTATACCTTCTATTCGGTTGATGTAAGTAGCGTACCTAGGATTCCATGCCTGGGAGGCGTACTCAAGATTACTACGAACAAAAGCACAGTAAAGAATTTTGAATGTTTTAACCTGTGTAAAGTCCTTTGAGGCACGAATTACAAATCCCAAGGCTTTGTAAGCCTTAGAAAGCATATTATTGACGTGTGTATCAAAAATAAGCTTGGAATCATAAAATACACCTAAATCCCTGACTACTAAATCCCTCGCCAAGAGCTCACCTTTAAGATGATAGTTAAATTTTATTGTGGATCGCTTTCGTGAATACGTAACTACGCTACATTTAGATGGGTTCAAATCGAGTTGATTAGCAGCATAATATAATTCAAGCTGACTAAGGTCCGCCTGCAAGGCTCTAGCATCATCTACAGATGATATCACAATATTTTCATATCATCTGCAAAACAGAGCAAGCGTGATGAACGGAAGCATAGGTCGATGTCGTTTACAAAAATAACAAAAAGGAGGGGACCGAGCAAAGAACCTTGTGGGACCCCACTTGGAATAGAGACCCACCCAGAAACGTAGTTTTTAACAACAAATGCTTGGGAGCGGTTGTCCACGTAGGACGAGAACCACCGCAGCAGATCCCCTCTTATGCCTATATTAAATAATTTCGTTAGCAATATGTTGTGCTGAATTCTGTCGAAGGCTTTGCTATAGTCAGTGTAAACGACGTCGACCTGTGCTCCATCCTCCATAGCTTCAGTGAGATATGTGTTTAGTAGAACAAGATTTGACACCGTAGATCGCCCCTTAACAAAGCCATGCTGGCAATAACTGATAGACTGTTTTATGGCAGGATACACTTGATCATAAACAAGTTTTTCAAAAACCTTCGATATAACACACAGCTTCGATATGGGTCTATAGTTAACAACGTCCGTTCTGGCACCTTTTTTGTGAACCGGGGTTATAAAAGCGCGTTTCCAGATCTCAGGAACCAATCCAGTACTAAGAGATTTTTTGAAGAGTAGAGAAATGGGAACCGCAAGAGTCTTCGCACAATTTATCAGAAACTTGGCTGGAAGGGAATCAGGACCCGCAGATTTAGAAGGATCTAAATTTGAAAGAAGTTTGAAGATTTTGTCAGGATCTATCTCTAGAGTTGATATATTGGATACAGAGTCAGAATTGTTACTACATAGATTAGGATTGACGGGACTACTACTGCTACAAGTATTCAAAAAAGTTGAGCTAAAATATGATGAAAGAGCATCACATATTTCTTTGCCAGTATTATATTTTTGGCCATTATACATGAGACAACTTGGTATAGCATTCGAATTGGATTTAGATTTTGGACATTAAGAGATTTTAATATCCAACAATGAATAAACGATTTTGACTTTGACTTATCACAATTAATTAATTTAGAACAATCTTTAGCTGTTTAAATGTGCGCCCTCAGGTTGTCTTGGAAGTTAGAACACAATCTCTGCATCACCCTAAGGTAAACTGTTAGATAATGCCTTTAGGCGTTAAGTCCGCCTATGTACCTTTGTGCTTGAAGTTAAATAAATAAATAAATAATCTCAATCGTGCATGATTCGTGAGTTATCCGTGAACGCAATAGTGAGATGATGCGTCTGTCAGCCAATCGTAGACTATACAACGTGTTAATGGAATAAGCGAAACCCTCATACACCCCAACTGATTTTTACTAAAATAAATCCATTCCCGTATAAAAATCTTGTAGATATTGTTATTATAAAGTTTCATCATAGTTCAAATTTTATCGTTGTTCTAGTCCGCGCACTCCACGCACACTTCCCTCCCCTCCTCACCGCTCATGAACCGCGCGGGCGCCGCCGCCAGCGAGCGTATCCACAGAAATATTTAGAATAGAAGCGACAAAAATGTTAATTACAAAAAAAAAAGTTACCTTTTATCAAAAACCCGTGAAATTGATTCTACTCTCGATTCTGAACCAACTATTTTCTCAGTTTCGCTTATTCCGTTAACATTTTGTATGGATCGTCTTGTTTACGTGTACTAGTGTGCGTTATTGGGTGACGCCCACTGACACGCTGCGTTGAACGTGCTGTCTCTAGTAGCGGGGCTCGACGCGGGTTTCTCTGCTATATATTATGACTTTATTCTGTGGCGAGGTGTTGAGCAGTTGCGTGTTTGTTTGTTGCAGCCTGCACGACATGCACAGCGCCAAGGTAGAGAACGCGCACAAGGAGTTCCAGAAGGCGATCGGCGCCGCGCTCGTGTGGTACGTGCCCGAGCGCGCCTGCCTCGCCGTGCTCTCGCGCACCGCCTCCAGCCAGCGCCGCGCCACCATGCTGCAGGAGATGCACTTCCGGTGAGTGTAGTGTAGTGGCAGGAGGCTTGTGGCGCGCCTGCCTCGCCGTGCTCTCGCGCACCGCCTCCAGCCAGCGCCGCGCCACCATGCTGCAGGAGATGCACTTCCGGTGAGTGTAGTGTAGTGGCAGGAGGCTTGTGGCGCGCCTGCCTCGCCGTGCTCTCGCGCACCGCCTCCAGCCAGCGCCGCGCCACCATGCTGCAGGAGATGCACTTCCGGTGAGTGTAGTGTAGTGGCAGGAGGCTTGTGGCGCGCCTGCCTCGCCGTGCTCTCGCGCACCGCCTCCAGCCAGCGCCGCGCCACCATGCTGCAGGAGATGCACTTCCGGTGAGTGTAGTGTAGTGGCAGGAGGCTTGTGGCGCGCCTGCCTCGCCGTGCTCTCGCGCACCGCCTCCAGCCAGCGCCGCGCCACCATGCTGCAGGAGATGCACTTCCGGTGAGTGTAGTGTAGTGGCAGGAGGCTTGTGGCGCGCCTGCCTCGCCGTGCTCTCGCGCACCGCCTCCAGCCAGCGCCGCGCCACCATGCTGCAGGAGATGCACTTCCGGTGAGTGTAGTGTAGTGCCAGGAGGCTTGTGGCGCGCCTGCCTCGCCGTGTGGTACCCAATAATTAATAACTTTAAATTGACTTACGTGAGATGCGGCGACCCGGCGTTCTGACGTATTATGTACTGTTGTGTATCTAATCATCTCTAATGCATGTCTGGGTTGCGTGTCAAATACAATATACTAAATATACGTGATACTCGAATGTACGTGAGCCGTGCTGAGGTCAACAACCGCTCCCGACAGCGGCCTCGTTCTTGTGGTGATCTTGGCTGCTTCTCCCAACCACAACAGCGACTACACTGCGCCGGTAAATAACCTTCCACAAGGCTGGTACCGAATTGTCCAGTGAACAGTTCCACCCGGTTTATAATAGGTCTTTACCTATGAAATAGCCGAAATTTTCTTACAGATTAATGACATCATAATTCCTATAATTCTAATGCTATTTTTTTAATTTGATTTATATTTGAAAGTTGACTTCAAGGTTATCAATTTACGCATAAAATAAAGTTTTTATTTTTAGTTTGATATATAAAATTAAAGGTTTGAAAATTGTTCGTCTTAAATGTCGTCCGATTTCATCATTAGATTTGTTATATTTTTTTACAGATAATAATTTTCGAAAATTAAATTTAAGCTTCTGTTAGCTTAATGTCTTCCCAATAATGCTTAAAAAAAATTAAAAAAATTGGATTTATGATTCCTAAGATAAATTCAAAAATGTTAGTACTGAAAATTGAGTTTACCTAAAATTCTCCATACAAAACGGCAATTTCATAGGTAAAGACCTAATATTCCGTTATTCACTAGCCGATGTAGATGCAATTCACGACGATGCCGCGTCACACAATACAAATCCGTATAGATGAAAGTCCAAATCACTCGCGGCGAACCGTACTTCGCAACCAGACGCGGACTTGGATTTATAACAAAGAATATTACGATTCCGAAACCATGCGGTCGCTGCGATGCGGCACTGCGGCAAGGCAAAAAAAAAAGTTCCCGGCAGCTCCCGGTTAGCCACAGGCAAGGCCGCTCGCCGGTACCTGTTTATTGCGATTGGTCTCTCTCTCACAGAAGAGGTGAAGATATTCTGGCGATGCGAGATCTTCCGGTTTTAGTTTCCGTAATTGCATTTTACGGCACACACGGGGAAATAAGGGGATATTATTTTTAGCTTGCACAACACGGGGTTATAGAATTATAATATGTATATAATTATTTTTCTTTTCGTTCCAGAAACCTAACTCAGAAGCTGTTATTATTGAAAAAGACTGAAGAAGCAGCTAGGCAATTGGAGTCAACTAAAATACACAATCAAGGAGGGTGAGTATATTTTCTTTACATCTCTCATATTCGGTAAGTAGGTCCTCATTACCCCCAAATGGGGCTTGTAGGTGACCAATTAGCGCTCTAGGGTAATAATGTAGCTAGAAAAGCCTTAGGGCGGTAAGTAATTGTAACGCCGGCGCCTCCAGCAGCGGGGCGGCGGGCGTTTTAATTACTTACCGCCCTAGGGCTTTTCTAGCTACATTATTACCCTATAGCGCTAATTGGTCACCTACAATTTGGTGGTAATGAGGACCTACTTACCTCACAATCGAGATGTAAAGCAGAGTAGTTAGCTCGGGTGTAAGCATCAATTGCACCCTCGAACTGTAGGCGCCCTCGCTGCGCTCGTGCGCCTAAATATCTCGGGCTGCAATTGATGCCTTACAGCCCTTGGCTACTAATCTACTATTAATAAAATAATATGATTAAATCTGTGGAGATTTCGAAATTAGCTTGAGACAGTTAAGTGTTCAGAAGTTAACAAGCGTGGTGATGAAAACAGTTTGTAGTGCCGGCAAAGTTACGAAAAAAAACAGTACTTATTACCAGAGGCGGCTCGTGACATTTTTTATTGGGTGTGCACAAAAAAAATTAAATACTTAAATACTTAAATAAATTTACTTACCTACCATTTATTGATGAAATATTTTTTATGGCTTTATTGTTACCTACATATTATGCGCGCCAGCGCCAGCTCCAAATACCAGACACGGGAAACAAAACAATTTATTTATAACCTCAAATCCAAGGTGTTTTTAAATATTGTTCTGGTTTGAAAACACGATTAAAAGTGAATTTTTGTACTACATTTTTGAACTAGCTCGATTTCAGGTTATGGCGGCCCCTTTTCATTGAGTTCAAGTTGTATTTGTAGTCTTTTTCGCATTTTTTAATGTAAACGACACTGTATTCGTCCATTTTTACAGTAATTAAGCACGTACACTATTAAAACAATTATTTCTAAATTTTCAAGCAAAATTGCGAACAGTAACTGAAAGCTGTATACGAAAAGTTTGTTTACGTATGATCGGCAACAGCGCCTTGTCAGCGAAATGCATGCGCATCGCGCGCGATCTGGCAACGTAGCATAGAGCAGCGCTCCTGATTAGGCTAATTTCTCATAGAAAATCTTTTGTTTCACGCACTCGAGCGTGTTGATGTTTCTCTTTCACACTCATTGAATTCTGTATAAGGAATTGTACTGAAGATTCCTTCATAGGAGCGGAATCGCTGGCGCGCCACTTGGTACAACTTGACTAATTATTTGTTGCGTAATTATTTCTTAGGCTATTATAAATGTATACAACGTATAGGGTTATGAAAATAGGTATGTAATCGTATGTAACAACTAGGTAGGTAATACATCCTAAGTTTGAGTTTTGTGAAAGAGGGAGTGCACTGCACCAGTGCTCTTTAGCACGAGCCGCCTCTGCTTATTACTTACTCATAGGGACGCTTCTATCGGCTTAGAATCGTCGAGGTGGACAAACAGACCTATTCTAGATGTTCATTTGAAGCCATCAAGTCGAGTAACGAGGTTCAATAAAAGGTCACCAAAAGACGATTTTTCAACGGCAAATTAAATAGATTCTTGTTGCTAATCAGAGGGCTTTTGTGGTTAGAGTCTAGTGTATTTAACCATGTAGCCAACCTATTTTGTGGGCGGGGCAAATCGCTCGATGAACCGATGGGGGGCAAAATTATTATAGAGTGGCTACCGCGAATCGGAAGACGAAGCATGCGCAGGCCTCTGACGAAATGGCCCGAAGACGAAGCTGCCGGATGCGAGCAGAGTCGGACCGGTCGTGGGTAGGCTTATGTCTAGCAGTAGACGTCGTGCGGCTGACATGATGCTGCATGAAATGTCCGGTAGATGCTACTGGAGTGACGGTGACACGGTAACTGATTTATATCAGAGGTTATCCCAAGGCTACACAAAGCAGTCCTTCAATAACATCGTTTAAGATGCGAGTAAAAGAGCACTACTTATCGGAACCATTATAATATTTTTTTTAGTTTATGTATGTATGTATTTTAAAAGTATGTTTATCCTTCTTTATATATGACTTATTGTTTATATTGTAATTTTAAGTATATTAGTGTGTAGTATAAGTAGGTATTTTTTTTTCTCTCCATATTTTATGCTAGTTTGCTATTTATTAAAAACATATGTATTTCTTTTTTATTCTCATTTCACACTTCTAAATGCACATTCCTGTGCCCCTTTTCATGTCATTCTTTCACACCAGCTAGGTTGGCTGGAAGAGATCTCTTATAGAGATAAGCTCACCTTTGTAAACAAATTTTATGTTGACCACAATTTTATGTAATTTGTGCACAATAAAGAATAAAGAGTATCCTCTATCTTTAGTGCAACACAAGGAAGTTGAGGCATAGTTACGCACGGTAGCAATAGCAAGTATGTAAAAACAAAACTAGTATAAGCTGAACCAGCGCTACGCTAGAAACGCCCGAAACCAGAGACCAGCTAAAGGTCAAAGTATTTCTACCGACATGCGGCCGTGTGTAACAGTGGGTTACCTTTACATTAAAGTCGAAATAATGTAAATAAAAATAAATAAAATAAAATATGTTTATTTTGCATTTAACAAAGTATTTTGAAAATAGGGGCAGGTGTCTCCTGCTAAGCTTATCGCCTGTGTTAGGAGGCACCGCTCTTCCAAGACTTATATTAAATTACAGTTAAATTGCATTACTCCACCAGTGTTTGATAAAAAGAAACAATACAACGTAAGTGAAAAGAGGAAGCTTACCTAGAGTCACTTATTTAGCTTGATTTACTAATCAAGGCAGACTAGGTAGACAGCAGGGTAGCAGCAGGACGGATCAAAAATATTACAACGACGGAGACATATCGCTTTTTTTTGCACTCACGCACAACTCGGTTTTGCTGTCATTGTAATACAGCTATTTATTTTGACAGTAATCTATTATGACGTATCAAGTGACGTAAGATAAGTTACTTGTCTCGTTTTTTATAGATTCTAGGATATTCTAGCGGTGCGATATCCTCGGATTTAAGTTCCTTAAGTCGCGTAAATGTACGCGTATGTGTGTACGCATTAGAGGCAGCCTCTGTTAAGCCACGCACGGCTCGCTCTATTGCCTCTGTACGCATGTAGGACCTGGGACAGAGGCTTGCCTCACCCCGACCCGCTATGTTGTTTCAATTAGGGCCTGTCCGCACATCGAATTGTTACCGCGCGATATTTATTCGCGCGAATTATATTTCGTGCTTGAAATAGAAAAAAATCGCGCGAATTGTTGCGGCGTTGAAAATTCGCTGTGCGGACAGACCCTTATTCAACGAGGCAGCCCCCGAGTACACCTTAAGATATTTCTGCTGTCATTCTGATCCAGCTTTAAGACGCACAGAATCATACAGAACGGACACTGTCCGCCCCCCTTGCAATCTCCCCCTCCCTCTTCGCCCCCCGTGCGCTGCTCCTGCGGGTAAGTCTACATTTGTACTGAGCATTCAGCCCAACTTGCGCTTCCAATTTCAAATTTTAAATTCGCGCTCGTTGTATGTAGTGTGAGTGTGAGGGGGTGTGTGGGGGTGAGAGTGTAGACTGAAGGAGTAACTTGTTGGTGCAGGTACTCGGATGAGTTCAGCGTACGCGAAGACCTGATGGGTTTGGCAATCGGCACGCACGGCGCCAACATCCAGGCGGCGCGCAAGGTGGCGGGCGTCACCAACATCGAGCTGGAGGAGGTGTCCTGCACCTTCAAGATCTGCGGGGAGGTGGGTACACTACACTAGCTACAAGATCTGCGGGGAGGTGGGTACACTACACTACACTAGCTACAAGATCTGCGGGGAGGTGGGTACACTACACTACACTAGCTACAAGATCTGCGGGGAGGTAGGTACCTACACTACACTAGCTACAAGATCTGCGGGGAGGTGGGTACTCGTACACTACAATACACTAGCTACAAGATCTGCGGGGAGGTGGGTACACTACACTATACCTTAAATTTTTTAGCATGGCAAAGCTTACCAACACATTTTGCAGCTATATCAAGGCTATTGTGCTCCATGATTAATAGTTATCAGCTAAAGCTATCAGAAAAAACAAGTTTGTAAAACAATGTTATTTTTTCGGTCAAATATACTCTGGTTCGTTTGGTTCGTGGTAGTTTATCTGGTTCTATGGCTGCAAAATGTGTTGGTAAGCGTTTGCCGTGCTAAAAAATTTTAGGTATAGCTACAGGTACGTATTAGATAATACGGAATTGTACGTTGATCAATTTCCTAGCTTTCGAAAAATAATAAACTACCGAATTAGTTTCAGGCTTCGCGTTTGGTCGAACCATAACCTAACACTGCCTAACTGATCCCGGACCAATGGATCTACAATTTGTTTTTCAAATTTAGTTTATTATTTTTCAAAAGTTGATCAACTGACGCGGAAATTGATCAAGTTAAGACTGTTATTATTTTCCTGTGACACATACAACGCAATGTTCGCAGAGCGGCTTGCGAACTCGGCTCAAGCAAATTTGCTCGCGCGTCTGCATGGTATCCACGTGCGAGCTAACACGTAAAACAAGTTTATAGTTGCATTTTCACTGAAGTGGAGCGAAGATATTATTATACAAAATAAGACCTATCGAAATGCTTGAAGTTCACACGGGTTGGTCAAGCGGCTTTCTACAATCGCAAACGCTAGTAGAAAAGAATGAAAATATATGCGATTGACATTAGCTTACGAAATGTTGCGTGACAGCTAATGTCAATCCCATACATTTTTATTCTATTCTATAGCGTTTGCAATAATAGAATAGAATGAATGGGATGACAATGTTTTTCTTAGTATCACACATCAAGTATTAATAGCATGCAAATTTAATACAATTAGTACTTACAACTTAATTCTAAATAATAATTTATTCCTATTTTCAAGATTTACCAATTAATTATTTTTTATTTATTTAAAATGTCAAGATTTAAAAAAAGACAACACAAGGAAAACATCAGATTAATAGCTTGTTATTTGGAAATTCAACTACAGAATAGAACATGTGCTGCAGCAACCACAAACGCAATGCATTTTTAAATTTGGACTGGTGCAGATCCCTAATTTCTTTGGGTAATTTATTAAATACACATTGCATAACAATTTTTTTTATACCGTGTACTTTGTGGTATTACATCATGAACCAGTCTATCCTGGTTTTCACTCAGTAGAATGCCACTTGACTCAGGGCCCTGAATGGCTCCCCGCTCCACCTCCTTAGAAACGTACCCCGAAATATCATGATGAGTTGTAAGAAAAAGCTTTAAAGAAAAATAAATATTAGTTCCATAAATCTACAATAGATGGCGTTGCTGAATTGCATGCTAAGTCTCATAAGATCTAAAACGCGCAAGCAAAGTTTTTCTACAACGTAACATATAAGTAACTTCCAAATATTATAGGTTCACCAGCACACAAAAAGAACTAGAACTGCCAAGCTACAGTTGAAGTTCTGTTTGTAAGTCAGCAGACTCACTGGCTCACAAACACCGTGCTTACATTGAGTGGAAGCTACAGGGTCACCGGCTGTTGAGATTTGGCCGAGATGATAGTATGAAGCTTCCTACATTCTTTTTCTTGCTACATGGATTATGATTTTTTTTTAATGTATTATTGATCAATTAGAATCTTGACCCCTTTGACGATAAATCTTTTGGAATTGTGAAATAATATTGGCATAGAATTAAAGCGGAAGTTCAATATTTGAGTTATGGTAGGTAAAAAAATAAAAAAAACGCATGTTGGCAAACTAGTTTAGCAGTAAAAACTGAGCAGTAAACTAAATAAAAATGATTCATAAAATAATTTCGGCAGTTCAATAAATACTGAGCAGTGGAATAGTTGAACTGGGCGGTTAGGCGCGTACAGTTAACATATCGTAATTGGTTAGTAATAAATTTTATTTTAAGCAGTTCTATAAACGATGAGGCGGTAATAGTAGTTTAAGATACAAGTGCCATAAGTAGGGTTATTACAAACGAGTTGATGTTTTACCATCGGCACGAGTTTGTCATAACCCTTACGGCCGTGTATCTTACGACGTTTTTCAATACATTTGTGAGAAAACAGGTATAAGTAATACAATTGTTAAAGGAACCAACCATGGGTACTGTCAGCCTCTTGTCGTTTTATGTTCTCCTGGTACTCACCATTTTATTTTAAATATAGTGGTCACCCAAGTAAAACGTCGCCACTGTAGTATTTTTACGAAATAATTTTATGATCAGAGTGTAAAAACTCCTTGGTAGTATACTTTTTGTACTTACCGCACTAGTTCGGTAAGTAACTACTTACGAACAATGTTTACGTCCTTGTAAGTACGATTTACGAGCAAATGTATTGAAAAATGTATTCCTTGTGTATTTCAGCATTTAAAGTCAAGAAGGGAAAAAATATGAAGCATAACCATATTAACCATGCATCATATTTTTTCCCTTCTTCACATTAAATGCTGAACATGAACACATTACCTTATGTTTTACATGGTCGGAAAATAAAAATAAAGAACATTACGACAATCTGTAAGTAGTTATAATTTGGCATTAGGATACATGTTAAAAATAGGATTCAAAAACTAAGATAAGAGCAGGTTTGGCTTTCGAAGGCCTGCCCCTCTTCCTCTTTTGTCCAAGAGGAATGTTTTTGCCTTCAATAGAAGGAACAGCGTATTTCAGTCGTATGGCCAGGCCAATTATATGTTTACACGTATACATTTTATGAAATGTTGGGCAATTGCATGTTCCTCGAGTCCATTCTTCTCTATTATTGGGTAATATTATTTCCCATTTACTGAAAAGCTGCTGTATAAACTCATCATCAGCTTCTGCAGCTGGTACTCGATAGTAAAGTTTACCTCTCTTGTCAATCAAAGTGACGTTCGGATGCTACCGCTCACAGTGAATTGGCAAACTTATTTTCGAACTGTCCATTCCAACCGTTTTACTGCTCATTAATTTATTAAACTACTTGAGTAATTTTTGCACTGACATTGAAAGATGAAATAAAAGACCAATATTTTTATTACTTACTGCTTATGTGTTACTGACTCACTAATTTACTAACCGCCGAAAAATTAAATGACTGACCATTAAATTTTTCAACTGATCATGATAACTTCTGTATTGTTTAAATAACAGTTGTAAAAATTAATTCTCAATAATATTTAATGAATTGTTGTGTGGATTGCAGTCCGGCGAAGCGGTGCGCATGGCCCGTTCGCTCCTGGAGTACGCGGAGGAAGCGGTCGGAGTGCCGCGCGCGCTCGTGGGCAAGGTCATCGGCAAGAACGGGAAGGTCATACAGGAGATTGTCGACAAGTCGGGCGTCGTGCGCGTGAGTACACACACACACCTTACACTGTATTAATATTAACGTTCACTCTTGTCTCCCTCATATAGTGCGGTCATTTAGTTGTTTCACATTGACACGCCTTACAATTTCACCAAATTTTTTCCATGTACTAGTTACGTATGGGGGTGGCCTTTGCCCAGCAGTGGGACAGTATGGGCTAGTAAAAAAATGAAAAACTAGTTAGGTACATAGCTCTAAATTTTTGATAGGAGCCAATTTTTGAATAAAAAAAAAATCCATTAAGATTCAAGAATTGGCTCCTATCAAAAATTGAGAGCTATGTACCTAACTAGTACCTGGAAAAATTTGGTGCAATTTGGTGAATTTGGCCATATAAGACGTTAAGCGACCGGACTAATAATAGTGTGTGATATTTTGAAGACATACCACAATGCAATGTCCACAGTAGCAGTAACCTAGCCACTGTTGATGTAGTGTCCCTTGGTCCGTGTGCAGGTGAAGGTGGAGGGCGACAACGAGCCGATGCCGGTGGGCCCGCGCGAGGAGGGCATGGTGCCCTTCGTGTTCGTGGGCACCCGCGAGAACATCGCCAACGCCAAGGTGCTCGTCGAGTACCACGTGGCGCACCTCAAGGTACGCACCGGGAGGTGTTCTATCCCTCACTAGTTCGGATAACTTATATATAAGTACTAGCCCATCGGCACGTTACAATTTCCCCAATTCGTTGGTCCGAAATCTGACGTTTAGGACCAACAAATGTCAGTCATATTGTCAACATTGGATGCAAATAAACTTACCAACAAAATGGAATGTTCTTAGTTGAAGAAACAATATACTCTTATTAATATTATTGTTATTTCTTATTATTGTTTTTGACTATAATCCAATTAATGAAACTGAAAAACCAGGCCTTAATCACATATAAACAGTAAAAAGTTTGTTTTGTTTTTTCCCGCCATATTATTTCCGTTCCGTGTATTTAGCACCGACCGAAGTACTACACAACATAGTTCACGCGATTTTTCACAGATGGCGCTATTTTTTCTTGTATGGGGAAATTTTTAACCGCTTGTTCCCAAGACTCTATCTTGACCATATAAATCTATGATGGGAGGTTATACTGTTGACGTGTACATTGCAGGAGGTGGAGCAGCTGCGCGCGGAGAAGCTGGAGATAGACCAGCAGCTGCGCGTGGTGCTGGGCGGGGGCGGCAACCCCTCCTACCCGCCCCCGCGCGGGCAGCCCTCCGCCCGCGCGCGCCGCCCGCGCCCGCCGCCCCCGCGCTACCCGCCCGGTGAGTACCAGGGGGAGCAGCAACCGGCCTACCCGGCTACAAAACATGTTTCGTTCTTAGCCCTCAAATTGGATTGAAGCATTGGAAACAATGCGGTACAGAAAAAGCCGACTTTCTCCTCCACTTTGAAATAAGATTACGGCAAACAAAGAAATCAAAGAACAAAGAAAGATGGGGAAAATCGGTCTGTCTTGCTCTTACTGCTGTCAACCCAGCAACGGGGACGGGCGATATCAATACAAATTAAAAAAAAAATGGCGGGGGCGGGTTTCCGAGTTGTACGATAGTACTACTTCTTATGAGGTCAGGCGAGAAGGGCTGACCAGACAGAAGAGACGTAAGAAAATGATGGGTCGTCTTTTGTCTTACATTTCTTCTGGCCAGACTCAAGAGTTGGATGAGTTATTTTATTTCCCTCAGTGCATCAGAGTACCGTGTGTAACTAGTTTGTATGTGTGTTGCAGGCGGACGGCGCATGACCCCCGAGCTGGGCGAGGAGCGGCCGGAGCGCGGGGAGCGGGGCGAGCGCGGGGAGGGGGGCGGGGGGTACCGCGGCCGGGGGGGGCGCGCGCCCAGGCCCACGCGGTGAGTACTGTGGCGTGTGTGTGTGTGTGTGTGGCAGGCAGCTATAGTAATCATTGTCTCTTGAAGGTTTATGTTGATTGTGGACGTCCCAAAAGTTGTACGTACTAATGCTGCGGACAAAAACAAAAATAAAAACAAAAAAATAACGGTAACCGTTGGGAGTACGTAAAGATGTTCAATGCAAAAAATGTAGCTACATAAATTTTGTACCGGTAAGGTTTCGTACGCATAAACTTTTTATGTATGATCAACCGTTTTCTCATAAAACGCACTTTTATCTTAGTAGGAAAAGAAGGCGACTGACTGACTGACTGCCATATCAACGCACAGCCCAAACCGCTGGGTCTAGAGATTCCAAATTTGGCGTGTAGGTTTCTTATAAAATCTAGGGGTGCGCTACGAAAGGATTTTTGGAAATTTCACCCCCTAAGGGGGTAAAAAAGGGGGTGAAAATTTGTATGAAAGTGCGTCAGTTTAGAAGTTAGGACCTTCAAATTTTGTACTTAGGCTGAATACTAAAAATTAATTAACACGTGTCTCAGGGTTTTATAAAATTTCACCTCTGAAGGGGTGAAAAGGGGGATGATGTAGTAAAGCCTACTTTTTTAAAGCAAAACCACTGTTTATTATGGGCTTTATCAGAAAGCTCAAAGTCACCCAAAGGGCTATGGAAAGGGCTATGCTCGGAGTCTTTCTGCGCGATCGAATCAGAAATGAGGAGATCCGCAGAAGAACAAAAGTAACCGACATATCCCTGAGAGTCGCTAAACTAAAGTGGCAGTGGGCAGGGCGCATCGCAAGAAGAACCAATGGCCGATAGGGCGTGGCGGGTTCTAGAGTGGCTACCACGTACCGGAAGACGAAGCGTTGGCAGGCCCCACGGTGGACCGACGATCTGGTCAAGGTCGCGGGAAGCCGCTGGATGCGAGCAGCGCAGGACCGGTCGTCATGGAGATCTTTAGGGGAGGCCTATGTCCAGCAGTGGACGTCTTTCGGCTGATATGATGATGGATGAATGAATAAAATTAGAAACTCTTTGAACGCGCCCTAATGTCAAATTGAATATGCGTACGAAACGCGTCTTAACGCTAGTTGGAGAGATGTGTTGGGCCCAGATTCTTATGTTTGTTTTATTGCATTTCCAGTTCGAGCGAGCGCAACATAGGTGGTGGGGGAGGGGGCGGGGGCGGCGGCGCGCGCGAGGAGCGGCGGCCCGTGGAGAACGGGCGGGGGCACGCGCCGCACGCCAACACACACGCGCGGGGAGCCCTGCCGCCGCGCCAGGACGCGCGCCACCAGGTAACTAGGGGGGGGCGGGGCACGCGCCGCACGCCAGCACACACGCGCGGGGAGCCCTGCCGCCGCGCCAGGACGCGCGCCACCAGGTAACTAGGGGGGGGCGGGGCACGCGCCGCACGCCAGCACACACGCGCGGGGAGCCCTGCCGCCGCGCCAGGACGCGCGCCACCAGGTAACTAGGGGGGGGCGGGGCACGCGCCGCACGCCAGCACACACGCGCGGGGAGCCCTGCCGCCGCGCCAGGACGCGCGCCACCAGGTAACTAGGGGGGGGCGGGGCACGCGCCGCACGCCAGCACACACGCGCGGGGAGCCCTGCCGCCGCGCCAGGACGCGCGCCACCAGGTAACTAGGGGGGGGCGGGGCACGCGCCGCACGCCAACACACACGCGCGGGGAGCCCTGCCGCCGCGCCAGGACGCGCGCCACCAGGTAACTAGGGGGGGGCGGGGCACGCGCCGCACGCCAGCACACACGCGCGGGGAGCCCTGCCGCCGCGCCAGGACGCGCGCCACCAGGTAACTAGGGGGGGGCGGGGCACGCGCCGCACGCCAGCACACACGCGCGGGGAGCCCTGCCGCCGCGCCAGGACGCGCGCCACCAGGTAACTAGGGGGGGGCGGGGCACGCGCCGCACGCCAGCACACACGCGCGGGGAGCCCTGCCGCCGCGCCAGGACGCGCGCCACCAGGTAACTAGGGGGGGGCGGGGCACGCGCCGCACGCCAGCACACACGCGCGGGGAGCCCTGCCGCCGCGCCAGGACGCGCGCCACCAGGTAACTAGGGGGGGGCGGGGCACGCGCCGCACGCCAGCACACACGCGCGGGGAGCCCTGCCGCCGCGCCAGGACGCGCGCCACCAGGTAACTAGGGGGGGGCGGGGCACGCGCCGCACGCCAACACACACGCGCGGGGAGCCCTGCCGCCGCGCCAGGACGCGCGCCACCAGGTAACTAGGGGGGGGCGGGGCACGCGCCGCACGCCAGCACACACGCGCGGGGAGCCCTGCCGCCGCGCCAGGACGCGCGCCACCAGGTAGCGTGCCACGACGGGGCTACAATCTACAAACACAGCTTCTCCCCCACTCTGAAATGGGATGGGATAGGAACCATATACCATATATGCTAGGATCTACAAAGACAGTTTTCTCGCCCACCACCCTAAGAAAGGAACCCTATCTCGGCTAGGATCTACAAAGAAAGTTTTCTCCCCCACCCTGAAATGGGATGGGAAAGGAACCATATTTTTATTATGTAGCCTCTAATGTGTCCCACTATTGGGCAAAGCCCTCCCTCTATTTCGCCAGTTATTGGGTATGATAAAATTAGTAAGCACTAGCGATGTAACGATACATTATTTTGCTGATACGATACCGATATTTGTTGTAAATAATCGGCGATACCAATATCGATAGCTTGGTAGATAAATAAATAATGAATTATGCACTTTTTATGCATAAAAGCTAAAAATGCCAAATCAAAGAAAACATAACAACGCACGAAAAATTTTACATTTAAGTTGAAAATTTTTCGTGCCTTGTTATAAGTCGTAGAATAAAAGTTGTTGGTGTTGACCTCTGTAATAAGATGGGCATACGCATATCAGGTCTAAAAAAATTTACTTGTATATCGGATATACAGGGTGTAAGGCACGGTGTACCGAAAACTGAAAGGGCGTGCTCAGTCAACGAAACTGAACAACTTTTCCAAAGAATGTTGGGAAATGAAAACATTTTTTGACCTCTTCATAGAAATTATTGGCTTCTATAAAATTTAGGCTACCGCCCATCAGAAGTAGAAGACACAATTATTTACAACTAGACCTGTCGTTTTCGCGTACTGAGTATCGCGAAAACTCGTTCTTGCGGCGAGTTGGCAAAAAGTTTAACGACACCTATACTAAATCACTTGATTTATTCTTTTCCAAACGCACCCATGTACGGCGACTGTTCATGAGTGGTTTCTTTCATAACGCACCACAACCACCTCTCACCACCATGCATTGATGTTTTGTTAGGCTATAATTGTTGGTGCTATTTTTTATGAATTTGTTTCTTTTTTTCTTATTCACATTTGACTCCAGATCTGTGAGTTATCTCTTGCTAACAAATTTCATGCTATGGTTAGATTTTCTGTATTTTACTTTTAGTGTTTCTTATAAGTACCTACCTAATAATTGCTTTTAAGTTTCGGTAGACCTTTCGTATGTTAAGATAATGTAATCTTTTTATATCATAGTAGATTTAAGAACCATTTACCCCCTTTCAAGATTTTATATTTTGTTGATATTTAGTTTTTTTTTATCTTTACACATTAACGTGTTGTAGGCGAAAACTTGTAATGGCGTAGTTTCAAGCTACTGTTTTTGAATCAACATAAGTATATTTTTTGCTGTAAGTTTTCCTAAAAAAGTAAAATAAAATAAAAAATTAATAAAATAAATTGCTCACTCTGGTCGAACAGTTTGTATTGAGAGGTCAATTTTTTTTTTAATTTCCAACATATGTTTCTTGGGAAAGTTGTTCAATTTCGTTGACTGAGCACGTCCTTTCAGTTTTCGGTACACCGTCCCTTACATGTTGATATATATCCTCGAACCCTATTATATATACCACCAACCACTTTAATTTGCTCAATCTCTCTTGGACGCTCAATTTGTAATCTATTTTAACTGTTATGTATTGTGTTAACTTGGATAGGGTCGCCCACGGCACAGGTTTACCTAGTGTGGGGACCATTGTCAAAATGTAAATATGATTAATCTCTTGTTGTTAAATAAATAAATTATTATTATTATATAAGTGTTATGTTTGTCAGAGCGGGCGGCGGCGCGACCCTCGCGAGGGGGGAGGCGGTACACGCTCGGGCGAGGAGCGGCGCCGGCAGACCGACGACGAGAGCTCCGTGCTCGACAGCCAGGACGTGTCCAGCGCCGACCGCGGTACGTACACACACACACACCCCGCACACCCCCCCCCCCACACACCCCCCCCCCCCACACACACACACACACACACGCATACGCACACTGGTTTAAAACGTTCCTTTTCCAGAATATTCCTTTCCTGAAAGGTAGAGAACCTTTTCCGACAAGTACGATTCCGAAGTCCATAGAATAGTACGTCAATAAAATGTCAATAACCAATTACGGTACCGAAAACTAGGCTGAGGTAAAGAGACATTTCGGTAAGGTACGTTTTGAAACCAGGGACATATTGGGCAAGGGATATTCTGTAACTAAATGCTCATTTACTAGCAATGTTTGTTTTCGCTCGAACATGTCGCGCGCAACGAATGAATCACGGGCTTTACACAAACACGCACAAACCAGGGACCATAACTGGCATGATCAATCTATAACGATATAAAACCGAAATTCGCATATTTTTTTTAAAGAAGAGTATTTCGGTTACCGGTTTTTAAATAAAAATTTCAATTATATTACCAGTAATATAAATTGGTAACATGTTTATTCTACAAGGTGTAACGGACGGTGTACCAAAAACTGAACAACTATCCCAAAGAAACTGTTTTGGACATAGAATTAATTTTTTGGCCCTTTTGAAATGTTCGATCAGAGAACAATTTTAGTGTAGGCAACGAAGCAGTTGACCCCAACATAAATTTCTCAGGCAGATTTTATTTGACAGGATGATAAAGAATCATGAATGTAAATTCATAAAATCCAAAAAAAATTTTTGTTATTTTTGTATGAAAAAATTTTAAATACCGCCTTTTTTTTTTTGGATTTTTAGGGTTCCGATACCAAAATGGTAAACAGGATGATAAAGAATCATGAATGTAAATTCAAAAAATCCAAAAAAAAATTTTGTAATTTTTGTATGAAAAAATTTTAAATACCGCCTTTTTTTTTTATTTTTAGGGTTCCGATACCAAAATGGTAAAAAGAAGGAACCCTTATGGTACGACTTTGTCTGTCCGTCCGTCTGTCTGTCACACCTGTATATCTCGGCAACCACTCACGCTATCGACTTGAAATTTGGAATGTTGTAGAATATGGTTGCCCAACTAAATTGCACATGAAAGAATTAAAAAAAAATTACGATTATTGTAAAGGGGGCCCAAATAGGGGAGGGCCAAATTTCAAATTGTTGCTACTATTTTGAGTGTGGTATCATATGAAAGGGCTTTACTTGCACATTCTAAAATATATTTTTGTACTTTTTTACAACTCTTAATTTTCAAGTTATGATGAAAAATGTCAAAAAAAATACCATTCCCCCCCCCCCCCTTTTCTCCGAAGTTTGTGGTAGGAAAAATCTGAATTAATGACAGTCGATAGAAATTTATGTAAACATTACAGCAAAAATAAAACGATCTTTCTAAGTTGCACAGTTTTTTAGAAATCTGCACAAAAATCTTTACAAACAAATTTGGTTTTGCAGTCTTAAAAATGGACTTTATTGCTTCCAAAAGTACTATAGGTATATCGGAACCCTTGGCGCGTGAGTCCGACTCGCACTTGATCGGTTTTTTTTATAGAAGGTTTGTGTCATGTAGTGTAATATCCCAGCAAAGTTTCGACTGGGGATTTAATGCGGGGGTCTTCATACAACGATCCCCTTCGTCGCCTAGACTATTTGTATAGTATACAAGATACCACAAGCCTGTCACGAAGAGCACAGTGGAAAAATATCGTTCGGAACAGACTCGGTTCAGTAATCTTGTACAAACCTGCGGTACGTAGGTTAATTAAAACCTTAGATTTATACTTACAATTATTATGGTCCAACCGTTGCTGAAGAAGCCGGCTCGCTGTGGTAGAGGGAAGAGGGAAGGAGGGGAAAAGAGAGTATTGAAGACTTCTTTCTTCCTTTGTACAAACTGCCAGGTACCAGTCCAGCAAGCACGTGGTCCACAAGTATTTTACAAATGTTTGTTTGAATAACAATTTCTTTTGAATAAAATCCAAAAGGGCCAACAATGTACGGTGCCCGTGCTCAAATATTCAGTTTTTTATCACTATTTACAATGAAATATACAAATTCAATCCATAAAAAATAGTTTCGCGATGACAGGAAATGAAAAATTAAAAGATTAATATCGGACATAGAGAGGTGACTTTTTTTTTCATTTTCCAAAAATGATTCTTTGAGAAAGTAAATCAGTTTCGTTGACTGAGCACGCCCTTTCAGTTTTCGGTGCACCACCGTCTCTTACACCCGTTATAAGGTTATCCATCTAGATCTCGATTACATTTTTCGCAGAGGTAACTGAAAATACTGCTATCGTAGTTTATAAAGGTTTTGGTCTCTGTTTAACACATCTCTTTATAGTACATTTTGTTGTTTTTTTTTTTTTTATTATGCTCAAATACTGTCAACTTATAACGTTTTACGCGACTTAAATTCACGCCTTCCAATAACCGACAATTGATAATGCTAGGTTGGTGTTGTTAATCTGGTCTGACTTCCAATGAAAAAATAAAGAAATAGTAATATCAATAGTCGGTAGTCTAGCCCTCATCCTCACGGCGTGGTCGCGTCTCGAAAGAAAAAGATACCAATTTTAATTGTATCTTTAAATTCAATCGTTTCAAATGTCTTCGAGACTTTCTAACTTGGCCATTCGTTCAAAAGCTGCCGATCGAAATAGTAAACAAACAGTTTTTATTTTTTAGAACGAAACTCTTATTATATACTCCAGACACTTTGCGTTGCGACTGAGAGCAAGCCGAAAAAAAAAATAAGATTTAGACTATCACGACAAATTTACTATCTGTTCGTGAGTTTGAAATAAAAAAAACTCGAAATTAACTTCGTTATCACGGCATTTCTCGTTAACTTTTTCTGTTATTTAACTAACGTCAAAATAATATAGCTTGATAAGAAGAACAACAGGAAAAGCTGCGTGGGAGCAAATCGGATCGATATGTTTCTCTGTCGCTCCAATGTGTTAGCGTATCGCTCCGTCCTGCTCTCACACCGCTGTCATTTTAATTAAGCTATATTACTTCGACTGTTTAAGCATTGACATTGACTTCGACTGTTCAAGCACATGACATACCTAAGGCTATTGATTTCTTGCTTTATTTATTTTTATTTATTTTCGATCGGAAGCTTTTGAAACGAATGTGCCTATGATAATCTTACTACAATCATAGACACGTGATAAGCAATTTGGACGCAGCAGCCGCAACTTGGAAACTTATTTCAGTGCTAAAAGTATTCTAAGCTATAATAAAATAAAATAAAAAATACTTTTTAGCACTGAAAAGTCCTCTTTCTTTTTAATTTACTATAAAATAAACTGTGAAAATCTGAAAATGTTACTGAATGTGCTAGTTAAAATGTAGTTAGTAGTATTTTTATATTGTACTTATATCGTTGCTAAGCGTATTTATGCATCATAATTTCTGTAATATGTTTATTTTGTGCACCTTGTTTATCATTATTACATTTTAATTAGTACATAAGGTGGATTTTAGTGTCGTGCGAATTTGAGCTTGCATGCATTATTTTTTGTGCATGTTTTATTATTTTCGATCGATAAAATAAAATGGGGCATGTTAAAACAAAAGATCTTTTTCCCCGTACAGATTCCAGATCTGTTTTCTAATTTATAATTTGTATGGAAAGTTAAAATATACAGTTTTGCTTGTTTCTTTGGAAAAGTTGAAAGTCAAATTCGCACGACTCAAAACTCCCATATAACCTGCCGTAGAGGATGAATGGGATATTTCTTTTTTACTTTTTAACTAGTAATGCAAGTAGGCGTTTGCTATTGTCCAGAAAACGATGAAATGCTTAGTAGTTTACTAATTTGAATGTTGGTGATGGCTCTTTTGTACCAACAGAAAAATGCTTAAAAATCTTATGATATAGTCTATTGCATGGTTTTTAGACAAATATTTTTTAAGTAAGTTTTTCGTTTCCGAATTGATCAACTTCAACAATAATCTATAAATGCGTGGTAGTTTTTCTTTGTTGTATTACAGCATATTTTGTACAATTTATCATCCGTCGTCGTACTCGCATTTTTCTTAACGCGAATCCCGTGTATACTACTTGAAAAGTTAAGTCGCCTCAATCGGTCAAATGTGTATCCTTTATAATATTTGAAAACGGTAACAGCAATAGCAGACGTCTATCAAAGGCTTGATGGAAGGGACCGAAACCGGTATCAAAAATATCAGCTCTTTAGCCTGTTATACGGGTAACCAATTTCGGTAACTAAACAATTTTAATTTCGGTAACAGAAAAATATATGTTATGCTTTACAACGACTTAGTTATCTCTTGGGAAACTTGAATTGAAGACACCAAGTTCATTATTTGCAAAATGTCATGTTCTTATTCTTTTTGTGAGATTTTCGACAACTTTATGGACAAGAAGCACCGAGCATGAACTGTTTTTGGCAACCGTTAAATTATCCTGTGTTAATGGTTTTTGAAGATCCCCTTTTTTATACCGCTAAGGGTACCGGCGTTTCTTTTCTCTTGTCTAGGTCTTCGGACCGGTATTTCAACTAACCCTATTGTGTAGTTTACCTGCTGGTGACAGCCTCGTCATTTTGAGGTTCTCCTTCTGTCTAGGTTACCCTCTGGTTACCAGGATGTCAAGGTACGTTCTGCCTAGATTACCCGTTGGTTACCAGTAATTTACCTTCTAGAAAATATGCCCGCTTAAATTTTGGTTACCCTTTGGTTACCGATATTGAAGTTGTTGAAATCGTTGGAATGGCGTTCGGTCCTTTTCCATTTGGGGGTGGGTGCATCGGGATAGAGGGTAGTCGCGTGACGTGCGGTGTTGTATACAGAGTCCGCGTCTTCTGAGGAGGGGCGCGCCACGGGCGAGGCTGTAGCCGCCAGGCGCCGCCGCCGCCGCCGGCAAGGTAACACCACACTACAGACCACTACAACCACATCACATCCATTAACTTAGGCTGGGTTGCAGTCACTCTTTCGGCAGCGCGGGCGGTCAGCCTCGCAAGGCATACGTTTAAATTACCCGAATCATTCGCGCAGCTATCAAGATCGTGGCAAATACAACAAATACTTTTAATTTGGCGAATCACTCGCGCAGATACGAACGAATATAAAATGTGTGGATAGGCGAACTTCCTGAAGGGAAAAAATTTGACAATGTCATCGGTGTTGGGCAAAGACAGATAAATACGCTCTCCACAACTTCGTGATATATTCGCGCGTGTTTGGCAAACAGGACCCATAAGACGGCAAAACGTGCGATAATAAACTTATTTCAGAGTTCCAGTTCACTGCCCGCGCTGTATGTAAACGCGACTGTAAAGCCATTCTAATACAGCCAATACACTGCCGTGCGGGATGGCAAGACTGTTGGGAAGTTTACCAATCCGCATGCAATCCTACAAGCTTCGCATTACCTTGCCATCCCGCATGTCAGGCAGTGTATTGGCAGACGACTGTTCTTAGGATGCGTTTACACTTAGGCCAAGAGGAGCGGAGCGGAAACGTCGAAAATTAGTCAAACTGTAATCCATAAATCAGTTACGATTACATTTGCCTAATTTTGCGTTCTGCTCCATTCCGACTCAGTGGAAACTCACCCTTGGGACACTATCGTTTATCATGAAAGAGTACAATTTTGCAGCGTTTCAAATAAAAAAAGGACTTTATGGCGGCATGCACTTTCGATCCTTTTATAAAAGGTCGAAAAAGAATGCTTCCAAAAGGTCCCTTTTAAGTTAATTTTTTTATGTTTGTTTGTATTACTTGTAGTGTACTCAATTAGGTGCATCATTAAAATATGCATGCATGTTTCATTATATTGCTTATAAATCCTTATTATTAAAAGAGTTTTCTTTAGAAAACTTTCCCATAGTATATTTTACAATTGCATGATGCCTTAGAAAGGAAATTTTCTCACGTGATGTAAGATTTTCAGATTTACTAATGTTTATAAACAAATGCGAAAGTTGATTACTAATTTGTTAAGTGTTGATTTCGTTTATGATGTAGCGTTGGTCATATGTTGTTAATAAAACCGCCACAAAAGAAGAGAAATAAGAGCCTTCGCACACTACAAGATGTGCTTTTGAACACCCAACGAAACTGAACAACTTCCTACGAAAGGTATGTCAAGAAAAAAAACAATCGCTTGCGGTCAGATCATCGTAGGGAATGCTTTTTTATTTTTTATTTTTTTTATATCATTCTTTAGAAAATTTGTTCAGTTTCGTTCACTGATTATGTCCCTTGAGTTATCTTTCACACAGTATACAAGATGTGCTTTTGAACTCCCATAAGTGCGTTCAGTTCGGTCATTTCCTCCTTAGGAATGCATTTTATTTTTCCTTTTTAATTCGTCCTTCAGAAAAGGTGTTCAGTTCTGTTTCCTGATTTATTTCCTATTATATGAATTCAATAATTACACCTTTTAGCTTTAGGGCGTCCGCAAAAACTCGCGCGGGCGTCCGCACGCGTGTGTAATAGTTTGAAAAAGCCCTTCACACGCGCCCGCGCCGGGTATGCTGTTTATACTACTTCACCAGCGTGCAGGCGCCCGCGCGAGTTTTAGCGGACGCCCTAAATGCGTGTTGTCAGTACAGATGATTCGAATGCGAAGTAATATTTACGCGCGTTTGACTCGCATGCGACCCAGTCTGCATTGACAGCACACAAAAAGATTGCAAAAAGTCGCCGTGTGCTAAGGCTCTAAGGGCTATATTTCACTGGGACACCTTGGGGCGTAACCAGTCGCCGCTACCAACAAAATGTATACAGTTCTATAGAGAGTTACTCACCGGGTGTCCGTTTGGTTGCGAACTAATTTGGCGGCGCGGCCAGCTCGGACTGTGGCCGCAGGGGTGTCTAGTTTGGTAGCTTACCGGACACCACGGTGGCGCGACTAGTTGCGCCGCCATGGTGTCCCAGTGAAATATAGCCCTAAGGCTGTTTGTCCATTAGAGCAAAGCTGCGCTAAGAGTGAAAACCGAAAGTAAAATGTGATACTAAAATAACACAAGAATCTTTGAATCCTAGGAGTAAAGAATCAAAATAGACTTTTACGATTTTTTTAAATTGAAGCGGATTGAGCTTTGCTGAGTCGAATTGAATTGAGCTGGTCAATTACCTTTTTTCTCGAACTCTACTGTTTTTTTTACGTAGTTCTTTATCGCAAGTTCAGACTCTTGGCGAATGAGAGCTAAGCCGAAGAAAGTGTAAGATTTGGACCGTAACTATTCGTGTATTCATAACTTTTTTTCGCCAGAGGGCGCTTGAGAAGTCTATACGTCATACTTTTGCTTTCCGTATATAAATGTATTTTTCCCGTGTAAACAGTTATAAATACAGTTTAAAGGGACTTATTCTCATTAGTGATATCACCAACTGTGACTGAAAGTGTTATTCCGAGGTTTCTTGCCGATTGTGACTGTGATTTCATCAAAAACCGGCGGCTCGAACGAGCTTTTGTTTGTGCAGTTTTCGCTTGTGAATCGCCGATTGATACGATAAATTACGGTCAGGAGATCAAGATCTACACTGCAGCACTAATCTTTTGTGAATCACTGTCGGATTTATGACGTGATCGTGGATATAACCTAACTTTTCTAAGTACCTAAGTAACATTGAAGGAACTTACTTATTTATCTTCGTGCGTATAGAGGTCGCTACTCGGTGCTGTTTTCGAAATGCAGTGTGTAAAATGCGATACTTCTTTGAAGGATACAGAAACAATTAAATGCACTGCCTGTCAATCACATTATCACTATGCTTGTGTATCTTTAACGGAAGAGGATTTTAAGCGGATACTACCTATGAATAAAGCGAAATGGAAATGCCCTACTTGTAAAAAAGTCAACAACAAAACGCCGGTACAGGACATGGAAAACCTTATTGCTTATATGGATTCTAAGTTCGGCGAGCAACGTAATGCCTTTCAACTAGACATTAAAAAAGAATTAAACTCACTCCAAACCTGTATCACAAATTTGGAATCTAAGATTGAGGGACAAATGCTCGAATTAAATTCTTCTGTCACTCAGTGCGTGGCCAGAGTTACCTCGCTTGAGTCAGATGTCTCGAACTTGGGGAAGTCTTATGATGAACTCTGTGTGGAAAACGAAGGTTTAAAAAAGGATTTAACGTCACTTACAACCAAATCTGCCAGATTGGAGCAACAGGCCCGCTCTTGCAATATAGAGATTCAGAATGTACCAGAGTCCAAAAAAGAGAATCTTGAAAATATTGTTACCCAGCTAGGCACAGTGGTCGGCGTGCCAATCGACTTAGCCTGCATAAGGGCTGTCCACCGTATCGCTCATAACAGCAAGAGCACGAGTGCAGGACGTCCCAGAGCTATCGTTGTGCAGTTCACCACACGCCGCCTGCGGGATGAGGTGTTGGCAGCGGCGCGCGCTCGCAGTGGCCTACAGTCAGATTGCCTGCCCGAGCTCAAGGGCAGTCCAGCTCACCCAATTTATGTTAATCAACATCTTACACTGGACAACAAGATTCTTTACTCCAAGGCGCGGGCACTGAAAGATAAAGGCTACAAATGGGTATGGGCTAAGGATGGCAGCATTATGGTCCGAAAAGGTGATGCAACCCCGATCATACACATCCGCTCTGAAGCTGATGTTGCTAAGCTCCTGAACGCTACCTGACTAGTTATATATCTGTTTCTATGTGTTTCAATTATGCTCTCATTGCTATTGGTTAACATATTTTATAATATTACCCTTTTTTCTGCATGTGCGTGCAAAACAATTAAAACCCAATTTAATAATTTATTTATAAATTTTTTTGATGGTACATAGCGGCCAACTAAGCATATATTATCAGAACTGCGGTGGTCTGAAAACTAAGTTAACAGACGTGCGTTTAAATATACTAACTCAAAATTACGACTTAATAATTTTATCTGAAACGTGGTTACAACCTTATATATGCGATTCTGAACTATTCGATGGCAGGTACTCAGTGTTCCGGCGTGATAGGAACTTAATTGAAACAAAAAAAGGGGATGGTGGGGGAGTCTTAGTTGCTTTCTCTAAAGCATTATCAGTCTCACGGAAACTTGATTGGGAAAACAAGGATTTAGAGGAAATTTTCCTCACTCTTACTTTACAAAATAAAATTATGATTATTAGCGCTATTTATATTCCTCCATCTTCTCCCTCTAACACATACCTTACATACTTTTCTAACATTCAGGAAATTTTTTTATCACACCCGGAATCTGTTTTCTTCGCAGTTGGTGATTTTAACTTACCGGACATCAATTGGATTTTTGGCAGTGGCAGTAAGCATGGGACCATGGATGCAGTGATGTCAACATCTTTATCTACATTAAGTAGCACAATGGCTTTATTAAATATACAACAGTACAACCATCTTAAGAATATTAACGACCACTTTCTAGATCTCGTGCTTTCTAGTACCGAATGTAGCCTTAGTGCTCCTTGCACCATACTAGCTCCCCCGGATAGGCACCACCCCCCCATGGAAATCTCCATGAATCTAAAAAAGGAATCCAAGCTTGCTCAAAACGCTATCAAAAAATATAACTTCCCCAAAGGCGACTTTGTGGCGATATGTGATGAGCTATCTAAAATAGATTGGCATGCCGAATTAGACTCTCTTCTCCCAGTGGAGGCTTTGGACAAGTTTTATGAAATACTTTATGACATTGTAGACAGGCATGTACCCTTAAAAAAGAATAAATCAAATAAATACCCCATATGGTTTTCTCGACCTCTAATAGCGACCTTAAAGCGTAAACATAAAATTTGGGTCAAATGGAAAATCTATAATGATTTAAAACACTATAGTGAATTTTCTTTTCTACGTGCCCGTTGTAAAAGATTATTAGCGATGTGCTTCCGACACTATTTGATCAATGTCCAAATCTCCTTAAAAGATAACCCAAAAATCTTCTTTCAATATATATCAAGCCTTAAGAGTAATTCAAGTGGGTACCCTGATATCATGACTTATGGAAATAGCACTACGAAAGATCCTTCTACTATTTGCAACATGTTTTCCTCTTTCCTAAGCTCGGTGTTCGAACCTTCCTCTTTAATTATAGATGATGACCTCCTTAAAATAGATCCCTTACCTTCTTCACCGCTAATCACTGAATTAAAACTTGAAGAATCGGAGGTATATTGCAGCCTAAAGTCGCTGGATGTTAATAAGGGCCCTGGTCCAGACAAAATTAGTCCCCTGTTTGCTAAACGCACTTGTGAACATCTATCTACGCCACTTACATTACTCTTTAACAAGTGCCTTAGCACTGGAACGATTCCTTCTAGATGGAAACTCGCCTTTATCACACCCATTCATAAGTCCGGATCACGGAAAATGGTTGAAAATTATCGGCCGGTATCCATTCTCTCTTGTTTCCCAAAAGTCCTTGAACGTTTAGTTCATAGCCATATTTATCCTCTTTTAGAAAACTGTTTGCTCCAAGAACAGCACGGTTTTATTAAAAACCGCTCTACTATAACTAACTTGCTTTTATATTCCAACTACCTTTTCGAAGGTCTGGATAGACGGACTCAAATTGATGCTGTCTATACAGACTTTCGAAAGGCGTTTGATAAAGTAGATCACAAAATTCTTCTAACAAAACTGGCTCAGTTAGGTATAAAGGGCTCTCTACTTCATTTTTTTAAGTCATATCTTTCTGGCAGATCTCAAGTGGTTGTAGTCAACGGTTTCAGCTCCAATCCTGTCCATATCACCTCGGGTGTTCCCCAGGGTTCCATTCTGGGGCCGTTACTCTATGTGATTTTTATTAATGACATTCATACATGTTTTAAACATTGCAACTTTTTGTTATATGCCGATGATCTAAAAATATATAGCACTGTTAGTAATGCCATGGACTGTCAGAAAGTCCAGCAAGATTTAGATAGACTGCAGGAATATTGTATTACAAATAAATTATACCTCGCTTACGACAAGTGTCAACATATTACATTTACTAATAAACGTAACACATTTGCTTCAGTTTATAATCTTGGAGGAAAAATATTAAAAAAAGTAGACGTCGTGAAGGATCTCGGTGTCTTGTTCGACTCAAAATTGAGGTTTGATAGTCACGTGGATTATATCCATGGTAAAGCGATGAGGATGCTAGGTTTCGTACTGCGAAACACCAAAAAGTTTAGGAGCCGTAACGCGTATCTTACTCTATACAGATCTTTAATCCGTCCACAGTTGGAATATTCCACCTGTGTATGGAACCCGCACTATGCAGTATACAAAAACAAATTAGAAATGGTTCAAAAGAAATTTTTAAGGGCTATGCATAGGCGTTTAACTTCTAAATATATGTCCTACCAAGATCTGTTACAGGAGTACGTATTTCTTCCCCTGTATAAGAGACGGATCACGTCCGACCTAAATATTCTCCGTAACATTTGTATAAGTACTTATAATTGCAACATCTTGACTAGTAAAATTCACTACTCTACACATAGAAAGCTAAGATATCCTTGTTTATTCAATTTAGCTGGTATTGCAACTAACTATGGGGCACGTGCCCCCCTGTACCGTCTTGGCAGGACATATAATGGTTTCTTCACTGACGTTGATATCTTTCATGAATCTAAAGCAAGTTTTAATAGAAAAATCCGCAATATATTGGTTTCTAATACTGACATTTGAATGTGTCTGCGTCTTCCTTCCCTCTACTGTATTTAACTTTGTCGACCTTCCCAGTTCTGATCTTACAAAATAATTGATATGGTTTCACCAACATATGGATTAATGTTTGTTTGCGCGCACTAAGCACTATTTGTTACTAAAGTAAAAGTTTTTTGTATGCTTCTTAATCCCTACTTTCTAACTCTAAGCGAGAAATGTACATGGAGGTAGTGTTAAGCACATTAATTTAACTCTATTTCATTTAGACCTAATATACGCTATTGTCTGTTTTTTCTCCAAAATAAATATAAATAAATATAAACTTGAAAGTTTAGAAGAAAGGAACGTCACCATCACTTTTTTAACACTACTCGAGTTAGGGTCTTCCTAACCACAGGCGGGATTCGAATCAATATCGTTGTATTATTTTATACTAAAGACGCCTTATCAACTAGGACACTTTAGTCTTTGCCCTGTTATTGTGAGAGCCTAAGTCTGTGATTGTCGGATTTTTCATAGTTCTTTTCAATTTTTTTTCTCGTATTCCAGTCTTATTAAATTTTTGTTCTATAAAAATAGATAAGCGAGCTTATCTCCAATGGTCGATCAGTCTAACCTTTTCCCGTTCTCATGTGACGAAAAGCACCGCAGCTTAATAACACAAATAATTTCCTAAAAATTACCACCATTAAAATATCCACCAGCACAGCAACGTTTAAAACACGAAGGCACAGTAACACAAAGCTTCACTAAAGTAAAAGCTCTGTTAAATTTATTGCTGTCACTTCTGTTTTGATTACAAAGAAAGTGACATCAATAGACATAAAGGAGATTAAACTTGAAAGACGCTTTTTGCAACTGTCAGAAAGAGGTTAAGTTCGCTGTAGTTATTGGTGTCGATTCTGGCAGACACAAACCAAACAAAATTTAACAGGCCTATAAATGGTGCTGCCTTGTTATCCCTATAGATTCGAATAAATACAGTAGTGCGGTCGACTAGCTGTTTCACGCCTTATAATTTCACCAAATTTTTCCAGGTACATCTCTCAATGTTTGATAGGAGCCAATTCTTGAATTTCAAAAAATTTCCATAGGAAATTCAAGAATTGGCTCCTATCAAAACTTGAGAGCTATGTACCTGGAAAAAATTTGCTGCAATTTGGGACACTGGTGAAATTTGATGAATTTGGCGATATAAGACGTTAAGCGACCGGACTACAGCAACACTTTTACGAGTAGACCAGTCGAATTTAGTTTATTTTTAGTTTGTGTCTACCAATCGACACAATTGTAGTAAATAAACCATTAGAACATTTAAAAAGTACGGTCGATAGTGGCGCTGTTTACCACTCTTGCATTGTTCTACTACCGCAGCAACAGTCTCCGCTAAGAGCTGAAATAATGTAGCTTCAATAGAATGACAGTAGTACGTAGCGATGCGTAAGATATTGGAGCGACAGAGACACGTTTCGCTCCGTCCTGCTCTCACGCATAGCTTTTCTTTCGATGAAGCAATCCTCTACAACCGCGAGCTCGAACACCCGTCCCCGCCGGCGGGGTCGTGATCGTCCCCATTTCAGTTCAGTCCGATTCCTTAGGAACTACCGGCATATTCCGAGCCGTTTCTCTCCGATCTCCGGCAACAACCAAAGCCGAGGTCGGAGCCCCGCGAGGCGCCCTTAAGCGTGTTGCCTATTATATTAATTCTGGGTAGAGCCTTCCGCTCTCCATCCGTCCAGTGAAGTTGTGACAGCCATTAAGGCTAACAACAGGAGTCCACTACAAAAAAAACCTTTGAAGCAATCTCCAGTTATCATGTTCTGATAAGACAAGGCGTTTACCCTCTCTTTTATTTGGTCAAATTAAATAAGTTTATTCTCGAAATTACGTAGCTTGATTGAAAAGAGACTGCCCTTGCCTGTTGGCATAGTTAGGCTTAAATACTCGTATTCCCAGGTTGAATGCTAGATTGGTGAACTATAGAGGAAAAGGACAAGAACCAATTTGGGTTACCACAGTTTGCTGAACAGAGTATGTCGTGAGCATAACACTCTTTGCAGCTAACGTTTCTTTATCAAAAACGCTTTCATCATTAACTATATCCGTTTCCAAATAAGCCCCCCTATACATGCAAATACAAAATATGAGCAAGTCAGTTACGCAAGCTGTGTTCGCCTGTAATTGTGTGTACATCTCGGTCTACGTTTGTGCCTATTATTATAATTTAATATTAAGATGTACTTCTGTTGGCGAACCAATAAATAAATAAAGGACAATAGGACACAGCGTTATGCGTAAAATCAGGATGAAGCGATAATTCTTAACGCATCGTTCAGCCCTGCTTTTATACTGCTGTGATTCTAATCCAGCTATATCATTTCAACTGTAGACGTACTTTATCTGTGAGCCGTCTTATGTCCTTTCTTTGCCGTAATCCCATTTCAAAGTGGGGGAAAAAACTTTGTTCTTCTTCTATCTGTCCTGCTTTCAACCTTTTTTTCAGAAGGTAATATTCCACCCGCAACGTTTAAATGCATGGCGTCCTATCACAACTTGTTTTGCGCGCTCATTCTTTTTGCGCATAACTAAAATGTGGGACGAGCTACCCTCAGCGGTTTTCCCTGTATCGTACGACATGGGGACTTAAAAGCGGGTCAAAGCACATGTAACAACATCCCTGGTGTTGTAGATGTTCATGGGCGGCAGTGACATTTACTATCAGGCGCGCTGTCTGCTATTTCGCCACATTTAACATTGAATTTTTTTATTGAAGCTACATTATCTATAGTGTAGAGTTGTATGCCGTGCTATGTTAGCGGATGGGCTATGATGAGGTTTGTGGTGTGTTGCAGGAGGCGGGTGGAAGAACGGTGTGAGCGCGGGCCCCGCCAACCCGCCCGGCGCCGCGGGGGAGGGCGGGGAGGCGCGCCCCAGGGGAGGTACGGTCCGCTCACTTACATTACATACGTACTCGCTGTGAGGGAAACCCTTTCCGATAGCTAAAAGGGCGCGATCAGACAAACAAACACATTTCATTGGTTTCAAATTGGACACTTAATTCCTTAACTTAAAGTTGTTGTTTCATTGACAGGTCGCCTGCTTTGACATGCCTTTTAATTTTTTGAAAAGTTGTTTCATACACCCCTATATAGAACACGCTTGATTAGCGTTCGGCTTGAGCGGAGCTTTTGTACTAAAGCTATGCGTCTATTGATGGCAAGACAAGTCATTTATGCAACAAATATCGTCAAGCTATGTTTTTGTGTTGTTCCAGGAGCGGCCGGTGGGGTAGGGAATGCGGGCGGGGTGGGGGTGGGGGCGGGAGCGGGGGGCGCGGCGGGGAGTGCGGGGGGGGCGGCGGGGGCGGGGGCGGGCGGCAAGCGGCGCGAGGGGGGGGGGCCGCGACGCGCTCGGCAAGCCCAAGCCCGAGCCGATACTCAACGGCACCGCGTAATGTCGCCACACACCACTTTTTACGTTTGTTTGCCCGCCGCGCCCGCCCCGCCGCTAGCCGGCGCGGACCGCGGACGAGACCCGACAGCCCTGACGACGACACCACCAACGAACGACGGTATATATCCTAACGTAACCGCACCTACTATAACGTGAACGTGATCCGACTTCGCCGAGACCCTGCCCCGAGCCGACCCCCCTCCCTCCCGCACGCTGCCCGCCGATCGCCGAATGCGGACGATTTATTATTTCATTTCGGTGTACTTATTTATTTAATGCATAATGAAGCGGTACTTTGCGTTCTCACGAGGGAATATATTATTTCTTAAGGATGTTGCGACCGCTAGTTTCGGAGCTCGGGACCGCGGGCGGTCCCCGGCAGAGTGCGGGGAGGGGCGGGAGGCGAGGGCCCCACACGGACGTTACTAGACGCAGCCAGGACGAGGACGCTCCCACTGCAATACGGCGGTTGGGACGCCGCGGTCAGGGCCCCATTTATGTATTTACGGTACTACGGTTCCCACTGCTTGGGTAACTAATAAAGGTGACCCCAAAAATATTTAAGTTACCGGTCGAGTACCGGCACTCCGCTCGACGGCCGTACCGGTACTCGCCGGTCGTCGGCGCCGTACTTTAGTATAACGCGCCGGCTTAGCGTATTTTTGTTTTTATTACATTTTGTAGTTTTTGGGGGTCACCCGATTGTTGTGTATGTATGTGCGGCGGCCCCCGCGGCGCAGACGGTCGGACACCACTAGACTTTACTCGTATTATGCTTTTATAAGAGATTCGTGATTTGTATTCCTGATTATTCGATAAATATGAAAAATTAAAGATGTGTACGTCGCTCCCCGGACGATACTTGCCGCGCGTACGTGACGCGTAGCGGCCTTTCGGCACCTTTATGGGAGATTGGACATACAGTACATACGTGTGTCGTAACTCGTAGCCTGTACTCTGTGAACATGTGATTTCCTATAAAATAAACATTTCTGTACATATTTTCAATGGTATTTTCATTTTTAATACCTTATTGTACTGTCGTGAAAGCTCGCAAATAAATTTAAAGAAAATCGAGAAAATCTTAGCGAGTTGTCGGATTCTAATCCCAGCACCTCCACCATGTCGTAATTGCTAAGGTCAGTATATTTGAATATAAAGCGTTTTTGAATGATTTTTATTTTAACACTTAAATATCTACAAAGTAGAAAATGCTTACTAGGTGGCAGCACAAACTCAACGTTGAAATGCGTATAGAGGTTGCAAATTTCACAAAATCAGACAGGACCACGGTAGCCTAGTTGGTAAAACGTCTGGGGTACTGACGCAGGTTCGAATCCTGCCTGTAGTTGTGAAATTTTGCGATTTTCTACTTTGTAAAGAAATATACTTGCCGTAGCGATACTACTGATGATAAATAAAACTGAAAACTCGCCAAGATCTCTCTATAAAACTGATAAAATCTGTCCACTATTTCTGAAAGTCTGGAGCGAATTAACTGATCTACAGTCTAGCTAGCCTGCAATCTGGAAACAATGAAAGAAAAACAATTTGAGTAATATTTTCAATAGTAATTTATTTATACAAATATCCAATCGCGTGAAACTGTCCACTCATAAACGTAGAAATATCACCAACATTTTTACTGTTATGTGCAGACATTCGCTTCGTGCGATTTTTACACCACGATACATATAACTTTATAAAAATAGTATGACTAGTGGAATGTTACAATGGTTTTGATTTAAAACTAGTAATACTAACATTGGAAGTTCCCTTCGGGTCTCGGGATGCTAAGGGAAGGCGTACGTCACATTTATTTGTGAGAATTTAAAATTCTAAATTGGTGACACATTTTTTACTATTTACAATTTCTTCCGGCGTTTTTTAAAAAGTTGGCGGAGCCGAATGGCTATTCCTCAAAATATCGGCTTCGAGGCCATCATCATTCCTGTGAAAGGCAAAAAGAATCTGCTAGTGCTATTGTTCCCCTAAGTTGACTACCCGATCGATGGGTTGATATTTAACAGATTTTCTTTTTTTATACGGGCAGGGAATTAAGGGATCGCCAGCTGCATCCATTAATGCCATGCTCGCTTATGCCTTCATCCTTCAAACAAGCGCGGCTATTAAATATGGTCCTTTGTTCAGCTGACGACAGCTTGACGCGTGCGGTCAAGAGAGCATATCTTGGACGTCCGACTGGTAGACGCCCGTCCGTCGTCCTGGGTAACGTTGGATCGACCAAGTCAAGAAAGACCTGTTGGAGCTTCAAATAGCCGACTGGCAACAAGCTGTACACAACAAAAAATGGCGGCTCTCGGGTATTGCCCGTGGTACACCCGCGGGGTTCACCTAGGTGTTCCTCGGAAGATTTTTTCTCCCGTGGAACACCTGATCACTTTTGAAATAAAACTAATTCAAAACTATTCTTATTGTCGGAGGCTAAGATCCTCTTCGGGTCGCTGAGCCAGCATAAGTAAGTTCAGCAGACGGCCTTTCTAAAAATATTTAAAAATTAAGAAATAGCCATTACACGCCGGGAGAATAAAATATTAGCTACTAAATTTATCAGTCATTATAACTGCGAGTGATATGCATTATTGCCGGGCATCACGAAGTTATTTACAAAAGTTGTCGATATGCTTTTAGCTACAAGTCCATAACTTTTAATTTATTTGTTGCTGCAAAACGTTTTTTCGTCAAACAGAACCGAAACGGGTTGTCCAATAAAAATTGAAAAGATACTATAAATATTTCTACTGGTATCATTTAATTTTAGTGTAGACAACGAAGCAGTTGACCCCAACATAATTCTCTCAGGCAGATTTTATTTGACAGGATGATAAAGTATCACGAATAAAATGTTAATTCAAAATATCCAAAAACAAATTAACATAATACATTTTTTGTAATTTTTGTATGGAAAAATTAAAAGTACCGATTTTTTCTGGATTTTTTTATAGTAGGTTTGTCTCATATATTATAGTGTAAATAGCCCAGCATGAAGTTTCATCGACTGAAGATTTAATGCGGGGGTCTTCATACAACGATCCGCTTCGTGGCCTAGACTATTTCTCCATACATAAAACTTATTGTTTCTGCCACGTAAAAACCATTTTAACGGTAAAGTGGCGCTTCTACTTTCTCCTAGATCCCCGGCAACCGCGCGATTTTGAACCTTTTGAGCAAACTATACGATAGCAGTACTCCAACTACGAATAAAAATTTGGCTTGTCCTACTAGTTCCGAAACTAGCTTTGCAGCAGCAAATTAATTTTGTACTCCTTAGGACATTATAAAAATGACTGTTAAGGTGTTTGGAATAAGGTTGATATAGATATGCGATATATAGGGTCTTATTGAAATAGTGAACATTATTTACATATGTTACATAGAACATGAAACTGAAAAACTTTAGAAAAACTTAAAAAAAATTGTGTAACTCCCATGCACTATCAGGTGAAGCAGTTTCTATGGGAGCTCAAAAATTTCTTTTCGTATTTAGACCTATATGTTCCTTGGGGAAAGTTGCTCAGTTTCATAGTAGCAACATCCTAGAATTATGTTCACTATTTCATTAGGACCTTATATTTGTTGTTTTATGGTACTCCTACACCAATGTTTGCCTTTAAAAATTGCTTAATGACCTCAGAACAAAAACCTCCTTGCTTCGCTCAAATTTCTTTGTTAATGACTATTCCGTATCTGTCAGCTTGTTAGCTTGTTTTTTGTGATTTTCAAACCATGACGAATTTTACTTCCATACAATTAATACACTAACATTTCTGAAGCCTGTTTTTGTATTTCTGATACGTGTAAAAGAAAGAGTACGACTGACTACCCTAAGGGCGTTTGTTCACTGGACCGATAACAAGAGAATCGTAAAATGTACCGATATCGGGGCTAATTTCTGTCCGCGCTGTTCTTTTGTTTTATCGATATCGTCTCTGTGACGGCGCGGTGGATAAGTAAATCTGGTGTAGGAGTCCCTTTTGATATGTTCTACGAGTAATTACGTATGTAACCCATATTTATTACAATTGACGACAGCACATTAGTTTGTTTATCCATTGGTCATGGAATCAATCTTGTATACGCCGCGCAAACTAACTCAAGCTCTGCCCGTTAATGCACAAAACTCAAAAAAATACTTGCGGGTGTGAGCTCGGCAGGTGGGGGCAGGCGTGAAGCTCTCCGCCTCTCACCCATGCGCAGAAAACCGTCAGAGCTAGAGTTTGCGCAGCGTATACTGGGCTATCTCGACCTCACTATCGCACATTTTCGTTCCAAGAGATGAGTAAGACGGAGATAACTTGATTCGGTGATCAATAACGGCTTTGGCACGTCTTTGGACTTATCGGTGAGCAACTTTTCAATACATGTGCGTCGAGTGCCAACTATCACGCACGCTTGAATAATCGCTTGTCGCTAAACCCTAAGCCGTGGACCGTAACGTAATACTCATACGCCTGCTTCGATTATTGCACACAAAACAAACATGGATTTACACAGGTACACAATTGTTTTCATAAATTGTTCATGTAGGCCTCATTGATTGATACATCAATATTTAGATCAGATTTGGTACATTTTCTAAACAACTGGTAACACCAATGTCGCTATCAGAAACAATTTGTCACAATTATTCAGTTATCGTAAACTTGATAGAACTTTTGAGATCGTGTCTGGATTACTTAATTGTACTTCAGGTCACTTTAATTTTCTTACCGCCAGTTGCCCTTAAGTCTATTGCTGGCTCTTTCTGTTTTAATGACAAAGAAAGTGATGGCAATTTATAAGAGCTTTAAAGACTCTTCGTGCAACTAGCTGTTAAAGCTATCCAGCAATTCAGAAAAAGTCTGTATGGATTGATGTTTCATGTACCTATGTATCTGCAAGTATCGGTAACATTATGCCCATATGTCCGGAAATACTTGCAAGTCGACGTAGACTGAGCAACAAAACAGTCTACCTTTGTTGGTAAATAATGTTTTCTTTACTAACGTAAATTGAAGCCCCACGATTGCGAAAACCGGTCAGAAGACCTTACATGTTGGTTGTAAATTCCGCCTCACGAACCACACTGTGCGTGGAGTTCATTCATTAATTCATTATGATAATTCAAAAATGTTATCTCTATGACAAGAATACTCGAAGTATTAACAGTTGCAAGTGCCATAAGTAAGATGCTGCGCGATCCGAAACCAACAGAATCTATCTTGAGCATTTGAAGCTGAAACGGGTAAACAGCGATTTTCTTAACCGCTCAAATTGCACGCGGATTTTATTCTTTAACAAAACTGTCAAGTGTCCAATTATCGCACAATCCAGTACACGATCCCAAAGCCAACAAAATCACACGAAAGTCCCCAGCTTAGCAGGTCTGTCCCCGGCAATAATGAGATGGTGGCATTAGAGAAGCCGGTGTCGATCCTCCACACACTCGGCCTCGCTGTCGTCAGAGTCGGAGTGTTGGGAGCACCACGAGTCGCTCCAGTGCTCGAACTCCTCCTTGTGGTGCTCCAGCGCCATCAATGAAGGGAACAGGCTGTCGCAGGCGTTGCAGCTGCAAACAGATAATTTTATTCAATGTAGATTCTTTACAGAATACTTATTGAATGTCATGCAGAATAAAATGCAAATAGAGCGAGTCTACGCCGTTTCGGATCGTGCTAAGGCAGCGTAAAAAAAAACGGCAAGAAACCACTGCATCGTAATTCGGACAAGCTAACCTAACTCAGTCTCTACTCTCAATTTTCGATATAATATCGATACGATACTATAAAGTGAACGAAATTATGAATTCGACTGTATCGAAGATAGATATATCGGAAATTGAGAGTAGACACCCATAGGAGTGCGGGCGAAATGTAAGGCGCGCTATGCATTTCGCTCGCATTACTGAGCTGTCGCGTAGGTATACTACTTAGGTACAAAATAACTCTGGCTGTGACTGTTAATGTGCATAACTCAATCATAAAATTTATCGCGGCAGTAAGCATGTCGTTCATTGGCTCTCCGCCTGTCACCCATGCGCAGAAAATTACCGTCAGAGCCTTAGATTATAATACCTAATACAGCCAGAGCCAAACTTATCCTGTGCACGCTATACTTAGCTTGATTAAAATGACATCAGGATAGTTTTATTAATTACAAGAGCGCGTCAAGCTTTGCACATTGGACTTTGTACCTTCCTTATTTCTAATGCTTTACGCGCCAGAGTCGCACTGCAAGTGCCAAGCTTGACCTGCTCTTGACTGTATCTTTGAGGGGAATTTTTGAGGATGAAAAATACCAACCCGAAATGCCGCTTCTTCTGCTGATGGTCAGCAAGCTGTCGGCGCGTAGGGAACGACCGGTCGCAAACGTTGCATGTCAGCGATTCTTCTGAAAATGAAATTCATGAACATTAGCAACAATATCCCTGCTTGGCTGTATCGTACTTAAGTTGTTGATATGGCCGGAAGTTGGTAATATGGCCGTAAGTTGTTGATATGGCCGTAAGTTGTTGATATGGCCGTAAGTTGTTGATATGGCCGTAAGTTGTTGATATGGCCGGAAGCTGTTGATATGGCCGGAAGTTGTTAATATGGCCGTAAGTTGTTGATATGGACGTAAGTTGTTGATATGAGCGTAAGTTGTTGATATGGCCGTAAGTTGTTAATACGGCCGTAAGATGTTGATATGGCCGTAAGTTGTTGATATCGCCGTAAGTTGTTGATATGGCCGTAAGCTGTTGATATGGCCGTAAGTTGTTGATATGACCCTAAGTTGTTGATATGGATATGATATAATATCAACATATGGCCGTAAGTTTTACGTGGACGTCTATATATACGTGGGTACAGTCAAGAGCACGTCCTCTCACTCATCCAATGCTCGATGTACCCCCTAACGAAAGTATAGACGTATACACGTCAAAAAACTTACTTGGGTGTCGTAAGAGGCGACTAAGGGCAGAACCGAAAGATGGGCAGAAGCATCTTTCTGTGTCGTACCATCTTATTGCGGTCACCAGCCGCATCGCTTACCTACACTACAAAGCTATGGTAAATCCCATTCAACCGGGTTTTTTTCCTGGAGTTCTGTTCTGGAGGGAGTTCCCTGTCCTGCAGTGGACGTTTCATGGGATGTTATGATGACACCGATGGATGTCACTTCGTTCATTTAATTCTCAGGGGCGGATACAAGAATTTTTATGAAGATACGACGAGGGAGCTCCTAATCAAATCAATCATCCGGGTTTTTCCCCGTGGCATAACTATAAGACTTCCACTAAAGAATATGACGTTTAGTAAACTAACATTTCCCAGTTGTAATGTATTGAAATAAATTCGGTTGCACACTCTGGCAACACTGCGGAGGGACCGTGGAGGTGGCTAGACGCGTGAAACGTAGTGATTATATTCTCTTTGGACGCGTGTGCGTGCAAGCGACGGTCTCGCAATAAAGCTGTTTTCATTAATAATCACTTTTACCCGACCCTGAATAGGAGACACTGAACACCACACCGCAGTCAAGAAGAGATTTCTCACAATACGAACAAATAACATAGAAATTCCACATTTTTTGTACATTTTACAGTTTTTTTTTTTTTTTTTTTTATTGTATCGTGGAATCCCCTTTAGTTACACTGATTTTTATACTTGATCCGCTGTTTGTAGTATGCATTTTTTTACATTGTTTAAAGTTTTTAGCGGTTGCAGCTTTTGGTTTTGAAATAGGCAGATAGGAAAGATAATAAAACTTAGGTAAGTACTTAAAAAAATGTTTATTTCATTCCTAGTCTTACCCGAATCACATAAACAATAAAGCATTCATCCACCACAACATAAATCAAAATTACCTTCCAGCCAATTACCTACAGAAAGCTTCATTAAAATTAAAGCATCTTTAAACACTTTATTTTTTGTTGACATTATGGGTCCGCGCACATCAAAAGGCAGAGAAGAGCAGTTTTTTTGATAACATTGCAAAATGGACATTATATCCTAGAAATAAAATGCCAAATTGCCTGAGAGGCATAAAAATTGTTCGCGGCTGCTCGGCAACAGATTTAACGGAGCTTTAGCTTTAAAGAAGCTCTTGGCAACTGACGATTAGTGTACTCGGTAGCAAAGAAAATACATAGCTTAAAACTTCAATAACTTTTACTACAAAAAATTTGAGCTAGCTGCACGAAATACGTAAGTACAGTTGAAATAATGTAGCCAGGTGGTCTACTCTCAATCTTCGATATATATCGATACGATACTATTCGAAGCATGCAAATTCAGAACTTCAGCCCTTGACGATAGATGGATATGGGTTGGATGCTAATCATTGCCAATTCGACAAGTCATCCATCCAATATTCTACCCTATTGTTAGTGAACGAAGTTATGAATTTGACTGTATCGAAGAAGTATCGTAGGATGTATCGAAAATTGAGAGTAGACACCCTGATCAGAATTACAGAAGTGCGGCAGGACTGAGCGATGCGACAAAAGATATTGACGTGAGCGAGCGACAGACTCGTATCTCTCTGTCTTGCTTTCACGCATAGTATACATGATTTCGATTGTAAACGGTAAAAAATATATTTCAATGTATGATAGTTTTTGCCATCGAACCGCTTTCTTTGTGACCGAGTGAATATCGCCATGAAGTGTTTATTGTACAGTCAAAAGCAGTTCAAGCTTGACACACTGAACTTTGTACCGCGCAGAGACGGAAATCGCAGTGCGAGTGTCAATGTTGACCTGCTATTGAATGTACTGTACGTACATACCTACCTACAATAAAATAGTTGTTGGGCATATTTTCAACAATCATAAGTAATAATTATTTTTTAAAGGATAATCTCATATCATTAAAATACATTTATGTGAACAATCCTTTTCAATAATTTGAGCAGTTTTAAATAATTGTTAGTGTTTGGTACTTTATCAGCCAGTTGCACAAAGGTTATTTAAAGTAAAAGCTCCTTAAAACTATTGCTATCACTTTCTACGGCAACAAAACAGAAAGTGTCAACAATAGATTTACAGTAACTTTAAGTTTACGGCGTAGACTCGCTCTATTTGCATTGTATTCTGCATGACATTCAATAAGTATTCTGTAAAGAATCTACATTGAATAAAATTATCTGAATCTGACAGATAATTACAGCAACTGGCAGTATGTGAAAAAAAACCTGTCAAGTGCAAGTCGGACTTGCGCAAGTTTTTTTTGTTAATTGTGCTACTTTGATAGATTATTATATTTTTCCTGTAATATTTACATAAACCTTTATAAGTATATTAACTCAGATTTTTCATTTAGCAAACTTCGGAGATAAGGGGAGGGATGGTATTTTTTTATCAAAACCTATTTTGGAATGTACTAGTAAAGCCCTTTCACATGATACCCCACTTGACCTACTAAGGACAATTTTTTTTAAATTCTGTCGTTTATATAAAATTGGCCAAACATATTTTAAAAGTATTTCAAATTTCAAGTCGATAGGGTGAGTAAGAAGTTGCTGATAAACCGGGTGTCTACTCTCAACGTCCGATATATTGAAACGATGAGTACGGTCAACCGCTTGTCGGTAGAAACTTTTTCAACTCTATTACCTTGCCATAAGGTCCAAAAGTGTTTCTACTGATGTGCGGCCGTGTGTACTATTCGAAACATGCAAATGCAAAACTTCGTCCCTTGACAATACAGTAGAATATTGGTTGGATGAATTATCAAACTGCCAGTAGTTAGCATCCAACCAATATTCTACTCTATTGTCAAGGGACGAAGTTTTAAATTTGCATGTTTCGAATAGTATCGTTTCGATATATTTGAGAGTAGACACGGAGACACCCAGGTGTGGCAGACAGACAGACGAAGTTGCACTATAAGGTAAGGAGCCATAATAAGAATGTCTGTCTCGGGAAGCACCACCCTCTCCTATTTCTACTGTAAAGCAGCAGAGTTTGCACCTTGTTCAAAAATATCAAAAAAGTAAAACGACCACATCATTAAATATTGTTTTGTATAAAATATTGTAAATTTTCATATATTTTTGATAAAAATGTAGCTGGTTTTAATTTTGTAAAAATATTGTGGAAAGTATAATACATTGAAAAATCATTTACTTTTTAATTTTGTGTTTGGTAACCTTAATCTATTAGAAAAAAATATATATAGCTGGTTGTAATGGTTTTAATTTTGTAAAAATATTGTGTAAAGTATAATGCATTGAAAAATCATTTATTTTTTTATTTTGTGTTATTAATCTATCAGAAAAAAAGGATTGCCGTCTTTTTAAAAAGTTTACTAAATTTATTGTTCAGTTTTATCGCACTAACCACTTTTAAAAATTTCCGGGGTGATGAAAAATAACCTTCTAATTGGAGATTCCATAAACTGTATGAGTTCGTCATAAGTAAATAAGTAGCACCTGTTTGTTTAAAGCAATATCTAAGTAAAAAGTCAGGAAAATAATTATTATACAAAACTTAGCTTGAATTATATACAAATTACAAACTAAATGGCTAAAGGGCTATTCCAAAAAATCCAGTGAAGGCCTTTTTTTTGTATTGTTTTTTTCATATAAACTATGTCAGCAGACAAAAAACAAAAGGGATTTTTTTTGTTTCATTTTCAAGTTACTGTTTTTTTTAAACAATTGTCTAGCTTTTGGCCTCAATCTAACTAAGAGGTCGACGATGGAAGGAGCTCCCCAAAGAAGCCTATCCACTCGCAAATCGAATAGATGAGGGCAAACTTTGATTCGGGTAATTGAAGTCTGGAATACAAATGCAAGTAGGTTTTCGATTTTCGACATGTATTAAAACGATAAATTTTCATGATTATTAGGATTTTTAGAATAGCCATTACCTGTTAAACGCAAATAAATAGGATGGGTGCGCGTAATACTTAACCTTGCCTATCTTGCCATCAACCACAATGGGGCAAGTGTGTTTTCTACCAAACCTGACCGATAAGATATGGTGATTGCAGTCTTATAGTGTTTAAAAGTTGACACATTTTTGTGTGCTAGCTAAACGAAAAGGATTTGAACGATCAAATGTGATCTGTATTGGGTGTAAAGTAGGGACAACAAAGTACTTGAACAATGACCTTGGCTGCGCAGTAAATTTTACATACAAATTGACGTGCGCAAAGCTTTCCCCACCGCGCGATTATTGTTCAAGTTGTTTGCCCCGCACTATACCAGTGAATTATATCCTTAGTACACACAGCCGCAGATAGGTAGTAACAGAAATAGTATTAGCAGAACCAGCGCTACGCTACAAATTTTAGAAACCAGACCCGCTCAAGGTCATAATGTTACCACCAAAGTGCCGCTGACAGTACAGTTTTTGCTTAGTTTTCGATGAGATGTACTTACACTTAATACTTATATTGCGGCCGCTTACTATTTCTACGTGGACACGCCTTATAAATGCACCATTTTTTTTCAGGTACTAGTTAGGTACACACGGCCGCACATCGGTAGAAACACTTTTGGATCTTATGGCGTGGTAATAGAGTTCAAAAAGTTTATACCGACAAGCGGTTGACCGTACATACATAGCTCTAAATTTTTGATAGAAGTCAATTAATTGGCTCCAATCAAAAATTGAGAGCTATGTACCTAACTAGTTCCTGGAAAAAATTTGGTGCATTTATAAGGCGTGTCCAAGACATTAAGCGACTGGAATATTATACTTTTTTCCCGCCTAACGCCTCGGTATGACTGAAAAAGAGCGCCGTGCGGGACGGCGACCTTTGGTGTCTTCCCGCACTAGTGTAGGCAACGAAGCAGTTGACCCCAACATAAATTTCTCAGGCAGATTTTATTTGACACGATGATAAACAATCATGAATTAAATGTAAATTCAAAATATTAAAAAAAAAAATTCATACATTTTTTGTAATTTTTGTATGGAAAAATTAAAAGTACCGATTTTTTTTTTTGGATTTTTTATAGAAGGTTTGTCTCATGTGGTGTAATACCCCAGCAAATTTTAATCGACTGAGGATTTATTAATGCAGGGGTCTTCATACAACGATCCGCTTCGTTGCCTAGATTACACTGCACAAGCTGAGTCATGGCCTATTGCCACTAACTTTAATTATTTCTTGGTGTAAAAATCCATATTGTAATGAATTTGTGTATTATTTTAATGGTGGCAAATAAATGTATTTTATTATTATTATTAATAAACTTAAGTGACCTTAGTTGTGTAAGGTCATTTAATTTTATTAATCATTACATAATAAAATTTGGTCAAGCGCGTGTCGGACTAAAAAAATCTAGCACATTAACTTACTGAAATTTCAACTAATACAATTATGTTTATGTGGTGGTACGGAACCCTCAGTGCGCGAGTCCGACTCGCACTTGGCCGGTTTTTTTGTACATGATATGCGTATGCCCACCTTATTACAGAGATCAAAAGCAACAACTTTTGTTCTACAACTTTGCTAACACAAAAAATTTTCGACTCCCCATACTAAAGTAGTCACGTGACCGACCCATTTTGTATGGAAAGTGGAAAATTTTTCGTGCGTTATTAGCAAAGTCGTAGAACAAAAGTTGTTGCTTTTGACCTCTGTAATAAGGTGTATAAGCAAACTATTATTTTTTTGTAAACTGCTGTTCGTTTTCTAAATGAATAAATAATAAAAATAAGATGTAGTCAAGCAGGTACCTACCGAGGGCGTTAATGGGTTATGTAGCCGATTTTTTTTTTGTTAAAAATGTTTTTTCGTGAAAATTGCTTGTTTTCATGAGTCACTTGGTCGCGAGCGAAGCGAAAACGCAGGCAAATCGTATAATTCACCGTCTACAAACGGCGGGCAAATAGTAAACGGTCGGAAAATTGTAAAATCAGCGGCGTCAGCAGATTGAACAACTCACTCATTGATCAATGCCAACATGCCAACCTAACCAATCACTGCTCGAGATCGGTTAGGTTATCGTACGAGCCGAGCGTGCCTGAGTAGTGGCCAGCGAGTGCCAGAAACGAATTACGTACCGTTTTGTAAAATGCCGAGCCATTATGTAAAATGACAAATTAAAAATTTCTAGGCATTTTGTAAAATGGCAAATTATATAATTCGCCTGCAACATATCGACAAGCTTAGTTTCACAAGTCGTTATCCAGCTTACTTACGGAAGGTTCTCGCATGCTACAGGGTGTAAAAAAAAATATTATAATCCTAATAAGGAGTTATTCTGCATAAGTAATAGAATGTAAAAAATAAATAATAATAATATAAAACGTCCCTATTTTTTTTAAATAACTTTTCAACACATTTGCTCATAAAACAGCTCTATTTGCACTGTATTAAGGTCCATAATCCAGCTTATTAAACACGCGTGCTTTTTTCATTACTATAATTTCACTAGTGTTGTAATTTTTGTCTTTTTTTTAATCGGCAAGATGCAAGGAGTTTCTATATCTATACCATTCATAATATTTTCATGAAAAAGTAAACTGTGTTCGATAATATGATAAATAAATTTTAATTACATGGAAATACTTATATTAATCAACCAACTTACTACAAATTTGTCTTTAAAGTAACAAAATATTCAATATTAAATAATTCAAGGGAGTGAGCCTCAGAACAAAGACCTCCTTGCTGAGTAAGCTGTTTGACAGGTTAGTGTTTTATTTTTGTTTTGTTTTTTATAGCGGCAAGTTGCAAGGAGTTTCTATATCTATAACATTCATAATAATTTAATGAATTGAGAAACTGTGTTCCATAATATGATAAATAAACGTTAATTAAACGAAAATATTGATTTTAATCAACTAACTAACTACAAATTTGTCTTTAAAGTAACAAAATATTCAATTTGAAAATAAATTGAAAAGTAGTCTGTTTGATAGCTTAGTCATTGTCTCCTGCGCGCGCATGTATAATCTGTGTCTTCGAAATAAGTAATACGCGCGCCATTTTAACAGATATTTCTTGTTGTGAAATGTGTTTAATGTAAATAAAAAATTAATGACTTCTACAAATAAGAAAAACAGTGATAAGTGTAGAACGTCGAAAATAATTGAACAAAAACACAAGTCCGGTGTATAGGGTGACCTAGAAATGTGAGGAAAACGTCTACGAAATTTCCTTAGGAAAAAAAGGTAAGCGATTTTGATTTGTTTTTATTCGCAAATGTGTTGATAAACGTCGTAAGAAGCTTGTGCGCTTTGGTGATTACACCCTCGGCTCCATTACGCCCTCGCCTGCGGCTCGGGCTGCAATTTCTGAGCCTCGGCCGTAATATCCAAAATAGCGCACGTGCATCTTAATGTACTATTACAGTGCCTACCAAAACTTTATTGTTATAATATTCACTGATCACTTTCACAAAAAAATGTCGGTCATTGAAATCGCCACATAATTCAAATCTTCTCAAGTGAAACTTTCTAATTTAAGAAAAAAGTTTTTTTATCAACAATGCAGAATGACCCATTAAATAAAGGATTATCGCATTTTTTTTCACCTGTATATCAACCGATTTACATGTCGATTTTAATTACTCTGGAGCTGACCGTTAACACGCCGAACTCATAAAATTTATCGCGAGGCAAGAGTGCAAATCAATCATTGGCTACTTTAGCATACCTTACATAGCATTACCATATGTACTCATTTACGCAGCAAATAACCGTCAGCATCGTAGTAAATAACAACATATATCGCTATCCAGCAAAGAAAATTGGTCCATATAAAAACTACAGCTTTGGTAGAAAGCTTGCATATAGGTATAATAAATAGTAAGAGGCGCGGAGGGTGTTCGTTATATAGGCAGCGTGCTTGACACTGAAGACTTGAACATGCTTCCGAACAGACGCGCGCCCGTCGCCCCGCCGGGAACTGAACCCAGCATCATCCACATTAGGGCCATCACCTGCAACACCACGAAAATTTTATAAATTGTAACAAAAAAAGGTCAAGTGTGAGTCAGACTCGCGCAAAGAGGGTTCCGTTCCGTACCATTTTTTTCAGTTCATATAGTCTGGTGGTTGGGAACCACTGGTTACAAAATTCAGGGTGCAAGCGGCGGCGTACCGAAAATTTAAAGGGCGTGCTCAATCAACAAAACTGAACAACTTTCCCACAGAAACATATTTGGGAAATGTAATAAAAGTTTTAAAAAACATCGTGGAGGGAAAGATAGAGGGGAGAAGAGGACGCGGCCGCCCTAGAATCGCATACTGCCAACAGTTAAAAGAAAAAGTGGGAGTCAAAACCTATAGAGAGCTCAAGAACCTGATGCAGGATAAAATAGGTGGAGGGAGCTACACCGACAAGAGCTTGGCTCTTAAATTTTGAATGAATAAAAGTTTGCTCACTCTCATCGAACAGTTTGTATGGAGAGGTCAAAATTTTATTTATTTTTTTATTATTTATTTACAGTTTAGAAAATACATTAAGAAAATTAAAATTAAGAAAAATGACACAACAGGCGCTGCTTATTTCTAAATGAAATTTCTTCCAGCAGACCTACAGAAGCGTGATTTGACTGGAAGAGGCAGATAGGACGTGCACAAATTTTGTTTTCATTTCCCAAAAATATTTATTTGGGAAAATTCTTCAACTCTGTTTTCGGTACACTGTCCTTTACATTCTGTATACTAGGTATAAGCTATAAGTCTAGCTAATAAAAATTATTGATCAGTACCCATAATTCACATTTTTCGAGATACAGAGTGGAAAATTGTATATGCTATTAAAATTTATAAGACTTAAACCATGGTTAGCCATGTTTCTAAATTGGGCTTTAGCATGCATTTGGCATTGAGATCCTATTGAGATGCTGAGCCAGCAAAAGTTAAGTAGTAAGTAATAGATGGCCGTTTTTTTGTGCTTCAAAAAGCACGTTAACCATATGATCCTGCTACCTTATGATCTCAACATCTAATAATGCATGCAAATATAGGTTGAAATTCATATTTTGTGCACCAATTCATTAAAAAATAAAACTAATTTTCTCAATGCAGTTACTGTATTGATGTATTTACTGTAGCTATTTATATTGTGTCGTTGTTATTTTTATGTGTATATATGTATTTTGTGTATGTATATATGTATTAAATATTATATCATAGGTATTAAAAATAAAAATAGTATTAGACGTTAGATTAAATAGATTAAAAGTTTCTAGTTTGTAATAAATAAATACTTATATACTTATTGTATCTTTACGGAAGAGCGGAGCCTCCTGTCACAGGCTATGCTTTGCTTAAAAGGAGGTTCCAGCAACTTATTGTAAAAAGTTTGTTTTATAAGCAATTAAAGGTAAAAAGCAACAAAATATTTTGTATTTGTATAGTTACCTGAAAGACGGCACAGACTATAGTCCACGGCGTGCTCTGCAAATGCAGGGACGCGTAAAGCGTGGCCATGAGAGAGAATAAGTAGATCGACGTTGGCAGTGCCCGTTCCCTTGAGAACATCGACTTGATGTGGTTCCATGGACCGTATAGAAAACTGAAACTGTAATGCAGAATCTATAGTATAATCTTTTTTTTTTCGTTTTTTCCAATGCTTACCAACACATTTTGCAGCCATGACACTTAAAACAGAGTATATTTGATGGAAGTATTAACATGGTTTTACAAACTTGTTTTTTCTGACAGCTTTAGCCGATTGCTTTTGACGTAGCTGCAAAATTTGTTGGTAAGCGTAAAATTACCGAAAAAAAAATGGATCCTAATTAACCTTGATTTAAAAAGATGCAATAATAATAAATAAGTGTTCAAATAAGAGTATGTGTGCAGGTTTTGATTCAAAGTCTGGATATGTATGTGTGTATCCGTCGCGAGTTGGTATTGGGAGCAAAAAAGTTTTGACTTCCTACACTAATGTAAGGGACGAATACCCTACCGTTGTAATATTTTATTTCGACCCATCATCGCTAGAACATGTAGTAATTTTCTTCAACAGAGGGAGTTTAATAGGGGATGAAACATTTACTGTAAATTAATAATTTATCATCAAATTGGTATGGTCAACCGCACATCAGTGAAAAAATTTGCAACTCTATAAATCAACCATGCAGTCCAAAGTGTTTCTGAAATGCTGTTGTATGTGTAATTTGGCATTCTTGCCCTCATTCCAGTTAGTAATAGCAATGGCCTGCTAATAACTGAAACAGTTAAGTGTTAATCAGGGTTTTTAACCTGCAGTTATCACACACAGGTTAAGAACTTGCTATTTTAAACTTTCAGTTTATTTATGTATGTTAGGACTATCGAGAAACTAGCTCTTGCCGGCAACTTCATATGAATCTTTAAATTCGGAAAAGCCTAGCCTGTCTTTGTATAGGCGTCAAGTCAACAGAACACCAAGTGAAAAGATGATGTGGTTATGATCTTCATTAGTAAGAGATCGAGAAAGAAGAATGTCCTTTCCCATGGTTCACACTATGTTCATACAAAAATTTGTTCAGAGGATTAGCCTTAAAAGTGTAACAGAAAGACAAAAATTTCACATTTATAATACAGACACCAACACTGAAGGACTCATCAGCAAAATTGCTGCCTGTCTTATATCCTACTAATATTATAAACGCGACAGTTTGTAAGTATGGATGTATGTTTGTTACTCTTTCACGTAAAAACTACTGAATGGATTTTAATAAAACTTGGCACACATATAGGTTAGGTCCTGGAATAACCCATAGGCTACTTTTTACCGCGGGAACACACTTAATTCCCACGGGAAAACACATTTAATGCGGGTGAGACCGCAGATTCTGCGCAGACGAAGTCGCGGGCACCAGCTAGTCTCATAATAATAATAAGTTGGTAGCTATCCTCCAAAAAGGAGGAAAAATTAAATAACAACAATAAAAGTTTGGTTTTTCTTAAAGGTTTAAGCCGAGTTGATGTTCGAAATCAACAAGTTATTGAAATTCCATCAGGCGAAACGCCCCATTGGAAGTGTAGGTGTTTTAATAGGTAGCGTTTCGCCCGAACGGCTAAACACGTGTCGGGCGAAACAAAGCACCACTCATTGTTTCTCTGAATATTTTTGTGACATTATTGTACTATTTAGACTGTATGTGAACTGTGCTTTATGAACAATAATAATAATGAACTAAGTTATAATAATAAAAAAAAAACCAACACTTAAGGACTCATCAGCAAAATTGCTGCCTGTCCTATATCTAATAATAATAATATTTGAATGTTTGAATGACAATAATATTGCTGCTGTATACTAGATTATTTTTTTGGACCTGATATGCGTATGCCCACCTTAATACAGAGGTCAAAAGCAACAACTTTTGTTCTACAACTTTGCTAACAATGCACGAAAAAGAAATCAAAATGGGTCGGTCACATGACCACTTTAGTATGGGGAGTCGAAAATTTTATGTGCGTTGTTAGCAAAGTCGTAGAACAAAAGTTGTTGCTTTTGACCTCACTAATAAGGTGGGCATTTATGCATATCAGGTCCAAAAAAAATAAGCTTGTATAAATAAGAAACAAACATTTTAGTATATTAGGAACAACAAATTAACATGAATGATGTGCAGACCTTGAAATTGAGACAATTGAGTGTGTTTCAAGATCTAACTTGTAGTAGCAAACTCAATGCCATAATGGACTATTTAGAGATAAACAATAATTAATAAATGTTTTATTTCTTGTTTCAACCATTGATACTACTCACTAAAAGTACAGACTTGTTTTGTAAAGTCTAAAATAGAGAGATTTAAACTAGCTCTGTTCTTATCAGTTCTTTAATAAAAAATATTGTTGCGTGGGTGAGCGGGGCAAGTAGGAGGAGTGCGAATCATTCATTGGCTTTCCGGCTGTCACCCATGAACTAAAAATAACTGTCAGGGCACGATTTATTTTACGTCCTGTGTACTACAGTGAGCGCTTTCCTAGCACATTCAACACAGTCGCCAAGAGTTGAGAGTTTTATAAAACTCTGCGATACACTGTCAAATTGAAAGCTAGTTTGGGAGAAAGGACTTGCCATACCTAGCATATGTACAACATTTCAGCTGCGGAGATTTCTATTTCTTTAGAAAAATTGTTAAATACATAAATTTCAATGTCTTCTTTCTGTAAAACCTACAGATTGCTTAGTTATGTACTTAGTCTCATATTAATGGCACAGGGCCTACAGATTGCTGAATAGAGTTTCCAAAACAAGGTCTTATGTATTTATGGCACTTGCTGGCCGCTGCGGCTAGAAATTTCCTCAGTTTGAAACTATGTTAGAACCTTCCCCAAAAAAAAAACTAGCTTTCAATTAGACAGAACATATTGTACAGTTATACCCTGAGTTTTTAATACCTAGCCAATGCAGATATATATATATATTATTTTTAATGTAAAGTGGGTAAATGAGCAGGTAGGCTACCTGATGGTAAGTGGTCACCACCGCCCATGACACCTACTGTCTTATTAGTGAAATAACTTGACACTAATAAGACAGCAAAGCGCATTACCCACCCTGAGAACTAAGATGGTATGTCTCATGTGCCAGTAATTTCCCTGGCTCCCTTGCCCTTCAAACCGAAACACAGCAGTGCAAACACTGCTGGTTTAGGGCAGAAAAAGGCAAGGGGGTGGTACTTCCCCAGACGGAATTTGCACAAAAGCCCTACCACCTGTAATGGAGTGTGAATATTTGTGCTTGGATCAGGAGTGTAACAATAGTTTTTTATCTTATGCAAGGCTGTGAGTGTATTTGTAGACTGTTGTATTGCTCAAGCTGCCAGACAAATTAAAGAATAATGTTTTTACGCAAGCTATCATCAGTTATATATAACTGCCTGATTAAAGAAATAATAATATTTTTTTATAACAAAGTGTTTGAACAGCTTTAAGTTAATGTTTACGTACCTGAACAATAAAAATAAGCTGCCCAAAGTAGATAACAACACAAACTTCTTTGCTTGAAACACTAGAAGTGGTATGTATAAGAAAGAGAGTATGAAGCACAGGATTCCAAGAAACAAACACGCTCCAAATCCCATGAACCGTTGCGTTCGGCTCTGCAAAAACATAACAAGTTATTGCTTCACTGATGATTCATAATATTCGTGTATCTAACATGAAAAAACTTTGGAATGAGATCAGGTCAAAAGAGGAAAAAAAATACCTACCAAAGTGCAATAATCCTTCTGAACTTCTTCGAACCACGTTCCAGCACTGCCGCTACTGCTGGGACTCTCTTCATTGCTACGTGAGAAGAAAGTAGGCGTAGAAAAAGGTAAACTGATCTTGTAACTCTTCCGAGTCTCATTTTGTAGCAAATATTGATCCAGATCCGATTTTAAATTCGCCATTTTATCGACACTGCACTAGTTAATTTTTGTACTGATTTTACACGATTTTAAGCGTAAAAATTACAAAATATTGATAAAATTATCGTCATCACAAAAGTTCATGAAACGAGTCAGCGAGCGATTGACAGTGACAGCCACATGACAGCACTTTTGCACCTCTTGTCAAAATTTAAATAGTGATGTCCGCGCTGGTGTGTTTATCGATTATTGACCGCTCCCGGTTTCGGTAGACTTTCTATTTTAATAAAGTTAACAAGTCTTTTTTGGTATAAAAACCAATCAAGTGGCTTCGCAGGTGTACGGTTCACAATAACCCATCAAAAATAACCTACCGTAGTCTGTATCGTCACTAAAATCGTCGTGGACGTGCCGTCGTATATTGTTGTTATATCGGTCATGCGCACAAGGAGGGCAGACTCCGCGAGTGTCGCGCTCGTCCAAATCGGTGCTGCTAGCGTCCGACTCTGGCTCCACCTCTTCTATTTGTATTTCTCCAATCTGTCTGTTATCAAGTTTTTCGTTTGATGAAAGTTTGTTGTAGTTTTTCTTCGGGGGGCGGGCTTCTGTAACAAAAACAAATAAATCGTTAGGTAAGCATATGTAGCGTAAATGTTATTATTATGTGTTTTAACCAGACGTAGTAAGGTATTTGAACTTTTCACTCGACATTGACCTTTACTTGTTAAACAATCTCGATGATATAAAGTAAACTGCTAAGTAGATAACCATTTAGGTATTAACAACATCATTTGTTTATGCCTACATATATTTTGATAAGAGGTAGAGATTAGTTGAAATCGTTAGGTATGTTGTATTGTTTGTAGAGAGTTGTGTTTTTGAGCATGTGACTGTGTATGACGGGACTTGTCGCGAATCATCACTCCAAACACAGTGTACCTATTGTGAAGGAGAATGCGTACTAATGCGTAGTATGCAATCTACTTTGTATGTTTTTGGTTTAGTTTTTACTGTTATTTTTGCCACTCTTGTCATATGTCTATTGTGTTGTTTGTTGTAAATATTTTCTATTTAATTACGTATTTTTACCGAATATTATTTTGCTTTATTTCTACGACGTCAGCAAGCTTAACAGCTTTAATACCTATGTATTGTACCTCAGCGAACTACAATACTATAGAACGATAACTACGCTTCAAACTTGACCCCACGAAATAGTTACCTAAGTAGGCGGAGCTAAAATAGTTACCTCTCAACTACCCACTAGCTGACATTGCAGCACGCGCATAGAGTAACTTATATAGCACGCGCGCGAACCAATCCCTGCTCTCGTTCTGAATTTGAACCAATAGATTCGTATTTTGAATATACGTCCTTTTGGTTTCACGTAGGGCCACTTTTTGTGTGGAATTTGTTCTGAGTTAGAGTTCCATAGTATTGTAGTTCGCTGGTGTACCTACATATAAATTAAGTCCCTAATTCTGATATAATTGATGTCGGGTAGATAACCGGAAGCTCTCCAGACCGTTTATAATTTCATTGTCGATTGTGTATATGCCTCTTTTTATTAAGCTTGTACAGTCAACGACCGGTCAAGCTTGACACTTGCAGCGCGACTCTAGCCTGTACATCCATTGAAATAAGAACTGTACAGAGTCCAACGTGTCAAGCTAAACACATCGGACTTTGTGCCGTTCTTATTTCTTACGCAACGTGCTAGAGTTGCATTGCAATTGTCAAGCTTGACTTGCTCTTGACTGTACCTACATTCCCTAGACTATTAATTTTGCTTGTTGATCTTAATATAAACAGAACTACGCATTCAGTAGGAACAACAGAACTGCACCATGTAGTTTATGTTTCATAACTCTACTATAGAGATAAGAAACACACTAGCAATGTTATGTATCTTCTAAGTAGGAAACGTTTATAAAATAGATTCTGATCGAGCTTCTACAAGGGCTGGTTGATGGGTTTTTGAAGGAAACTCGAAGATTATACAAAGATTGACTTTAATATAGCAAATAAGAAATTACAGTATGTGCGCCGTGCGCGAGATGATAGAAAAAACGAATGAATGTCGAATGGTTACCGACCGGAGTGCCTGTGGCGCCGCTCGTGGAGGGAAGCCGTAACAGATTCTGATATAATAATATTTAATTATAATTCCAGATCATCATCATGGATCGCAAGAACTCAAAGATAGCGATAGTGGGCGCGGGAGTAATAGGGATGACGGTAGCCCGAACACTCCAGGATAGTTTGAGAAATTCTGATATAACTATACTAGCTGAGAAATTTCAAGAAGATACTGTTAGCACTGTCGCCGCGGGCATTTTCAGGCCAGGAACGAGCTTCAAAGGGCCTACTCAAGAGATCACGAAGAAATGGGTAAATGACTCTTGGTATTATTGGCAAGATATACTCAAGACCTCTGAAGCATCACAAGCAGGCGTAATGGCGCTTTCAGCCTACGTATTTTCGAAAGAAAACTATCATGTTACTAGAAACCACTTGATAGAAGATATAATGCCCGTCTACAGGGATGTTGATGAAAATGAGCTAAAACTTTGCGGCGATGGTTGGAAGTACGGATCTTACTTTTCTACTTTGAAAGTCGGCTGCGAAAAATACTTGCCGTGGGTAGAAAAACAATTTACTGCCAAAGGGGGGAAAATTGTGAAAACTAAAATCGATAGTTTCGCATCACTAAACCGGAAGTTCGATTTAGTTTTTAACTGCACTGGTTTAGGCGCGAAATATTTATGCAATGATCACGACTTGGTTCCTATGCGGGGTCAAGTGATCAAAGCTAGAGCGCCGTGGCTGAAAACTGCATTTTATGGTGATTACGATACTTATATTATTCCTGGTTTAGATGGGGTGGCTACTTTAGGTGGTTGCAGGCAGTACGACAGTTATAACATGCAAGTTTGCAAGCACGATGCGGCAGCCATTTTTGAAAGATGTTGCGAGTTGCTTCCTTCTTTGAAGAAGGCCGAGATAGTGAGCCATAAGGTTGGTTTGAGGCCGCACAGGGTTCCGGTGAGGGTGGAACCGGAGCTTATGGAAGGTTTGAAGGTGGTGCACTGCTACGGACATGGTGGCTACGGAGTCACTTGCTCTCCGGGCACCGCGATGCATGCTGTGCAAATAGGAATGGATTTGTTGAAGAGTAACGCTAGAAACAAACTGTAGGCAAATCTTACCTACTCATTTTACTCATATTATTATGTGCCATATTATTAAAACTTGTTATTATTCATGCATTTCTTAAATCAAATAAATGTTTTTACCGTTTGTTGTTCAGTCGTTTTTAAAATTCAGTTTTGTAATTTTCTGCTGAGTTTTTTACTTACAAGTAATAATAATGAACACGTTTTCTCATGACCTTGGGTTGCCTGTAATAATTCTCTTGTAGAGATAAGCCCGCCTTTGTAAATGTCCTCTTGTATGTAACTCTGTTTGTAAATTAATTAAATATAATAAGATTTCGGACTTCTTTGCTTCGCTAGTAATTATTTAGGAAATAGCGCGATTCAGAAAACCCTACTACGCCAACTGTTGATAGGTTCGCTGTAGTTTTTTACTCCATGTTAGATGGCGCTGTTTTTTTCATGCTAGAAAGTGAACAAATTAAGCTAGGGAGGACCACGGTCACCCAGGTCACACCACGGACGAATGACGAGCTCGCGCGAATTTGAAATTGGAAGGTCGTGTAGGCCCTCATATTCAGTACAATTGGGCGGAAGGGTGCGCGCGGGGGTGCGGGGTGAATTGCAAGGGGAATTGCAAGGGGGCGGAGAGTGTCCGTTCTGTATGATAGTACTATTACTTTATTCTGTCCCCAGGACCTCTAGACCTCTGATCGCAGCGAGGTTCAAATCTCTTTGAGGCGGACAGACGTCAAGAATATGTAGGTACAGTCAAGAGAACCTACCTGAATATAATAGAGCTTGGTAAATAAACATTCCACAGTTAAGAAAATATTTATCTTCAATTACAAGAGCTACAGGCTTGTAACCACAATACAGAAACAGATAAACGCTTTAGACTGCCGTTTTACATGGGTACAGCCAAGCCACTCAGTAAATACTCACATTTTTAACACTGAGGTTTTTGCATGAATTCGAGGTATTTTTTTTGGTTACAAAACTTGTCGCTCTTTCGTGAACTCTGGTTACCTAGCAATATATTGCTCTAATAGTACTGTAGCTGTAGCCCTTGGACATTCAAAATACGAAAAAAGTTACCGTTTGTCTTTGTGAAATTGTTATAGATTTCGCCATTTCACATACTAAAAGCGAAGTCTTAAAGATCGTAACTCGCCGTAACCATATATAGTGACAAAACTATATTCTCCATATATGGTAGTTACGAGTATATACATTTCTAGGTTACCGCATTGTTTCGTTATTGTCATGTTGTACCGCTTTGTTGAATTACCATACGTAATAGTAAGACTATGGAAAGTTGCCAAAAACAAATTTAAGACAAAATGAGTCTTAAAATCTGAACCGGCCAAAGAAACAGCCTTAAAGTAGGTATAGGGTTTGTTCAGAAGGTCTATTAACAGATGTATAAATTTGAAACGGTAACTCAAAAACTTAAGTTATTGTCAATATGGCCGGACTTCATTACTTGCCACTATATATGGTTACGGCGGGTTACGATCTTGAAGGGCTCCCGCACACGACCGAGAATCGGTGACCGATTTTTTGTCGACATCCCGCTCTGACGTGTTATCACCTGCATCGTCCCTCCTTGTTCTGGCCGATAATCGCCCACCGATTCTCGGTCGTGTGCGGGAGCCCTAAGACGTCGCTATTAGTATGTGAAATGGTGAAATGTATAATTTATTACAAACGGTAACCTTTTTCGTAATTTGAATGTCCACGGGCTACAGTACTACGAGTATAAGGTACAGTCAATAATAGGCCAAGCTTGACACTCTAGCCCGTAAATCTATCGAGATAAGAACGGTACAAAGTTCAATCTGTCAAGCTTGATGTGCTCTTTACTGAACCTACAAGCGCGCTTGCCTTATTTATAAAAGGAAGTGTTAGGTGTGGTTCACTTAATATTATATCTTGTAGGGAAGGTAGATAGGTAGAGCAGGCATAATTAATGGGGTCGTAAGATACGTGTCTGTTCGTGGCGGCGCCGAAAACACCAGCCATTAGCTAACATCCGAGCCAAAAAGCCAGATAGGTACATTACATGACATAGGTACAGCATTGTAAGTAGTTTCCTGCCTACTAACGATGAATTTCCTTGGAGGAACTTAGTTACTCCAAATACTGAAACCACAAACCAAGACAAGTTGTAGAACAAAACTTATTACAGTCAAGTAGTGATGTAAATAATTTATTTGGAAGGTGCCGCACTAGAACTCGTAGACTGGTATTAGAATTGTTTTTATTACGATTTTTGTCTTGAATGAATTTGCGAGTTGGTAACCCTACACGGTAGCCTCAAATAGCCTTTGAGCTCAGCAACGAAGCATGTAGTTTAGGCAACTAGGTTCCGAAGTACATATTGTATCGAGTTAAGCACTGAACTACCATACTTAGTATTAGGAGTTGAGTTGAAATTACGTGCTATGGGAAAATGGAGAACCGTTGGAGTCCCGATGGAGACAGCCGAAAACTGGAACCGTGAATTCAGACCATGAAAGTGAACAACTTCCTTAAAGAAACACAAGTTTATTATCTTCCCATAGAAACTGCACATGATTAGGCATTACACCCTGCTGTATACCCTAGGTCACCCCCACAATGAGGACGAATCTAATCTCTCCAATACATCATGCCATGTTTTAGTTCCTAGGGAACATAGGATCGGACATAGGTACATAAATACAGCAGAAAGACAACCCTCATTTATTTGGGCTTCGCCGCCGTCGTCTAAAAATATAGTTTTTGCCACCATTGGTCAGCCAGCATTGGTTATAGCCAGGATAAACTGGTATTGGCTATTAGATAAGATAAGATAGGATAAGATAGGATAGGATAGGATAGGATAGGATAGGATAGGATAGGATAGGATAGGATAGGATAGGATAGGATAGGATAGGATAGGATAGGATAGGATAGGATAGGATAGGATAGGATAGGATAGGATAGGATAGGATAGGATAGGATAGGATAGGATAGGATAGGATAGGATAGGATAGGATAGGATAGGATAGGATAGGATAGGATAGGATAGGATAGGATAGGATAGGATAGGATAGGATAGGATAGGATAGGATAGGATAGGATAGGATAGGATAGGATAGGATAGGATAGGATAGGATAGGATAGGATAGGATAGGATAGGATAGGATAGGATAGGATAGGATAGGATAGGATAGGATAGGATAGGATAGGATAGGATAGGATAGGATAGGATAGGATAGGATAGGATAGGATAGGATAGGATAGGATAGGATAGGATAGGATAGGATAGGATAGGATAGGATAGGATAGGATAGGATAGGATAAGATAGGATAAGATAGGATAAGATAGGATAAGATAGGATAAGATAGGATAAGATAGGATAAGATAGGATAAGATAGGATAAGATAGGATAAGATAGGATAAGATAGGATAAGATAGGATAAGATAGGATAAGATAGGATAAGATAGGATAAGATAGGATAAGATAGGATAAGATAGGATAAGATAGGATAAGATAGGATAAGATAGGATAAGATAGGATAAGATAGGATAAGATAGGATAAGATAGGACAAGATAGGATAAGATAGGATAAGATAAGATAAGATAAGATAGGATAAGATAAGATAAGATAAGATAAGATAAGATAAGATAAGATAAGATAAGATAAGATAAGATAAGATAAGATAAGATAAGATAAGATAAGATAAGATAGGATAGGATAGGATAGGATAGGATAGGATAAGATAGGATAAGATAAGATAAGATAAGATAAGATAAGATAAGATAAGATAAGATAAGATAAGATAAGATAAGATAGGATAAGATAAGATAAGATAAGATAAGATAAGATAAGATAAGATAAGATAAGATAAGATAAGATAAGATAAGATAAGATAAGATAAGATAAGATAAGATAAGATAAGATAAGATAAGATAAGATAAGATAAGATAAGATAAGATAAGATAAGATAAGATAAGATAAGATAAGATAAGATAAGATAAGATAAGATAAGATAAGATAAGATAAGATAAGATAAGATAAGATAAGATAAGATAAGATAAGATAAGATAAGATAAGATAAGATAAGATAAGATAAGATAAGATAAGATAAGATAAGATAAGATAAGATAAGATAAGATAAGATAAGATAAGATAAGATAAGATAAGATAAGATAAGATAAGATAAGATAAGATAAGATAAGATAAGATAAGATAAGATAAGATAAGATAAGATAAGATAAGATAAGATAAGATAAGATAAGATAAGATAAGATAAGATAAGATAAGATAAGATAAGATAAGATAAGATAAGATAAGATAAGATAAGATAAGATAAGATAAGATAAGATAAGATAAGATAAGATAAGATAAGATAAGATAAGATAAGATAAGATAAGATAAGATAAGATAAGATAAGATAAGATAAGATAAGATAAGATAAGATAAGATAAGATAAGATAAGATAAGATAAGATAAGATAAGATAAGATAAGATAAGATAAGATAAGATAAGATAAGATAAGATAAGATAAGATAAGATAAGATAAGATAAGATAAGATAAGATAAGATAAGATAAGATAAGATAAGATAAGATAAGATAAGATAAGATAAGATAAGATAAGATAAGATAAGATAAGATAAGATAAGATAAGATAAGATAAGATAAGATAAGATAAGATAAGATAAGATAAGATAAGATAAGATAAGATAAGATAAGATAAGATAAGATAAGATAAGATAAGATAAGATAAGATAAAATGTATTTTGTATCACTTAGGCTAAAACATACAAATTATAACACAAATGGATATGGGTCTCAAACAGCATTGTAATGCCTAAACTAAGTAACAATTTTACTTGTATCTTAGGCATTGACAAAGATAGTTAAAAATTTTGGCTCTTAAAATTAAACATATTTGTAATCTAATAGCACTAAAAATAAGTAAATTCAGAAATTATAATAAGTACTTAACTAGTTTTAAAATTCTACATTATGTGTCTTGCTAAAATACACAGTGTTGTTGAAGAAAGCAATTCGTAAATGGCTAGATACCAGATAAATACTACGAGCTTTTTTTTGGATTTCCCGCGGTTGTCTCACCCATAGATGCAAGTGTCATAGACAAGCTGTCAAATCTGAATGACGTCATTGGCATTTGTAAATTTGTGCAAAAAGATACCAAATTTCCAAATTACGGTGAAAATCTAAACATATTAATATGTTTTTATGTAAAATATAATATTTCAAAGCTTAGATAAGTCTGTGCGTGAAGGTGATGTGCTAGCTTAGTGAAATCTGAAGACGGAAGAATACCTAAGCCTCCGTTAGAGGTTACAAAATTATAACCTGAAGACAATTACTTATATCCTTTTTCTTTGATGGAAAGAGGGCATATGCCCCTTTTATTTAACGCTGTGCACCACCATAAATACCTATCCATTATCTATCATGTTCACATAGGTATATCATGTGAGTTTGTTTGTACGGTATTTATCATACCTATTCACTAAATTACGGTTTCATCATTCATTTAATGTTGTTTAAAGAAAGGTTGAATGCTGTTCTTTAGAAACTTTCTATACCTACTGACTTCCATTAAAACGCTGTCAAAACTGCAGACAGATTGTACCTAATTAGGTACCTATTACACCTAAATTTTCAAGAAATTAGGACAAGAAAACTTTTCACTCACGTTCATATACAAAGCAAGTCCAGGATTATTGACATAACAGTTTATAAAGTAATGAATTGCTTTGCCTCATCTAAGACTAAGTGAGTACTAACAAACTGCTTACAAAATTACAAATATATTTATTTCAAATTATTACAAATATATTTATTTCAAGATTTAGTTTTACAATACTTGAATTGACCATGGTCCCCACACTAGGCAAGCCTGTATCGTGGGGTCCCAAAACAAAAACGTTACATTATAGTACAAGCCTCATAATCTAATTGAAAATTTACCTTATAACAACTACAAACACAGTTTACAAGTAAGAAGAAAAATAATTTAATTTAATTTTATGACTATCAGTATTACCAAAAATTATACGATAAAATAATAATGTTATCTTATAAAATATGTTTCACATTTTATACAAAAATATACATAGACACACATACATATACAAACAATTACATACATATGTTTATATAATAAATATGTACATACAAATGATATATACATCATATCATGTTATAAACATCACATACAACAATATAAGTGTTGCGATTCATTACATTACACTAACGGTGCAAGTAGCGCTTCTGTTTCAGCGTAACTTTTTTGTACTAACCAAGATTTAATTTTCTGTTTTGCATCTACTTTGGAACATTTAATAATCTTACAGTGTTTCTCAGCTTTATTGTACAAGAAGGCTGCAATGTACGGACTAAAACGTCGGGCAAAAGTAGTACGTATGTTGGGAACTGGCGTTTGACAAACACGACGTTTTACTATGTTGTCGTAATCATCGGACTGTAACACGGAACCGTGTTTTAGGAGTGTTATCCTAAGTATAAATAATTTCCTAACGCTTAGCACTCCAGCTTCTCTATACAACTCTAAAGTTGGATACCTGCGTGGTTTTTTTAGCATGGTCTTAATTACAGCTCGTTGAGCTCTTTCAAGTCGTATATTATGTGTTTTTGCAATGCCCCCCCAACTAGATATACAGTACGTTGTAATAGACTCACAAAGTGCGTAGTAGGTCATTTTCAGAATATCCAGATCCGCAGAATTTCTGAGTTTCCTCATGATATTAATTATTCTTCTTACTCTTCCCGATAGGCATGCAACGTGTTCCTTGAAGTTTAGCTTCTGATCTACAAGTACACCCAAATATTTGATAACCTCAGTTTTAGTCAAGGTTTCACAACTGCATGTCATATTTGCTTGAAAGTCACAAGAGTGTATTTTAAGATCTGGGAGTAAGGGCGGTTCCGAAGCTTTAGTTTTGTGAAAATACATGCTTTTAGTTTTTGTTACATTAAGAGTTAAGAGATTTTGAGACAACCAGCCATAGACCTGAGACATACCAAGTTCCGCATTTGAGTGTGCCTGAGACCAGCTCTCTCCGTGAAAGACCAATACAGTGTCGTCTGCGTAGCAGATTGTTGCTGAATTTTTAAGAGGCAAAGTGTGAATGTCGTCCATATACAAAATAAACAGGGTAGGTCCTAAGATGCTACCCTGTGGCACTCCGAAAAGTACAGGACGATAGTCGCTGAAAGTTTGGTCGACCCTTAGACACTGTCTCCTGTCCGTGAGGTAACTTTTAAACCAGTTGAGGGCTACGCCTCTAATGCCAGCTTTTTCTAGTTTGTTTAAAAGTATCGGAATGGAGACAGTGTCGAATGCCTTCGCCAGGTCCAGGAACACTCCAATGCAGCATTGAGATTTGTCGAGGTAGGATGCCACTGTAGAAGTCAAGAGGTTTACGGCGTCCTCCGTGGACTTGCCCCTACGAAATCCAAACTGATTGTCTGAAATTAGTTTGTTTGACTCCAGGTACTGAATAAGTCGCTTATTTACAATTTTTTCTAATAATTTTGAAAACGCACCCAAAAGTGATATTGGACGATAATTATCAGGTATATCTTTTGCACCATTTTTGTGTATCGGGCACACTACCGCCAATTTCCAGATTGCTGGGAAAACTCCAGTCGATAAACTCATATTAAAAATTTTTGTAAGGGGCTCAATTATAGCATTACGGATACTTTTGATAAATGAGTTGCTAAAACCATCAATACCAGGAGCTTTGTCCTTCTGCAGAAGATTTATCAGCGCCTCCACTTCACCAGTGTCTGTAGGCCTCATAAAAAACGAGTGAACTGGTGAGAGCTTTGCACTGCTGTCATTTGCGGACAATGGACGTTGATTCTGATTACACAGTATTTTATTTGCCAATTGTTCGCCGATGGATGAAAAATAAGAATTGCAGATATTAAGCGATTCCTTAGAATCAGTCGCACCTTCTACGGACAAAAGTTCGAGGGGCTCTTTTTTACTAGACGTTAGGTAACAGATATTATTAATTGTTTTCCATAGTCTTTTTTTGTTATTCATATTTTCAAGCAACTCATTTCTGTCGTATTCTGCTTTTACTTTCCTCATAATATCTATATAAAAATTTCTATAACGCGTGTATACTAGGTTAATAACCGAATCATTAGGATTTGCCTTCGCAGATAGATGAAGACGATCTCGATGCCGCATACACCGCATAAGGCCGGGCGTCACCCAAGGCTTTAGATTGTATTTCGATCTACTAATCTTAACCTTGCGTGTGTGTTTAGCGATTACTCCCGTTAAAGTGTTCATAAACACTACAGCGTTTTCGTTAACGTCTGGCTTATTTAGTACAATAGACCAATCAATCCCTAATAGTTCTTTCTCAATTGCCTCTATATCTCTTTTAAGAGTAAATCTGCTGGGTCGCACAGGTTTATTTTTGTTTAGCTTTAACCCTAGCATTATAATGTCGTGATCTGTGATGTCCATTTTACATATTAGACCTAAAGATGGTTTGTCACTTCTTACGAAAAAGTGATCTAAACCTGCTCTACCCCTAGTAGCTTTAGTAATCGCGGGTAAAAACCCATATTCTGCAGTTAGACATAGGTATTCCAAACACTTGAGGTCCTCTTCTTCATGTATAATATCAATATTTACGTCACCGGTTATAATAAGATCTTGTCTATCATTAAAAGTATCTAGTGTGGACTCTAGCGATAAGAGAAAAGGTTCAATATTTCGGAAAGAAGGGGAGCGATAAATGGCGAGAATTGAAACAATATTTGGAATACTAATCACAAGACAGTTTGCCTCCTCAAACACGGGCTCGTGGACCACAGCATCCCAAGAATCTCTCACATACACAACTACGCCACCGTTTTGATTGATATATTTTTCGGTTTTATAGGAGGTATAGTTTGGAATCTGTGGAATAATAGAAATATCATTAATTCTGCACTCGGTCAAGCAGATCACGTCATATTCTACACGCAATCTATTAAGTGCAACTGTAAAATTATTAAAGTTTTTGTTAATACTGCGGATATTTAACGAAAGAATTTTGAAGTTGTAATCCGACGTAAGCACTTTCTCACAATGCTCAGCCTCATCTAATATTTGGCAGTCAATTCCTACTGAATCTATATTATCCCCCAAAAAGTCAGTCAGAGTTGTAAGTATAGTATAAAAAATAGATGGATATGTACCTTGAATTTGAGATTGTTATGATTGACCGCCAAACTGCCAGAGGTAAGAGAAAACCTAATAAAGCTGACAAGAGAAAAATCTTGGATGGCGTTAAACCCACTATTGAATAAGTAGGTATTGATATTATAAACCTTACGATTTTTGTGTAAGAGGTGTGAGACGCATAATAATAATATAGATAATATATGATAATAACAAGCATGCATACAAATTGACAACCAACTTATTTTTAGTGGACTAATATTTTTAAGAAAATGAATCTTCATGGTCGAGTGGAGTAGCAATACGATTAAGCTGATCAAGAGTCCGAACAATGTTCGGTGGCTTGCCGTCACGTTTTCTGATAAAGATGACACCATGACTACAGAAGCATTGCGCGAACCCATGGTGTTTGCTCCGTAGTCTTGCCTCTCGAAATAAAAACCGGTTCTCCCTCGTGAGGCGCTCATTGAAGAATACTTTCATGGCGGGACCGGAGATTTCAAGATCGTTACTTGTTAGATTGCGCCTTGACTTGACCGCTTTTAACATTTCATAGCGTTTGACTTTGCGGACAAAGCGGACAACAACAGGGCGGGGTAAATCTGGTGTCTTATCAGGATTATTCGAACTGGGGCGGCGTGGTCCAACTCTAGTGATCCAGTCAATATCACGGTCCTCCAAATCCAATCCAACTTTCCGTGCTGCCACATAGACAGTATGATGTAGATTTTCACTGGGGGTTTCGGGAATACCCAGGACTTCGAGCTCATTTTGGAGGTGGTATTGCGCCTGGCTGTTTATTTCAGATCGAAGTTGGGCCACTGTGGCCCTCAGAACCACATTTTCTTTTTCACGTTCTTCCAAGCTCACAATTCGAGTCAAATTGTTGTTTATGGCAGCATGTAGTTGTTCTTTAAGCATGTGAATTTCTTGTGTGAGATTCAGTATCGCGGCCGTTAAAACCTCCAGGCCAGTAGGTGGCGCTGAAGCACTTGTTGTTGCCGGAGTTGCTGCAGCCGTTTGTGAACCAACATAAGAGGGCGATGATGTTCCGTCTAGAGCAGTGGGTATTGTAGCTTCAAGGTTAGCAGAAGATGATTTAGAGCCAGGTGCAACTGCTATGTTTGTAACCTTGGTGGTGGTTGTAACTGTAGTTATTGGCGTGTTTGCAAACGTGAAAATGGGATCTGATATGGTTGTTATAGTAGCAGGATTTTTCGCTATCTGTTTACGATTACCTCTGTGAGTAGTGACGTTTGGCGATATATACGCATCTTTTGTGGGCGTATCAGATTCATTGCTTCTTTTATAGAGAACGCGACATGCAGGACATACCCATTTCTTGACCTCTTCAGCAGAAAGCGAAGGGTTATTAGCGCAAGGCTTACAAAAAAATTTCTCACAAACGCTTAAAGTGCACTTCATGTATATGATAACATCGTCATTACATCCTTCACACTTCATTTTGGCAGTTAAAGTATAATAGGGGAAACAATCCTCCGAAAGTAACGCAGTTGAAAGGTAAATATGGTCGCGTACTGTAGCTGTCTACTCTTTGACGAGTTCACGGAACGGGTTAAGCACGCGTCACTGCTACCTGCGGCTGATCGATAATGGAGCTTCCGCGCTGCACTTAACCGCGCGAATCCTGTGAGCTCACACTTTGCACCACTAATCACATGAACACTTGATTGCTTGGCAACAGATTTTTGCGATATAAAATTAACTATCTAAACGACTGATTTCATTAAAACTTCATAGTACACTTAAACTTTGCACTTCAAACCAGTTAAGTAACTATTTTGATGTTGAAAATTTAGAATTTTAATGTAAAATACGGCACAATTTAACGAGACGTTTAGGTAAACAGTGTTGACGGTTGGACAGAGGCGTCAAAGAAGGAAACTTACTAATAAGGATTGATTTTATTATCAGCAATGCTATCACTATAGAACAAGTTGTAGCTGGTATATCCCATGCTTTACTGTATCAAAAACGGCTGTAAAGTCAAAGATCAAGGCCACAAAATAATAAAGTATTTATAGTCAGAGCATCAGAAAATGGAGATTGATGCGTTGAATGTATGTATTTTGGGTAAGTAGAATTTTGTACTCATTTCAGTTTCCATAGTTTCTCACAATGCTCCTCCTCCTCCTCACAAGAATGCATAATAGTAAAAGGCATTAAATCCTCTTCCTTCAGGTAAGGGAGGGGAGTGGGGGGGGGGGCACAGACATGGCTGAAACCCTCTGCTTCCATGCAAGCCAAGAAAAATGCTTCTTTTCAAAAGAATCTTTAAGATAAAAGTTCTTAAGATTCATAAACAGACAAACTGTAAATTTATGAGTGTTATTGTTAATTGTTACTTCTTTTTAAGGGTGTCAGGTTGCGGAAACTAGCCCAAACTTATAATAGAAAGTAACTGCTGATGCCTACCGTATGGCTCGGATGATGCCATGCCACAATGCAAATCTAATAGCGTGGATGTGTTTGGAAACTAATCTTATAATTTTAAACTGTACAATACCTACCTTATTTTATATCCCTATATATTAGACCACCAGGTTATAATAACTAAAGGAAAATGACTAGACACACCGCGGTGTGTCAGCCAAGTTCATGATTTCCTGTTTTTCAACTAGATGGGTTTAATAAATTAATCTCGAGTTTAAGAGACATGGTTGGTTAATATCCTATGGTATATGTAAATAAATACTAACTAGGCAATTACAGATTGTCGAATATGGCACCTCCAGCATTATACCAACTTCTGTAAGGACCAAATCATTTTTAAGAAGAAGTGTTAAGAGATAAATAATGAATTTGACTACTTCCGTGCACTTTCTTTAACTCCACGCAGTGGTAGTCTGGAATTAAGTATTTGAAATAAGTTGACCAGGTCTCGGAGACCCTTGTAGTCATCATCATCATATTATATGGGCTGTTAGGTCAATGACCGACCTCATAAACCTTGTGTCAGAATTGCTGAGCCGCCAAAGGCCTCTGACATGGTACATGTTTGTAGTCGAACAAAGGACTCATATGTTGGCTGACCGGTGGTCGCGGAGACTACCAACTCCTATATCGCACTTGCTACCCCTAACTACTGCGGAGGTATTGGGGCGGGGCCAGACATTGACCTGTTGGCATCAAGGTCGCTCTTAAAATGAGTTATAGTGCGGGACTGTTTTGTTATCTAAACTTAAGAGAATCACTGGCTCTAAAAACCTGAAACCGAGAGAACTGTTAAGTATACCAAAATAAACCCACTTGCTTAAAACGGACAGAGAGTGTTGGAAGAACGAACACGGTGTCAAGACCTGGTTGTTGTTATTTGAAAATACCCATGCTGATAGGTTATTGGTAAGAAACCATTTGTGGGAGTAAATAAACTAATTTTATTATTATTAAAGGTGTGTACGGATTAGAGGCAGCCTCAGGCGAGGCTTGCCTCACCACGCACGGCTCGCTACGTGGCGGCCTCGGTAAAACAGGGCCTGTAGGGCTTGCACAACTGTTATACTGACCCTGTCCTTAGTGCGTTGGTAGTTATGGGCCAGTGAATGAAGAAAAAGTTAAATCTTACTGACTCCACACACAGAGAATGCAGTCAGGTGCACGCACCTCAATAAGGGCCTAATCAACATATTAGCAACTAACCGAGCAGCTCAAACCAACGCTGTCGGCCGCTTACTTATAAATCAGTCAACGGAAAAGCGGATTGCCTTTAGGTCGAGAAATCGACCAGCTCCAAATTGTTACCTGTTACCTCAGGCTGCGGAAGCCTGCTAAAAAACCTAACCTAATGATTTCAGCTTACCAGGGAAGGTCTGACGAAATGGTGAATCATCAGCAGTCGACAAATCGATAATTCGAGTGGGACCTATGGCTACGGAAGCCATTACATATATTTATAAAAGTGAGCGTGCTCTGGTCTAGTGCGGAACTTGCCCACGTTCAAAAAACAACTCAATGTGACTATCAAACCTTGCTTGAGTTTATTTTTCTTTTCTCTTTAAAACCTTGAAATAAATAGTATCAAAGACGAATATACCTACATACATACTTAAAAGTATAATATTCCCACATATCTGAGCGGAATCAGTGCTATTAGATGGCGGACGTCTAGACACTTTGAAGAATCCATTTTAGATATGGTCTTATGAATTATCCTAGCGGAATATTCTTTACTGTTCCTACAAGTGTGAAAACAGACGGAACTACTGAAACCTAAAGTAGATACTAGTAAGCAATAGTTGACGGACATCTATTCTTACTACATTGTAGTTGTGAACATTATAGCACAACATGGATTTATTTGTGTCATAGTAAAGTCTGCCTCAAAACAGTGGTAACACTTTGGCCTGGAGCGGGTCTGGAGCTCCGGAAGTGTCGAGTGTCACAGGTTCAGCTTACACTGGTTTTGCTATCAGTTACTTGCTGTGGTTTTGCTATCAGTTACTTGCTGAGATGCGTGTCAATAAAATGGTGTTATACCTACTGCGTGCAAAATAACTCCGTCTGTGTCCGTTGATGCGCAGAAGTAAAAAAAAATAATAATAATAAATGGCCTAGGCCCGTGAGCATTCATACTACCGGTGAATATTTAGATTTCGAGCTGAATCAAAAAACAGAACACTCAATAATAATAAAAAATAAAAATAAATTAGGCGCGGGGGTGAGCGAATCGTTCATTGGCTTTCCGCCTGTCACCCATGCGCAGAAAATAACCGTCATAGACAGGCTTACCCTGAACGCGCTGTACTGATTTTTAAAATTATTAATTTGTAGAATGTGTATCTTACAAATCACATAACTATACATGGAAACAAATCGATGGGACAACCCATTTAATACACTACATGTCATTTAAATTCTACTATAATTTTATGAGTGTTTCAGAAATATCCCAAAAGAACTTTAAGCGACTCTTGGAAGTATTCTGTACGGTACCTAAAATAAAGGTGTTTACTGTTGGTTAAAAACAATAAGTACAAAGTTTAGAAATGCTATTGATTATATCAAGAAAAACTGTACAATTCCTTTTCTTCGCCTTCGGAAGGCAAAAACAATCGAATTTTACCTGAATCCCAGGCATTTCCAGGTAGAAATACCATGTACCTACATAGATATTTATCATTACGGCAACCAATCTAGTAAATTCAGATCTAAAGCAGACTCCTACGCAAAGGATATCAGGACCTACAAATATGTACGATAGAACAAGTAAGCAAACTTTGACTATGTACCTACAACAGGCACCAGTTTGGATTACGAGTCCAACTTGGATCGTTTCAATTGGCCAAGCTAAATATGATATAACACACTGAAATACAAAAACCATTTCGAGATATTTTTATATCATACCATATTTTGTTATTTTCGAATAGAAAAGTAATTTGATTGCGGTAATATATTCAAAAATGCTGCGGCAGTTGTAACATTCATTTGACCACTGAGTGACGTCATTCCACAAGTAAAAAAAATCATTAGATAAGAAAACTTTTATTATCTGTGCTCTTTCTGTTAAACGCCAACAGTCGGTAATGCATCTCTGTCACAAAGTAGGGTGACCAAACTATTTTAAGCTTGGGGGTATTATTATTGAAGCCCTCTGGAAGAGCAGCTTCATTTTCAATATTTTATTTGGCAAGATTTTATACTTTCGTCTCTACCTGAAAAGTTGTGTTTCGCTCGGCAATAAAAAAGTATTTTGCGTCTCGTGCATTGAAACCCTTGCACCGCTGAGGATTCATCTTTGGTTTGGCTCGTGGCTCAGTCGTAGAATCATAGAGGTAAATCAAGTCAAGTCAGTGTGGTGCCGGCAAAGAATATAGTACCAACCCATCTGTACCCATGGGTGTCGTAAGAGGTGACTAAGGGCTTATTAACTGGAGGATGGGCAGCAGCGTCCTCCTGTATGTATCGTCTCATCTTACGTACTGCGGTCGCCAACAACAGCGGTCGCCAGCCACAACGCTTACAAGCATGGTAGCTGTGGTAAATCGCCTTCCAAGTAGTTCTGAAGGGAGCTTGTCCTGTAGTGGACGTTTCATTTGATGTTATGTATAACATGAGAGTATTATTCAAGCATGATATTATTTGCTTGTCATGAATATTATTCAAGCATGTCATGAGTACAAAATACATCACCCGAAATATTCAAAATTACAATTTTTTCTTTACAAAAGTGCGGTTTGATGGGATTGACATTCATTAAATATAAAGTAGGGATGGATTATTACTTTTCATGTATTATGGTTCATATTTTAACAGATTATCAGGGTACATTAATTTTTGATGTCTCAAAAAATATATATTTTATCACTCGGTGATATTCAACAATTGGATCGGAGTTTTTTCAGCAGCAGCATTCTTTTTGTTTGTTTCCAAAATAAACCTTTTTTTCATTATTTTTTTCTTCATTTCTTGCTTTCCAGAAAAGTCCGAGTACGATGCGTCATCATCAGAAGCAAATCAATGAATAATATTTGACTTGTATTTTATGACTTATTGTTTATTGATGAACAAATTTTATTAAAGGTGTTATTAAAGGTGTATTAACAAAATTATCGAATAAATAAAAGGTTTTATTTCTTAATTCATAGATTTAGTTCCGACTTTACATTTTTTTTACTCACACGGAATAGGAATAGGTTCAAAAATATGGACTGGCTCTTAAACTCTACCTCATTTATACGTTTCTTAATATTATGGCCCAAGTCTTTGGTAGGTTTACTGAAATGTCTGAAATAAACTATCAATACTTACAAACATCAAAAGACTTAAAACCAATATGTTGTCCATTCTCACTACTTATTGAACACCACTCGTACATCAGCTGTCTTTCTGTCCATTTATCTATACGTGCGTCCCTTCTGTCCGTCCGTGAACAACAGGCCGATAAAGGTCTTTGTTGGTATTCTTGTAAAAACTCAACATCAACCAACTGCATTTCGGCCTAGTCGCGAGCCCCCTACTTTTTAAATGAAGTTATGGATGTATCGAGAAAATAGGTCGGTCTATCAATGAATAAAACAAAACAAAATTTCTCCCAGATTCCAAAACAATACCTTCTAAAATTAACTACCAACCACTTAAATATGAGCAAGAATACATCTTTCTCAGCGAGGTGGTTTGCTTCACTACTACTACACGACGAAGTTTTGTATTCCGTGGACGAAGGCGTTTTTATTTATTGCTCCTGTCCTCCTGCTTCGATCGCACTGTGCCATTCGGTACACTATTGCTGTCACTTTCTGTTTCGATGATAAAGAAAGTGACAGCATAAAAATTAAAGGAAATTTAACTTTAATGTCGCTTTATGCAACTGGCCGTAAGAGGCATACCAATATCGAAAGATGAAACTCTGTTAAATAAATTCCAACCCAATGTAAAAAAACTTCACATAATACCTCTGAATAATCATGGCACTAAACTCCGATGCTGACCGTAAATGTGGCTCGAAATATCGCGAGGGAGCGCAGGGCAGGCGTGCGAATTGTTCATTGGCTCCCCGCATGTCGTCCATAATGTTAGTTGGGACTAGTCTATCATAATGTTCTTTGGGACAAGTTGTTCAGTTTTATGGGCAGTTTCCGCAGATTCACATCCCACAGTACTGATGTGGTTGTACCTTTTGTTTTCCTGTATGTTCAAACATCGTACATTATAGCCACCCTACTTCATACGTAAAACAATTCGGCTTTTTCATAGAAAAATCAAAGGAATAATGCATACCCATAGAAGAATATTCCGCAAATAGCATAGCTATTAATTTTGCAGCCATTTACGCAACAATATTTCACTGTTTTTGCAGAAAAATGCGTGATTTTAAACAACATTTAGCATGACATAAAAATGTGTCAATGACGGGGATACCAGTAATGTGTAAAAAAATATTACCAAAAAGGTTGATGACCAATGAACAAGTACATAACCTGCTTGACCATAAACAACACAATTAGATCACAATAAATTTTAGAGTTTAGTAGCTAAATCACAGAACCAAAAGCACCCGAAAGATATTTAATTTTGACGATTTAGCTGTAAACAGGTTTTCTATATAAAACCAAGCATAACTTGGCTAAAGATTTTTCCTACCAACCCGCGATTTCGTTTTGGTATGGCAATCGTTTCATCGTCTACTGTGAAATGACGTCATCAACTTTAAAACTTAAAAAATTAATATAAAATTAATAATAGTATTTTAGGCGGAAAAAAACAAATTAGTTTCCTAAAATAGTCTTAATTTTCAGTTAAAAATATTAAAAAAATCATTTTTATTTATTTAGCTTAGCGAATTAACCGATAACTCGGCGTCAAAAAGCTGAACAAAGAATTTTGCCATCGGAAAAGACCTGAGCTAAAGTACCTACCCGGGAAGTGTCTGAACATTTCGAAAATATTATAATGATCTTATAGTTATTTAAGATAATTCACCAGATTGCCATCTCAGTAGAATTTAATGAACATTAAATACAAGAAATAAAGAAAACCTCTTATTTTTTCCTCTTATCTTCTTTTGAACATATTTTCACTGTGGAATACTTTCAGTCCATCATGGAACTATCCATTACTTGCTATAAGTATCAGAACATTGCAAAATCTTTGAAAAAATAATATTTTAAAGCCCATGCCATGGGACTATTTAACAGGTTAATTAATGACCTTAATCACAGATTTTCTACCTTCAATTGATTATTAAAATATATAACATTCTTTCATTTTATCTCTTGATTTGTTTTGCTAGTCTAACATCATTAAGAAATAAATAAGTTTAAGATTCTTACTTTCATCTAAAATTAGTATCACACTGAATAAAATACACTACCTACTACAAGTGGTTCATACATAAGTGTTGCCTTTATTGTATCGTTTGTTTATTCATACGTGGGGCACCTTATTACCACTAAAAGTTAATTATTCACATTGGCATTTGTAATTGTCTCACCAGCAGATATCAAACAGGTCTTCAACAACACTGTGTATTTTAGCAAGACACATAATATAAATGTTTTGCATTACAACAAAACAGTTATTATGTGTCGAATAAAATACACAGTGTTGCACCAAAGGGCCTTGCTGGTCTATGAAGACAATGACGTCATTCAGATTTGACAGCTTGTCTATGACACTTGCATCTATGGGTGAGACAACCGCGGGAAATCAAAAAAAAAGCTCGTAGTATTTATCTGGTATCTAGCCATTTACGAATTGCTTTCTTCAACAACACTGTGTATTTTATTCGACACATAATAACTGTTTTGTTGTAATGCAAAACATTTATATTATTGGTTACTCAGCAATAAGTTTTCTGTTGCGCAATTTTTGTGTGGCTTGCATTTAGCCGTATTTTCAATACGTTGCTGTGCAGGCAACTTAAAGTTAACCTAGTTAAATAATTTTATTTTTGATGATTGTTCATAATCTATTTTTATGTCATGACCTGCTCCTTATATCCGTGTCTTTACGGCGCATTTATCTGGATCACAAATCCGGGATTTATATAGAGAGGAAACAAATATAGTGCGGTCAGTTAGCTGTTTCACGTAGACACGCCTTACAAAATCACCTATTTTTTTCCAGGTACTAGTTAGGTACATAGCTCTCAATTTTTAATAGTAGCCAATTTTTGAATTTTCTATGGATTTTTTTGAAATTTTCTATGGATATTTTTTGAAATTCAAGAATTGGCTCCTATCAAAAATTGAGAGCTACATATGTACCTAACTAGTACCTGGAAAAAATTTGGTGCAATTTGGTGAATTTGGCGATATAAGACTATAAGGGACCGGACTAATACGAAGAAAAGAAATAAAAACTACCTATTCAATAATATTCATTTACAAACAATGTTTTCTCAGGCAGCTCCCCAGCTGCCTTAGAATATTAAATCCAAGTTTTCACGCACACAAAATGTAGATTATTAACTAAAACGTAGTGAAAATGTGATTAATGTATCTACTTAGACACAGATCATATAATAGGTACTAGTAAACCAACTTAGATTATGTTTAATTAATTAAACCGCGTGCCAAACCGAGTTCTCAAGTTAACACAATGTAATACGTAAACTGATGTAGAGTTGCAGTGGAATAATTCTTAAGGGATTTAAAAATTACTTACTTGTTTAGCGTAGTGGTACCTGGGTGACCGAGCTATGCTCTGTATGATTAAAATATCATGGAGTGAGCTAGCTATGCTACTCAACAACAGATGGCGCTGTAAGTTTCTTGAACGCACTAAAATGCGCTAAGAAATATTAAAAAGGACGGTGAATACGAATTTTCCCAGTTATGAGACCTAGCTAGATTGATTTTTTGCCCCCGAAAACCCCTGTATACTAAATTTCATCGAAATCACTAGAGCTGTTTTTAGAAACCGATTACAAATATATATACAAAATATTGCTCGTTTAATAGTTTAAGATTATTTCGTAAGAAGAATATTTTATTTAAAGAAAGACTTATTTACTTTAGACACGGCTGATTCAGCTCGCTAGCTATGTCTGGGCTACACACAGAGAGACAATAAATTAGAAGGTAGATACATTTACAATGGGGTCATTTAAGTATATAATTTGAAAGATCTAAAGGTGTCGTTTTTCCTTTTCGGTTTAAATATGGTATCAAATTACGTGCTACGAGAAAATCGAGACCCGTTTCTTCTCGTTTCAGTATATTTTACTCGTACCTAACCCAAAATAAAGACATTTCCGAAAACTGAGACCGTGAATTCAGGCCATGAAACTGAACTACTTTCTCAAAGAAACATAGGTCACTATCACAAAAAAAAACTTCCTATAGTAACTGCATCACTTGATTCGCAACTTTCTACCATACCCTGCTCTGTAGAGAAAATAATTTTTCAACACATTTTCTCATAAAACAGCTCTATTTCTACAGTATTAAGGCCCACAGTCCAGCTTATTAGACACGCGTGCTTTTTCATTATATTACTGCACTAGTGTTTTATTTTTGTTTCTTTTTAAATCTAGCAAGTGGCAAGGAGTTTTTATGCTTATTACGTTAGTAACATTTTCATGAAATTAAGCTATATTCGAGAAAATGTGATAAATTAATATTCATTTTATCGTTCCTATGGCAGCATATTTTGTTGGCAATCCAGCGCGACAACGCAGCTGGTATCAGACAGAAAGCCTACAGCGCTACCTGTTGGTGAGTAGCATAGCTTGCTCACGCAGTGATACCGTAAGTTTACAATTATTAAATCTGTGGTGATACTTTAAGTTAAAGATTTCATAATACTAGATGCGCTGTAAGCTTATTTTGATAAAAAACCAGAAGGCAATGTTGTACCTATAGTATACCAAAGACTGCTAAATCCCAAATAAGTAGTCTTAAATAACAACGCCAACATAACGCTTAAAAATACGAATTTTGAAACGATGCAAAGTCTACGTTACGAACCGATCGCTAAAATTGAAAACGAATAGCAGTGACGCGTTTCAATGAACTTTTTGGCCAATAGAGAAAACTGCAGGTTTGTGATGTTGTTATGTATTCCACCAGTTTTAACTGGTTCGGTAACCGACGAAACGTAGCGCTGCCATTCGCAACACGAAACCAATTTTTGGTGCAAGTTTTAAATCTATTATTATTCAGAGCTATATAGTTAGAATTAATCTTTTGGTAGAGTTATGTTGGAAGAAAAATTGAGATTGAGATGTTTTTGTTGTTGTGAATGTCTGTTTTTCATTGTCTCATTGGTCGTATAAAACAAAAAATAGGTCAAGTGCGTGTCGGACCAGTCGCAGTATAGGCTTCTTAGGATTTTTTATCACAAACCATTTCATAACATACATAACATAAACTTCTTAACTCATATGCTCAGCGAGGTCCTAGCGCCTGATTGCTATTGCTATTTTTATTATTTCAAGTTTTTCGGCTACAGCTCAATAACCTGAGAATTCTACTTAGCCGTGATGGTTTTAATTTAAATTTCATGAAATACCCTACACTTTTTTTGAAATTTCCAGTTTTCTTTTAGCTGACAGGGGGAAGGGACACTCGACTCCAACAAAATATTGCGCTTTCAAGCTAAAGTACCTGGGCGACCGAGCTATGCTCTGTATGATTAAAATATCATCGGGTGAGCAAGCTATACTACTCAACAACAGATGGCGCTGTAACTTTCTTGAACGCACCAACACGCGCTAAGAAATATTAAAAAAGACAGTGAAAACGAACTTAAAGTATCACCACAGATTAAATAATTGTAAACTAACGGTATCACTGCGTGAGCAAGCTATGCTACTCACCAACAGGTAGCGCTGTAGGCTTTCTGTCTGATACCAGCCGCGTTGTCGCGCTGGATTGCCAACAAAATATGATGCCATAAGAACGATAAAATGAATATTAATTTATCACATTTTCTTAATTTCAAGAAAATGTTACTAACGTAAAAAGCATAAAAACTCCTTGCTACTTGCTAGATTTAAAAAGAAACAAAAATAAAACACTAGTGCAGTAATATAATGAAAAGGCACGCGTGTCTAATAAGCTGGATTGTGGGCCTTAATACTGTAGAAATAGAGCTGTTTTATGAGAAAATGTGTAGAAAAAATATTTTCTCTACACTTAGGGCGCGGGCACAGTAGAGCGAGCAGGGAATAGTAGAAAGTTCCGAATCAAGTGATGCAGTTACTATAGGAAGTTTTTTTTTTGTGATAGAGACCTATGTTTCTTTGAGAAAGTTGTTCAGTTTCATGGCCTGAATTCACGGTCTCAGTTTTCGGAAATGTCTTTTTTTGGGTTAGGTAAATATACTGAAGCGAGAAGAAACGGGTCTCGATTTTCTCGTAGCACGTAGGTAATTTGATACCTTTAGATCTTTCAAATTATATACTTAAATGACCCCATTCTACCTTAGACATAGCTAGCGAGCTGAATCAGCCGTGTCTAAAGTAAATAAGTCTTTCTTTAAATAAAATATTCTTCTTACAAAATAATCTTATACTATTAAACGAGCAATATTTTTGTATATATATTTGTAATCGGTTTCTCGAAAACAGCTCTAGCGATTTCGATGAAATTTAGTATACAGGGGTTTTCGGGGGCAAAAAATCAATCTAGCTAGGTCTCATGTCTGGGAAAATTCGTATTCACCGTCTTTTTTAATATTTCTTAGCGCATTTAAGTGCGTTCAAGAAACTTACAGCGCCATATTTGTTGAGTAGCATAGCTAGCTAGCTCACACCATGATCTTTTAATCATGCAGAGCATACCTCGGTCACCCAGGTACTACTACGCTAAACAAGTAATTTTAAAATCCCTTAAGAATTATTCCACTGCAAGTCTACTTCAGTTTACGTATAATTACATTGTGTTAACTTGAGAACTCGGTTTGGCACTAAATAAATATATATATATTTATATATACAGGGTGTAAGGCACGGTGTACCGAAAACTGAAAGGGCGTGCTCAGTCAAAGAAACTGAACAACTTTCCCAAAGAAACATTTTTGGGAAATGAAAAAAAATTTGATGTTTTAATACAAACTGTTCGATGAGAATGAGCAATTTGTTTGGAGAGAAAATGTTTCTTTGGGAAAGTTGCTCAGTTTCGTTGACTGAGCACGCCCTTTCAGTTTTCGGTACACCGTCCCTTACACCCTGTATAGTACCTGGTCAACCGAGCTTCGCTCTATAGTAGCCGCCTCAATATTAAAATATCATCGGGTGTTAGTTAGTTAGTTAGTTAGTTAGTGGGCTCCTGTTTCCGCAATTAAACTCTGATTTGGTCCTTTTTGCGTACAGGTTAGTCTGGTTAATTAAGCCAGCCCAGCTCCTTCCAGAAGCTCAGAAGTCTCCTGGGACATTCGCAGGCTTCGCGGAGCGACCTCGTGTTGTTGAGGATTTTAGCCCGTTGGTCGGCCAACATATCATCGGGTGTGCAAGCTATGCTACTCGCCAATAGATGGCGCTGTAGGTTTCTGTCTAAAACGGGGTATTTTTTTTAAATGCTTAAAAACACGAGCAAAATTTTTCCCAGACATGAGACCTAGCTAGATCGATTTTTGTCCCCAAAAACCCCCGGATACTAAAATTAATCAAAATCGTTAGAGCCGTTTTCGAGAAACTTATTATATATACAGGGTGTTAATTTAATTGCGTGCCATAGCTTAAGGGGGGCTTCAGTTACGATAAAGGAACACATAAAAAATATTATAAAAATCCTACTGAAAAAAAAACTAAATCTCCATTGATACTTAACTAACGCGGAGCACCGCGCTATCACCGAGCCAGCGCGCGAGAATCAGTGGATAAGGTAGGCATATACATAACTGAAACTCTTTCGCGCGCTTTTGATAGCGCGGTGCTCCGGGTCATTGCCCTCCACGTTTGTTTAGTTTTAATGGAGTTTTTTTTTAAGTAGGATTTTTTAAATATTTTTTCTGAGTTCCTTTATCGTTACTGAACCACCCCCTAAGCTATGGCACGCAATCAAATTAACACCCTGTATACAAATATTGCTCGTTTTTAATAGTATAGGATTACAGCTTTCTCGTTTCTCGCCGTTTCTTTTACGCTGCCATAGCACACTCCGAAACGGCGTAGACTCGCTCTATTTGCATTGTATTCTGCATGACATTCAATAAGTATTCTACATTAAGAATCTACATTAAATAAAATTATCTGAATCTGTATTAACGTAGCTTTATCTTGTAGGTGGTAGGGCTGTTGTGCAAAGTCCGCCTAAGGAAGTACTACTTACACCCTTGCCTATTTCTGCCGTAAAATAGCAGTGTTAGCACTGCTGTGTTTAGGTTTGAAGTATAAGAGGCCCAGCGAAATTACCAGCACACGAGACACCCTTGTAACATAAAAAAAATCTAAGCTACTCTGAGCTAAGCCGCGGTTATGATGCATGACTCTTTTTTTCTGATTACAAAAGCAATGTTTCGTTGCTGGTCTTGGTCGGTGCTTTTATTTCTTAGCAAGCGCTGATATTCGTAGTTTTGTCAAGTGTTTCCACTGATGGACGGTCAACCGCTCGTCGGTAGAAACTTTTTCAACCCTATTAACAAGCCATAAGGTCCAAAAGTGTTTCTACTGATGTGCTGTTGAGTGTCCATATTATCATCATGGGGTGCCATCTTCAAGATGAAGTTTGAAGGTCATCAGTCGGTACTCGTCGCGACGTTGCGTTGAGCCACCCTCTTCAACTCGTGGTACTGTAGTCCGGTCCAGGCCTTCTACCCGGTATAATAATAACAGTATATTAGTAGCCAAGGGCTGTAAAGCATCAATTGCAGCCCGAGATATTTGGGCGCACGAGCGCAGCGAGGGCGCCTAATAGTTCGAGGGTGCAATTGATGCTTACACCCGAGCTAACTACTCTGCTTTACATCTCGATTGTGAGGTAAGTAGGTCCTTATTACCACCAAATTAGCCATCTAAATATATAAAAGAGCATGTCCTGACTGACTGACTGACTGATTCATCAACGCCGAGCTGTAACCGCTATAGATACAGATCTGAAATTTTGTACACAGGTTCTATGTACGTCAAAACCACCCACTAAGAAAGGATTTTGGAAAATTCATCTCCCAAGGGGGTGAAATAAGGGATGAAAGTTTGTATGAAAGTCTTTTGTTTCTTGAGCTAGATTCACACAAATTTGAATTTAAGCTTCTGGTAAAAAATAAAGGAACAAGTGTTTAAGCATATCTTAAAAATCACCCTTCAAGGGGGCGAAAAAGGGGATGATTTTTTTTCCGTATGTTGGTCTATAAGTCTTTCAGTTTTAAAGGTAGAATTATAGAAATTTGTATTTGAACTTTTGGTAAAAAATAAAAAAGTACGTGTTTTAGAATTTTCCAAAATTCATCCCCTAAGGGGGTGAAATAAGGAATGAAAGTTTGTATGAAAGTCCGTCAGTTTTAAAGTTAGGATCTTCAAAATTTTTATTTAGACTGACGACTAAAAATTAAGTTTTATATGTCTCAGGGATTTTGAAAATTTATACCCTTAAGGGTGAAAAGGGGGATGAAGTTGAAACTCCTTCATTTCAAAGTAATATCCACTAAATTTATTATTAAGGCATTAGGGTTGTAATTCTTTGGAACATACATCTCTGTTATTGAAATTCCACCCCAAATTCAACCCCTTAAAGAGGGAAATGGGGTGAAAAAGTCTAAAAACCAATATGGGTATCATTTGTATAGTTTATCGGGTCGCTGATTACGAAAACTAAAACAATTTTGAAATCCGATGTGGTGGACGTAACATACCATCATCCCCTGGGAATATCAATTTCTTAAAAGAGTCTAAGCCTCTAAACGAATATATACGAATACAACAAAACTATAAGTATACTATGCACATTCAAGAGCCTACGAGGCTGAGCTCTTGTATTGATCATATTATAAGTACTATCGCTGAGGCTAAGGGGAAAGTATTACCTTTAGGTTTGTCTGATCATGAAACGGGCCAAATGCTATATATTCCTATAAAAGAAAAACTTAAACCGCGGAAGTTCTGGTACACGTATGTTACAGACTTTAGTCAAGCAAATATAGACAAGTTCATAAGTGCAATCAAAAGCCTATCGTGGGTTGAGGTTTACGGAGAAGTGAATACAAATCAGGCCTTCAATAATTTCCACGACATGTTTTTATTATTTTTCAAGTTATGCTTTCCTGTTTTGAAGAAAAAGGTCTATACCAAACCCCAAAGACCAGCATGGTTAACTAAAGGTATTAAAATATCGTCACTAAATAAGCGCAAATTACGATTTTCTGTCTATAACGCAAAAAATAAACACAAAAAGAGATCTTACCAAGCATATAACAAATGTTTTAAAAAGTGTGTTATTACAGCGCATAAAATAAGCAATGAAAGATATGTCACTTCATCTAAAAATGTTTGTAAAGCTAGTTGGAAAGTTATCAATAAAAATATAAAACCAAATGAACCTAAAAATGATTTAAATAAAATTATGTATAATAATAAACTTATAAATAACCCCGCGGAAATAGCAAACATATTCAATAACTATTTTATAGATCTTCCGAATTTAAATAACAATATTTTGACATCACAAATAAATAATCATAACATTAAACGTAATGAATCTACAATATTTTTAAGACCAACTGATGCCCAAGAAATTTATAATACAATTATCAATTTAAATAACACTCCAGCTGTAGGAAAGGATCAAATCCCAACAAAAATTATAAAAAAGTCTGCATTAGTAATTGCTCCTGTTCTGGCGCATATTGTAAATCTTTCTTTTGCAGAGGGAAAATTTCCAGAAAATCTAAAAACCACGGTTATAAAACCTATTTATAAGAAGGGAGATAAGCAACTTCCTCAAAATTATAGACCTATAGCGCTTATTCCAATATTCTCCAAAGTATTTGAACGGATAATGTATAAAAGAATTACAAATTTCATTCAAAGCTTTAAAATATTAAAACCTGAACAGTACGGATTTACAAGGGGTAAATCAACTACTCATGCGGCCTTTCATTTAGTTGATAAAATCACTAAGAGTATTGCTCAACAGAAACTAACTACAGTCGTGTTTTTTGACATGAGCCGCGCTTTTGATTACGTGTCTCATAAACTGCTTCTGGATAAATGTCAAATTTATGGAATACGAGGAAAGGCGCTTGATTGGCTACAAAGCTATTTAAATGATAGGAAGCAATATATAGAGATCATGCGTATTGACGACTCAGACAGTGAAATGAAAATATATAGGTCAGAAACGTTGATAAATAGGTATGGAGTCCCGCAGGGTAGTATACTTGGCCCTTTGTTATTTCTGCTATACGTAAATGATTTGCCATCAGCCACGTCATATCCTTGTGTATTATATGCGGATGACATATCGGTAATTATCTCAGATAACAAAGACTTTAAACACAATGATAATATTAACAAAACTATAGATGCTATCATAAAATGGCTAAATGAAAATAATCTAAGCGTAAATATTAGTAAAACCAAATACATCCAATTCCACAATCAAGGTGCTAAACCACTAAATCTTAGCTTGATTTATAAGGATACAATTATAATGCAAGAAAAAGAAACTCTATTTCTAGGATTTATTTTAGACGAGCATTGTAAATGGAAGTCGCATGTTAACAAGGTATGTTCAAAAATCAACAGATTTGCATACGCACTTTGGAGGTTATCAAAAGTCAGTAACAAAAGAACAGCTTTGCAAGCTTATCATGCATATATTGTTTCCAACTTGAGATATGGTTTAGTGTTGTGGGGCATGTCAGTTGAAGCACATAGGGCTTTTATTGCCCAAAAACAGTGTATACGAGCAATATGCGACGTTCCACCTTTTACCAGTTGTAAACCCTTGTTTTATGACATGAAACTGCTAACATTGCCCTGTTTGTACATATATGAAATTTGTATTTTTGTAAAAAGTAATTTTGAATTATTTCAAACAAAACAGGATGTATGTCGCTTCAACACGAGGTACCCAAACAGACTTATTAACATAGGCCCTAATAACTACATACATAGCATTAATTGTTATTACATGTGTACAAAAATATACAACCATCTTCCTGGATCATTTAAACTACTGTCACTAAACAAATTAAAGAATGAACTGCACCGCTGGCTCATAAGAAAATGTTTTTACTCTGTGAGGGAATATTTGGAAAGTGACACTAACCATATTATTTAAGATTCTCTGTTTGACATTTTGTTTTTGTAATTGACATTTTATTTGTATTATTTTGACTTCTTATGACTGGGCAATGAAATCTTATTATTATTTAAGTTGGATTATATTATGACTAGTGAATTTGTAATGTATGCTTTCAAATCTTTTAACTTTGACTTCTTTTTGTAAATATTGCTATGCTCTTATAGAGTTTACAGTGCAAGGACTATGTACATATCACCTAACATCTTGTTAATACTACTGTATTTACAGCAATAAATAATTTTGAATTTGAATTTGAATTTGAATTTTTGGGGTTGGGGTGCGATAGGGTTAAAATGTCTAATAATCAATATGGTTGTCGTTTCTATGTATATATAAGGATAGGGAAAGCGGTTAAGACGGCGTTAAGGATAGGAGTAGGAGTAGGGTTAGGGGCAGGGATAGGGAGGGGGAGAGGGAGAAGGAGAAGGAGTGGGATGGAGGTAGAGAGAGAGGGAGAGGGTGAGGGAGGGGGAGAGGGAGAGACTGCACATTGTCTGAATATCACGCGGGCGAAGCCGCGGGCACAGCTAGTAATAGCATAAAATTGTAGGTGACCAATTAGCGCTATAGGGTAATAATGTAGCTAGAATAGCCCTAGGGCGGTAAGTAATTAAAACGCCCGCCGCCCCGCTGCTGGAGGCGGCCATCAAGGCGGACGTTACAATTACTTACCGCCCTAGGGCTTTTCTAGCTACATTTTTACCCTAGAGCGCTAATTGGTCACCTACAAGCCCCATTTGGGAGTAATAAGGAACTACTTACCGAATATGAGAGATGTAAAA